>PPKU02000004.1:0-318710 GCA_003706265.2 Nakazawaea holstii | reverse complement strand
GCTGTTCCAAAACACTTTTAAAAAACTTAGCACTGAGGCGATATACTCTTTTGCGAGGAGGTGTGTATTCACAGACTATGATTCAATAATTTTTGTTGAGTTCAAGAGTCCTTTCAGTATTATATCAAGAAAAAGGGAAGACCACATATTAGAAAGTGTTGTAGCTCTGAAGCATTATAAGATAAAAACTTGTGAAACAGAAAAAGCTAGGATATTGAACCTGGGATTCCATTGGTTGACCGAAGAAAGACTTCAAGAAGATAGTTTATTTCGAGAAGGTATCAGATCTCATTTTGATCCAAACGGGAGAAAACGGGGACTCGAAACAAGACCAGGTGATGGACCAGGTGGTGGACCAGGTGGTGGACCAGGTGGTGGACCAGTGGATTCGACGAGCTCAAGAGACTCGAGATCCACTGCTACATCAGCAAATACAACCTTTCAATCAATTACCAGCCAAATATTCACAAGGGTACAAACATCAGCCTCGTCAGAAGGGACAACTTCAAGTCATGATAATTTTAACTACAGCCTGCAACACAGCGACACCAGTGTATCTGAACCAGAAGAGAAACCTTTTACATTGAAAAACCGCATTTTGGCAGAACAGTATAAATTAGTACTACAAAATTACATTCTTAGTGACTTACAAGTGGGCTGTAACCTACAATCACAAGTTTTTGTGATCGCTGAAGGCTTCCTAAATGGTGTGCTAAATGTCTTCGCCCCTATTCTGCCACGTATGGTTTTAAAAATTTATGATCCTTCTTATATTGGTGATAACGGTGATCTACTCCAGCGATCAGTTGATATGGCAGTTAGGGAACTCGAAGCATATGAAAAACTCAAGGATCTCAACATCATGCCTCGAGTTATATCATATGGACAGTTATTTGATGATACTCCAAGAGATGGCAACTATAATCCTAAAGCAAGTGGTCCATTTGTTGTGTTTGAAGAGCTTGTTAAATCAGCCATTTCCAGATCAGATATTGCGAAGGAAACTATAGATAAAGACATAAAGCCGGTATTTGATCGGATGCATCAAGCTGGAATTATACATGGAGATGTTGATTTTCGCAATATGATCTTTGAAACAGATGGTAGTTTTAAATTGATTGACTTTGCGAATTGCCGTTTTTCATCATCAGTGGCAGAACATGAAGAAGAAATCAAAGTGCTTTATTGGTGTTTTGGACATAGCTATGAGTCGTTGGGTGAACCATCACAAACCTCATAGCTGAGAAATAATTCTCTGCTATTTTTTCACTCAATATTTTTTTCACCCTTTATTTCTTTACTTTTAATTATAAAAACTCAATGATGTTGAACCTTAATTGTAGATTGGACTCAACTGTTATATTCTCTTAGCATAAATAAACTAAAGAGGTGATTGAAGGATTAATGAAATTGACGAGAAGTGGGTTTACAAGATACAAGCTTCCTGGAATCAACTTCATATCATGTCTGATACGGAGAAGCCATTGAGTTTGCAAAAGATAGAGAAAGACCCGACCCACAGAAGAAAGGTGAGAAGTTACAAATATGGAATAATACAGCAAGTTTATTGATCCTAAGGTCATATTTGCATTATACAAAGACCGCATTTATGTTGTATGGATTTGAAGAGCTAGTCACGAGTTGCCAATTTACCGAAAACCATTCAACTCGAAACCTGTTCCCAACACAAGACCCAAACTTACGAGATGGAATTGATTGCATTCTTACAACAGTTCCGAAGTATACAATAAAAACCATTCTTGTAATATATCAAATTATAGTTTTAATTTCCTTAGCATTAAACAAGCAAAAAAAATTCTTCAAAATAGCTTCATTTTAATTGTGATGCACTTTTTCATCCTCATCATCCTCTGGTAAATCCTGGAAGTAAACGATATCGTCATTGAATACCCAATTAGGTTGTGATTCGATTAATGAAAGAACTTGATCATTTTTGAATTCGTTTAAAAATAATAATATCTTCAAGTTTTTCAATGACAATTTCTTATGTCTTGCTCAAAATGTTTGGCTTCTTGTTTTCCCGGGTTAAAATGCAATTGAGACCCATATGATCCTCGAATGATTCAATCTCTTGAACATTGGGGTTAAAAAGTTCATTTATCTCCATTGTTTGACTTCCTGCCTAGTTTTGTTTCTTATTATCAAGTTGGGAAGATTTCAAAAGGTCAGCACCGTTCTTGGAAGGTTGTATGAATTCCCTTAAAATGATACTCGATCCAAAAATAGACCAAGTGAATAGATTTGTAAAGAGTTTGGTAGAGAATAAAAATCAATTGTATGAAGATATCTACTACCATTTGTATATGACCATATGTATGAGGATCCGTAATTAGATGAGATAAGTGGGAAAAAAGACGACTTGTAAGACGACATGTAAAATCATTGACAATCTGTGAGATCAATGAAGACTAACTGTAAGACGACATGTAAAACCATATGAATTATCTTTGCGATTTACGAATTTTATTACATATCGTCATACAAATGGTTATATAGACAAATCGTCTACCATCATGTACCAAACTTTATGTGTACCACTTCTATAAATTCGAACCATAAACTAAAGCAAGTGTACAAGAACCAATTTTATCGACCAGTGTCATAGTTAATGATAAAATATCAAACTATATGTGCCAATGACGAAATTTGTAATCACATCGACCAAAATTACTGAAAGTGTACAAAATTGCGTAGAACTCTACACAAATTCTAAACCACTGTTTGAAGATCTCTGATCAAAAGTCAGAAATAATTGATGATAAAGCCAAAATTACTAAACGTCTAACAATCCCAATCCTTTTTGGAAATGAGGCAGAAATATTTGCTCCAAGTGTCGTTCCAATTATATGCATACTAGTATACTTTTCAGCAAAAGAGAGAAAAAAAAACACAGTTGACACCATAATATCCTTTAAACTCCTACAAATCATTTATTGTCAAGTTCACCATTTTATTCAAAATATTACCGAACAAACCAAGGGTAGCGGTTACTGAATGCCATGAAAGACAACATTCCTCATCTGGCACTCATTGTGATAGTAATGTCTATTCAAATGACAATCTTTTCCGCCCTATTCTATCTGTATTATGAGAAAGACGATATAATAGAGTGCGATCAATGGAATAGAGAAGACTCAGATAACTACCTGACCTCATAAAACTATTAGTAACATTATAAAGGAATTGGCGGTCCGTATTTATTCTTATGGGCATTTCAAGTTTTTTTGCGCCCTACCTGACTCTTATCGCATCGCGGTATTTTTGGTAATGACTTAGTATTATTGTGTTTCAAACAACCTGTTATTGGTACAAACAATGTGTATTCTAATATATCAAAACCATTCATTTGCTTATGTTTGAAAGAGACCAAGTCCCTAGATGGACAACGATGAGTGATCCACTCTCGTTTGTTATAGTAACTATGTAATTTTGAAGTAAACCTGGTTCGCTCCGCAGATCTGAAATAGTAAAGAACAAAGGAAAAAAACCTTATCAGTTTTCGCAAAACAAAGAAATGAAAGATAACCAAATTTTGCCTTACATGCTGAACTGTTTCCACGAGAATAATATTTCACCTTTGAAATTAAAATTACTTATACCGTTGGATCTTCCGATAATTCATAAAATCGACAAAAAGTCTCTTCACCTTTCTACACTTGAGCATATAGCTTGACACATAAGCAGGTAAACGACATTAGAAAGTGGGAGGAAAAAGGCCGCAAGAAAATTTTTTACTCAAATTTCTGAAAAAAATTGTAAATTGACAAAGTTAGATAAGAACTGTCATTCACCACTATTCTGTTCAAGTCGATCTTTTTTACTACTGCTCTAGTGGGACATAACTGACACCTTTCCATCTTTTGGTTGTCTTTTAGTGTGCCAGAATTTCCAACAACGAAAAGAGTTTCATCACGGTGTTTTTTTGTTAAAGATGGATAAATATTCAAATAAGTATCATCCGGACTTTATCCCAGGTACGTCTTCGATGTATTCTTCGGAGATATCAATTTCAGGAGAAGCAGCAGTGGGTGTTGATGAAGCTACCATGAAAAAAGATGGAGATATAATATTGATGCCACAACCAACGGACTCGCCAAATGATCCATTAAATTGGAGTTTTTGGAGAAAATTTTGGCATTTCTCAATAATCATTTTCATCACTGCATTCACCGCTGCCACTTCTAACGATGCAGGTGCAGGTCAGGATAGTTTAAACGAAGAGTATGGTATCTCCTACGATGCTATGAATACAGGTGCCGGAGTTTTATTTGTTGCTATTGGATATGGTACATTATTTTTGGCACCATTTTCATCATTATATGGAAGAAGAATCACATATATAATCTGTATTTTGTCAGGGTTAGGTGGTTGTTTGTGGTATGGTAAATCCACTTCCACGTCTGATACTATATGGTCCCAGTTATTTGTGGGAGCTTCTGAATCTTGTTCCGAAGCACAAGCACAATTATCAATCACTGATATTTATTATCAACATCAATATGGTTCTTCCTTGACGATGTATATTTGGGCCATTTCAGTGGGAACATATTTAGGTCCTTTGATTGCTGGTTATATCGATCAATTTCAAAATTTCAGATGGATCGGTTGGTGGGGTGGTATAATATCTGGTGGTTTATTGATCGTCATTGTATTTGGTTGTGAAGAGACGTATTTCGACAGAACGAAGTACATGCCAACTTTGGATGGTAATTCCATGAGACATTATTTTTCACATCAATCTGAGCATGCAGAAGAGCAAGGGAATCTCAATGATGACAAAATTTACCAGGAGAAAAACTATGCTGCAGAGCCATCTTCTTCTACTGATGAGAATCAAATGAAGGACAAGGCTCCATTAACAGTTTTCTCAACTGGTGTGGAGTTTCCTGATCATAATGGTGCCAATGAAAAACCGAGAACGTATTGGCAAAGAATGGCAATTATAACTCCTTCATCAAATTTGAAAGGAACTGGTTTCAAACAATATTTCAAATTGATTTGGATGAATTTAAAAGTGTTGACATTCCCTCCTGTTATCTTATCAGGAATGATGTGGGGAGTCCAAGATTCATTGTTGACGTTTTATTTGACTACAGAAGATGATGATTACTACAGTGCTCCTTGGAATTACAGTGATGCCGGCGTTGCCTTGATGAACATTCCATGCCTTATCGGAGCAACAGTTGGATGTTGTTACGCTGGATTCGTCTCCGATTGGTTTGTGATGTACATGGCCAAGAGGAACAATGGTATTGTTGAAGCTGAATCGAGATTATGGTTTTCCTTTCTTTCAGGAATCGTTTGTTCGATTGGTCTTTTGATGTTTGGAATTGGAACACAGAAAGAGATGGATTGGAGAGTGATGTATGTAGGTCTTGGGTTCATTGGGTTCGGATGGGGTTCATCAGGTGATGTAGCAATGAGTTATTTAGCCACTTGTTACCCAGAGATGGTTTTGGAAGGTATGGTTGGGGTTGCAATCATAAATAATTCAATAGCATGTATCTTCACGTTCACTTGCTCCTTGTGGCTTGATCAAACTGGAGATCAGAATGCTTACATCGCCTGGGCTTGTATCAATTTGTTTGTGATGTTTTCTGCAGGTCCGTTTATTTATTGGGGTAAAGATATGAGAAGGTATACTAAGGATAGATATCTCAAATTCATTGAGATGAGAGATGGTATCTAAGCTTTTTGTAGTCCTTTAGACTGTTGAATTTCCTGTTATATATATGTTCCATTAATTTGATAATATCCATTAACTCATATCCTGCAATGAATAGACCAAACTCTGAACAAAGGGAGTTAGTTGTTCTTCACGTTAGAAATAGTAGTGTACTGTGTAACAAGTTCCCTCCAGCGACAAATTTTTTTGTTTTTCTCGACACAAAAAACAGAGAAGAAGAAGAAGAAGAAGAAGAAGAGAAGGTAGACCTTAGACAGAACAATATGGCAAGTAAGTAATAGTATATCTGATTTGACTCAAATGCTGTCATATACTAACAGCAACATCTCCTCACAGAAAACAAAGCTAAAAATGTGCTCATAAAGTTGATATCCACAGCCAACACTGGATACGCAAGATATTTGAATAGACCAAGAGCTTCGCCATTAATATCACAGGTGAGATATGATCCACTTGTTAGAAGACATGTTTTGTTCGTGGAAAGTAAGAAGAGAAAGCATATACCGGAGGTGAAACCATTGGTTTGGACCAGAGGTCACCCTGTAAAGAAGCAATAAGATAATTGAGTTTCTTATATACAGATTTTCATAGAGAAATTCGTCGTCATGTTTATAGTAATGCAAAAATTGTTGGGAAAGAGAACTGGTTGTTCTTCTTTGAAAATTTTTATAAATTTGTCATTTAATACTGTACATTGAGTAAGCTAGAAGCCTCTTTAATTAGTAGTGGCATCAGCGATTGGATTAGCGTGAATTGTAACATTCTTGATGAAATAATCATCGATAGGTCTATTGTTTTTAGGCTTGACTTTTATCTCTTCTTCTATCTTTGTCAATGTATCATCTCCTGATAGCACTTTGCCGAAGATTGTATATTTACCATCCAACGAGGGTAATTTGGCCAATGAGATGAAAAATTGTGAACCATTTGTGTTTGGTTTACCTGTATTAGCCATCGAAATCGTGCCTCTTTCGTGTTTCAAATGATCTTTGAATTCATCTTCGAAATACCCTCCCCATATGGACTCGCCGCCTTTACCTTTATTTGTAGGATCTCCAAACTGCACGATAAATTTGGGTATCACCTTCAAGATCTTTGTGTTATTATAAGTGCCCTGGGCGCAATGAGCAAGAAAGTTCTCACACGATATAGGCGCTTCATTCAAGAACAATTCAATTTTGATGTCACCGAGATCCGTGTGTAAGGTTACTGACATTTTGTATTATATCTTGTCTTGTCGTATAGTGATTGTCTAAGAGAGCTCTCTCTATGCCTGAGAAAAATTGAGCATAAAAATATTTGACCAGAAAGAAAAAAAAATTGAACAAAAAAAATCACAAATCAATTAATCATTCAGTTGACATACTTACTTATCAATACTCTTTTTTCTTATATTAATCTCAATAGTTGTTCAATCATTGATTTAGCAACTTGATTAATCGTTCCATCGGAAAAGAAATATTGTCTTCAAGTAATTGTTTTCTTTTTCATTTGACGATAATAAATATTTTCAACAACTGAAGAGTTAATTGCAAACTGAAAAGATAAAGATGAGTGACGTTGAAGATCATAAACCTTTTGTCAAGCAAGTTGATGAAGATGAAAGTAAACCGGGTGTCAGAAAGCATCTGAGATCGGACGAAGAAGATGTGGTGAATGAAGAAGAAAATGACGATGAAAACAATGATGATGATGACGACGACGACGAAGATGATGATGAAGATGATGAAGATGATGAAGACAGTGTTAGACCTACAAAGAGAAGTAGAACCAATCAGTTCTTGGATATTGAGGCTGATGTTGATGATGAAGAAGAGGAAGAAGAAGAAGGTGAAGAAGAGGAAGAATTCAGGAAAGAGTTCATTGCTGATGATCATGCTCCTGGTGAAGGTGGCGATGAACACGATGCTCGTGCTTACAATGATGCCAAAATACATCGTAGGTTGGCAAGAGAAGAACAAGAAGCTAATGATCAAGATGTTCATGATATTGCAGAGGCATTGAAACAGAGATATGGTAGATCTTCTTCATCTAGATTTAGAGGAGCTGCTTCAGGTCAAGTATCTCAACGTTTGTTGTTACCTTCCGTCGATGATCCAAGTATTTGGGCTATCAGATGTCGTCAAGGTAAAGAAAAGGAATTGGTCAGACAGATTATGAAGAAGAAAATTTCATTGCAACATTCCAAGACTCCTTTGGAAATATATTCTTGTTTCCAACGTGACAATTTTTCAAGTTATATTTACATCGAAGCTAGAAAAATTGAAGCAGTCACCCAAGCACTTTCTGGTTTGGTCAATATTTTTGGTAATCAAGGAAAACTTTTGGTACCAATTGAAGAATATCCGGATTTATTGAGAGCTACAAAATCATCTGATGTTGAAGTTGTTCCAGGAATTTACGTTAGAATCAAGCAGGGTAAGTACAAGGGAGATTTGGCTATAGTGGAGGATTTGGCTGAGAACGGGTTAGAGGTCAGATTGAAGGTCATTCCAAGAGTTGATTATGGTAAAAATGCCATCCAACAAGAATATATTGATAAGAACAATGTCAAAAAAGTGAGGACGATTCAAAACAATAAAGTTAGACCACCACCAAGATTTTTCAACGAGCAAGATGCTTCCACATATGATGCTAAAAATTTGTCCAGGCGTGGTAGAAATTCTTATATTTATAAAGGAGAAGAGTACATTGATGGGTTCTTGTACAAAGATTTCAGATTGGCAATCATTGAATTGAAAAATGTTAATCCAACATTGGAAGAATTGACCAAGTTCAATGCCGGTAGGGAAGATGAAGGAATTGATTTATCAAAAATTGCAGAGTCCTTGAAACAATCATCCACAGAATTGATTACATTTCAACCTGGTGATATTATTGAAGTTATCAGTGGAGAACAAACTGGTATCAAAGGTTTAGTGGTCTCATCGCAACAATCCAAAATTGTTCAATTACAAATCAAGGACAATTCAAATTCACTGCTTAACAACACCACCATCGAAGTTCCTGCCAAAAATTTGAGAAAAATTTTCATCACCGGTGATCACGTCAGGGTCATTCATGGTAAACATAAGGATGATACTGGTTTGATTGTCGCCATAGAGGAAGATCAAGTCACTTTTATATCTGATCAAACGAGAAATGCAGTCACTGTCTTTGCCAATTATTTGATCAAATCCACTGATACTTCATCATCATTTGCAAAAGTTGGAGATTACGAGTTACATGATTTGGTCCAATTGAATTCTGATAGTGTCGGTATTATTATTCGCGCCGAAAAGGAATTATTCACCGTATTATTAACTGATGGTAGAACACAACAAGTTGCTCCTTCTTCTGTTCAAAATAAAGTTGACATACCAAGGAATCAACAAACATCCACAGATAAAAATGGATTTGAAATTAAGATAGGAGATACTATCAAAGAAACAGTTGGTGAAAGAAGAACAGGTACAATCTTGCATATTTACAGATCTTCATTGTTTTTGAAATCGAAGACGGTAGTTGAGAATTTGGGTGTCTTTGTTACAAATTCAGCCAATGTACAAACGATTTCTGCCAAGGGTTTCATGTCTAATGAATTCAAGACCCCAGATTTGACTAAAATGAATCCAACAAGAAATGCAACCATGGCACCACCACCACCTGCTCCAAGAATGATTGGAAGAGATCTCACGATAAATAAACGTGTTAAAATTGTAAGTGGAGGTCACAAGGGTAAACAAGGTATTGTTAAGGATGGTAATGGTGATATTGCTAGAGTAGAATTACATGCTCCAACAAAATTGGTTACCGTGAATAAGAGTAATTTGAAATTTGAAATTGAACAAACAGGTACTTATATAAGTTATGATGATTTCGTCAGGACAAGAGGAAAAGGATTTGGCGGTTCTGCACCATCTCAAATATCATCAGGTAGAAGTACTGCATACGGTGGTAGCACTGCTTATGGTGGTAATTCTGGTGCTCCTGCTTGGGGTTCCGAACCAAGATCCCAAATCAGTTCCAAATCATCAGCGCCATCTTGGGCTTCTACTGGTGCCGGGGGTAAGACACCTGCTTGGGGGACGGCCATTGGTTCCAGTTCAGCAGGAAACAGATCTGCTTGGGGTGGAGCATCTGCCTATGGAGGTAGCAAGACTCCTGCTTGGGGTAACGGTGCCAAGACACCAGCATGGGGATCTTCAGTTGCAGGTGGTAAGACTCCATCATGGGGAGCACCAATTGCTGGAGGTAAGACACCAGCATGGGGTGGTGCTTCATCTTATGGAGGAGGAAAGACTCCAGGTTGGGGAGGAGCATCAGCTTATGGAAACAGATCTGCGTGGGATCCTAATGCCAGTACTCAAGGAGACGATGGACATAATGGGAACAGTTGGGATACTGCTCCAACTCCTGGTAACACTGCTCCAACTCCTGGTGCATGGAATGCAGCAACACCTTCTGTCAATGATGATGACTATGAACCATGATTGTTTGTGTTGTTACCGTCCTGTTTTGATGTATTTTTAGCCTTTGCAGCCTTTTTCTTTTTTGAAAGGTTTGTTGTTGTTGACTCAATGTCATTATGGAAAATATAGTTTTCTTATTTAATAATATGGAATAAAAGAGAATCAAAAATTGCATACTGCTAATGTGTTATATAAGGACTCTCTTTTTTGAAAAAACAATAAAATAAAATAAAATAAAATTAAGTCTGTAAAGTTTTAAATATAAACGTGTTCCTATTTACTTGATTTCTGATATTTCAAAATTTGACTGACACTGTCTATAACAGTTTGCTCCAAATGAATCAATTTGAAACCTGACAATTTCAAAGTCAGACTGTTATCAAAATTTGGAAGTTTTTCATCAATTTCATCAGCGGCTTCTGGTTTCCCTTTAGAGATTTTCCCTTTCAATTCTGGGAAGTTTGCATTGATGATGTTCAAGATTTTTTGAGTACTGAACTTGTCAGCAGGGATGAACAATCTCTTATTACGAGCTTCAGGGTTTTCTAAAGGCAAGACATGGAATCTTGCAACGTCTCTGACATCAACGGATAATAAAGCTGGATCTTCAAAAGCATTACCGTCTTGTTTTGGTGTTGTCTTCAATAAGCCGTTGATAACTTCAGCTGATGTGTTCAAGTTTGCATTTGCCAATGAATCTTCAAATTCCTGTGGTCCAAAGACAAATGGTGGACAAACAGTTGATAATTGGAAATTTGGATTTTCAGCTTTCACAAATTTCCAAGCCAGTTCTTCAGCATATTTCTTAGAAGCAACGTAAGCTAAATTTTGATTATCTTTAGCAAAATCCCATGTGATTGGGTTCCAAGTTTCTTCAGTGTGAATAAAAGATGATGGATCAGTACCAGCATTGAAAATTGAAGCAAATGAAGATGTGACGACAACTGATTTCACATTTGGAGCATATGATTTGATCCCTTTTAACATATTAAGTGTACCATTGACAGCTGGTTTCAAAAAGGCATCTTCGTTACTTTTGTCAGAACCGAACGAGAATGGGGATGCCATATGTAAGACGAATTCTAACTCATCAGCGTGTTTTTTCAATACATCATCAAAGGCACCATCAACAGAGATATCCTTGACAATTTCATATGAAAATTGTGAATCTGGATATTTGGCTTTGAAATTTTTGACAATGTTATCACCTCTTTCTGATGATCTAACGGTACCAAAAACTTTATATTTTTTTGACAATAACACATCGATCGTGTGTAATGCGATAAAACCTGTTGCGCCGGAAATTAAAACTGACATTTTTCGTTTAGTTAGTCAAAATGTATTTTTCACCGAATGTTTCTTTGAATATTATCCTATATATATTATAGATCAATATGAAGCTTGTTGGAAAGTGGTTTTGAAGAATTGAATCACACGAAGCCTATGTGGATGCTTTATATATGAGGTCGGCAATCGGTAAAACTGAAATTTTTTCCTAAAATCCTGTATTTCTGTACAAGCCCCTCCCAGATATGTTTACTCTCGATTGGGTTGTTGTTTGTACAACTTCTTGAATAACAATTGAAACCCAACCAACCAATGTTACTGTAATCGCCCCAGGTCATAATATAGAAATAGTTGCTGCAGTCGAATGGGCAAGTCTCCTTCTCGTATATATTCGACCCAACGAAAGAGAAAAAGAACAGAGAATCATATATACTGATGATTACTGAAATGATCAGTGACATGGATTAGTCTTTGCCAAGTGTTGATCATTTACAATCGAGATCTAACTCTAAAAACGCCATCAGCAGTGGCTAATATGATGATTGTGTAGATAAATGAATGCGATCTGTATTACTCAATCAACTCTAATTTAAACGTCTTGAGACAACCCGATGAATAAGAGCTTACAATTGAATCATCAAATAAAAGACACATGAATATAAAAATAAAAAATATACAAAAAACAAATAAAACAACAATTAACAAATATAAAAACCTCGTTCCCCCATTGGAGGTAACCTTACCCCCAATGATGCAGACCCAATGATGTTTTATACCATTTCCAAAAAAAATGATAAAGACAATTCTATCTATAATCTGTTATATCAATCAATGATATGACAGAAAATAGATCTTAAAAAAATTTCAAACCCCTTGTTGTTTATGATGAAAAGACAAAAATAATAATAAATAACAAAACATAAAATCCAAACTCATTGATTTGAATAAATCAATGAGATGGTTCACACAACCGGATATTTGAGATCAAAATAAGAAACTGATCTTATTGCTCATTGAAAAAAAAGGAAACGACAACTCAACACATCAGGAAAGTTAAAACAAAAATAGACACAGAGGATAAAAAAAAAGGGTGAAGATAACAACATCCTTCTTTTTTTTGTAGGCAATTAACTACATCTTGCTCCATTCCTTGTCAACTTTCCCCGTAGTGTTGTTCTCAAACCGTTTCCCCTTCTCACCCCGGACCATTACATCCATTTGTAATGGTTTTTCTTCACAGGGACCATCACAATCACAATGAACATGACCAACATTCACGGTTTTAATGTATGTGAACCCCAACTTTTCATAAATCATCCTGTTTCTAGGATGAGATGATTCTAAATAACATATCTCGTTGTTGACATCGATATAATTTTCGTAAACATACTCTAACAATTTTCTAGCACAACCTTTACCCCTTGCATTAGGAGTGGTACCAATATCTGATAAGTACCAGGCAAGATCATCTTGGTCACCCAAGGCATCGTGTTTGACCTTGGTCAATAAAGGGTATTGTTCTTGGAAAACCCTTCGACGACATTCCTTATTGGCCAACCAAGCAATCTTCAAATAACCAGAACGAACCATTTTCCAATAATTCGACTTGTAATCAGGTTTTATAAAACAAGCAACTGCCAAATATGGCAGATCAGGATTCAACAGCTCTTCTTCTTCATCTCTAATAGCAACAACTAACCCATCCAATATTGACGTGTAAACAGATGCTTCAAACAATGCCAAATCAACTTGCTCCTTCAACTTGGGGGAGTCAATTGGATCGGTAAGATACTGGGCAAACTTATCGTCTGCAAAGGCTATTTGTAACGTTTTGGCAGCCTTTTGGAAATTACTAGCGTCAACAACTTCAACTTTCAAATCATGATTCAGATTTTTCCTCTCTGATTTACCCTTTTTCGAAGATAAGGATCTCAAGTTCTCATCACCACCACAAATAAATGGTTTATTTGTGTGTTTTTGGCTATTGAGAAATGAGATATTAACGTTAACATTAGCGTTTCTATTATACTCCATTTTCAATATAAATATATATATATATATATGTTATGAATATTACTTGTTCTAAGATACTATAAACACTGAAACACAACAGGAATTCCACCCCAATTTATCTTTTTGTCCTTTTGATATCTTTTTGTGTGACATCGCGGATTTTCCCACTCTGTCCCAATTGGGAAACTACTTTTCTTGCACCGCCGTCCACGTGACCTGGTAACCACTACTACTGCTACTTAACCACTCGTTACAGGTCTTGAAATGCCCACAGTGGAAGAAATCACCGCGGTATGCACTCAACGGGCTTGGATGGCAACTCTTCAAAATCAATATGCTTTCATCTTCCATGTCTTTAGACGTCTTCTTTATATCTGTCAAAAGCTTTTGCAGAGGCCCTCCCCAACACATTATACATAGCTTCCCTCCATCTTGACGCTTTTTATAATGGACCAATTCCGCAACCACTTGTCTTGTAAATGTTTCCCATCCTTTCTTAGAATGTGAATTTGCATTATGTGCCCTCACGGTCAAGCAAGTGTTCAACATCAAGACACCGTCTGTGGCCCATGGCGTTAAATTGGCATTTTTCTTCGGTATCTTGAAATCTGGATAGTCAACCAGAATAGCCTTGTATATATTTTGTAAAGATGGTGGAATCTTGGTATTTGGATCAATAACAGAAAAGGCTAAACCATGGGCTTGATTGTCATTATGATATGGGTCTTGGCCTATGATTAAGACTTTAGTCTTATTCAAAGGTGTGAGACGACTCCATGAATATATGTCATTTGAAGGTGGGAATATCTTGTTGATTTTTTGCTCTTGTAACACAAACTCTTTCAACTTTAAGAAATATGGTTTTGTCAATTCCTTATGAAGAATCAGAAGCCATGATTCATGGAGAGTATTTATCTCGAGATCCAACAACAGTTTTTGTTCTTCTTTCAAAGAGTCGACCCATTTTTGCTTATCGAAATCAGAATCTATCACATCTTTTGATTCAATGATGAGATGGGTCTCGCGTTTTTCCTTTGCTATTTCCACGGCAGTAGAAGTCTCTTGAGTGCTACTGTCTGTCTTTATCTTTTTGAAGAAAGATGTGACATCGACGGTGTCTGACTTTGTCCTCTTCAATGTGGTAGGTTCTACCAATGACCTCTTCATCTCGGGTGCCGTTGCAAGTCTCATGCTTATACAAAATTTCCATGTGCGTGTTTTGTGTGTTATGTTTTTTTTTTCTGCATTTGCCTCATGCTTTCAGAAAATGAAAATCTTAAAACAAAAATACCTAATAAATGAGAAAGTTGATAACAGCAATGAACAATATCAAAAAGTCAGCCTCGGCTTCAGTGAAATCATCTGGTTCATCTGTTAAGAGCTCAGAACTAAAGAACTCCAGGGAGCAGGTGCTAAGGGAGCAAGCGGAGATACAATCGGATACGCAACCTGACAATATTGCGATTACAGAGCCATCTGATAAGCGAGCTTCAGGATGGGGTTTCGGTTGGGCTACTGCAATCTCCAATCATACACAGTCGTCGTCAAAGTCTCCCAGTGATCCACCGCATCAAGAAGGATCTCTGTCTATCGGCTCGAATGATGAGACAGAGAATATCAAAAGTGCTAGTCTAGACAATAATCGAGAGTCTGAATCGGCAATCGATCAAGATGAAAGTAATAAGAAACCAAATGATGGATGGATGACATGGGGAAGGAAATTGTCAAAATCTCAGAATATATCCAGTGACTCTTTGCGGAAGCTTTTCCTTGATGGAAAAGCTCAACAACAACAGCAGCTACAGCAACAGCAACAGCAACAACCCTCTAATGAATTGCTTTCCAAACCAAAAGCTATTATGACTCAAGACAATCAAGGAAAATCAATTGAAATTAAAAACACACGATCAATGTCATGGAGCTTTTGGAACAATGCTACCAATTCTGATCTGGAGAATAAGTTCACTGAAGATGCAGTCTTATTCGAACCATCGCAACCACAAGAAAACAAAGCCAATTCAAAAAAGTCACAGGCACCGAAGCGTCCTGCATTACCAAACATCATAGTACCTAATTTAGATGAAGTCCTTCCCCAGGAATCGTTTATGAGTAAAATATCTCATATGGTTTCGCATTCATATCCAAAACATTTACAAAGAACCAAACCTAAGTCCTTCAAACGAGTATTGATCGTTGGCGTCCATGGGTTTTTCCCTAATAAGATGCTCAGACCGTTGATCGGTGAGCCAACTGGTACTTCCATTAAATTTGCGAATGAGGCAGAACTTGCCATTTTGGAGTGGTCAAAGAAAAATAATTTGGATATATCCATACAAAAAATTGCATTAGAGAAAGAGGGCCGTGTCTTTGAAAGAGTTGACTTCTTTTATAATATAATGGAAAAATGGAAGGCAGAGATACAAGAATCAGACTTTATCTTTTTTGCTTGTCATTCTCAGGGGACGCCTGTTTCAATATTATTATTATCAAGGCTTATTGAAACTGGAATAATAACCAATGATCATTTCGAAAAAAGAATTGGGATATTGGCAATGGCTGGTGTCAATAATGGACCTTATTATGGCGCAGATCAAAGTTTCTTGGTCAAGGCTTACTCTACCATTGAGCATGATTCGATGAAGGAGTTATTTGAGTTTCAAAATTTCAATTCCAATCAGTCTAAAGAATACCTCAAGAGTCTACGCATCATCATTAGTAACAACACAAAAATTTGCTTTGTCGGGTCCATTGATGACCAATTGGTTCCATTATACTCTGCGATTGCTTCTCATATAGAGCATCCAAATATTTATAGAGCATGTTATATTGACGGTGGTTCTAATACTCCAGCGTTTGTATCAAGGGTTGTTGCCATCTCATTATGGCTTAAAAATATCGGATACACTGATCATGGAATCATCAAAGAAATCAGTAACTCATTGGCTGGTCCTTTGACAGGTGGTGGACATTCCAAAATATATAATGATCCAAAAGTGTATGCGTTGGCTCTTGAATTCATCTTGTCGACAAATGACTTGAATGTTTCCATTCCTCAACCAGTTCATTTCGATCAATTTGATATCAAGCTGCTAAGTGGGAATCCATTCCATTTACCTTGGTGTATGAGAGGGTTAGTGTTTGAAAGTATTAGACATATACCAAATGGGAAAGAACAGATTGATAAAGTGTCGCTGGAGTTTGATGAGTGGAAACCCGAATCAAAAATTTTGAAAGATTTGAAATACAGATTGAGTGCCATTAAAGCAAAACTTTGATAACACTTGAATTGTGATAGCGTTGAACATGTTTTACGCGAGATGTTGAAAGCCATTTTTATATGATTTACGCATTTTATTTATAGTTGTATAGAAGTCTATAAATGATTTTCATTTTTACACAATCTACTTCTTTATGATGGTAAACCAATCATCCCATCGTTTCTCATATTAAATTCATCATCCTGTGAATTGAATTTTCACGTTTCTCCTTCTTCCTCGTCTTCTTCTTCGTCCTCCTCATATTCCTCATCGTCAACATCAAATTCCACTAACAAATTTCCATTTGGCCAAATTTCTTTGACATCACTAACAGGCGTGTCTGCCTTTGGTTCTAAAACAAATCTTGGTATAGGTTGAATCAATTCAAATTTGAAAACGTGTTCATATTCAGTAGTATCAACGACAGTGTCTAACTTTGCCGTTTTCAAATAATTTAAAAGTTCAACGTCATCTTGGAAATCATCAAAGTTTTTCAAATACAATTTGCAATCGATGAATAAAAACACATCATACAATGATTTCGATGCTAAAAACTTTTGTACTATTCTTTCACCCGTGTTCATTCTGAATTGTATCGTCGTATGATTTCCCCTTTCAAAATTGTCATTAGATTCCAACAAATCGATGCTTTTTAGTATCAAGTAAGACTCTTTCAACTTTGCTTTATATATTCTCTCCTCTTCTTTCAGTTTTTCTCTCTTCAGTGCTTCTTCTTCTTTTCTCTTTTGTTCCAATTTGGCCTCCATTTTGAGTTTGTCAGCTAACAATGATCTATTATAAGCATCATCTTGTTCTCTCCTTATCTGTCTTGAAAATTCTTGTTCTTGCTTGTCATACCGTTGAGATATCAATTGAGGCTCGTATGCATCTATTGATCTTTGTAATTTTTTGAAAATTGTTTTTGTACCATCATTTGAAATATTCAACGGTAACGTTATCTTATTAACTACCGACATCAATGGAAACTCTCCAGCTTTTGAAACGTTTGCTATCAAAATCAATTGTGGCAATTTTCGAACCCTATAAGTTTTTCCAACTTCAAAAGGTTCAATGTAGTCCACATTACCACCCCAGAGGATAATATCATTTCTATCGTTGAATTTTTTGAAAAGATCATTGCTACTCAACGTTTTCAAGCTATTTTTTGATGCATTATTTACTAGAATAACCACTAACCATTTCAAATTCGATTTGGCGAAATTATATGCATTATTGTACTCTCCCTCGTGGAAAACCACCCTCTTAGTGTTAGACTCTTCTGATTCCTTATCATACTCAGTCAATTCATCATAGAAAGCCTGGAACTCTGGCTGAACTTCGTTATATAGTGGTTCTGATGGGAACGAGTTTGGCTCGGCTATAAGCCCCAACATTCTACTGAATCCCGGGAATAGAAAATCAATCAAATTAGCCAACCCTGAGAGTATCAACAGTATTGTCCTTGGGATTAATAGAAAGATAAATATTATAGGAGAAACTGTTCCTTGATGTGGTTGTTGTCTTGGTGGTAACCCTAATTTGAATTTCCAATTATCAGAGATCATTATAGCTTTGGGGAACCGTGGTATACCTTCCTGAAAGTCAAACAATGGAGAATTCAATCGCAGAGGCTCAGACATTGAAGGCAGTCTTCTCAGATGCAATCCACTAGGGTTCTCAAATTGCTCTATACCGGTAGACTCTGTCATCCGTGGAGGTACAACTGGATCCTCATCAAAGTTCCCGTCAAAAAATCTAGGTACAGCAATTTCAAGATTCCAGTTATTTGCCCCCAACAACTTGATCACCTTATCATGATCTCCTTCATCATAAGAAGTTATCTCTTTGAAAAGGGCTAGCTTACTTTCTTGCTCTGCACTCATTTCTGGCATTGTATGGAAGGAAGATTGATTGTAGCTTGATAGTCTTTCGAATCACCATCTCTGTTCAAGAAATAATTAAAAATCACCTATATGCCAAAAAAATAGTGCACAGATTCTCAATTTGTTCAAATAAGTTGATTTGTAAACAAATGCCTCTTTTGGGAAATGTAAACAAGTAGAAAAATCAAAAGATGTTTTGCACAGGAACCAAATCAATCGAAGTAGATCAAAAAACCGGTCGTCATCGTCATCATCATGAGCTCATTAGTGATCGGAAAACAGCGATCTAAGAAGGATTCTAGCAATGGGATTAAAGTCATAGTCAGATTGAGGCCCTTGATTGAAAGGGAGTCAACGAATACAAATAACTCGGATTGTTTTATCCAAATGAATGATAACATAACTACTTTATTGCCCAAAAATTATCATTCAAATCCTAACACCACGAGTATTAAAGAGCTGAAGCACTTCAGTGTAGATCATTCCCTTTGGTCACTTGACTCCAATCATGAAAACTTTGCAGATCAAAAAGATGTTTACAAGTGTTGTGGGGAGGAATTCTTGAACCATTCTTTGGAAGGGTATAATACGTGTTTGTTTGCTTATGGGCAAACGGGGTCGGGTAAATCTTATACCATGTTTGGTAATAATGATGATGGTTTAATACCAAGAATTTGCGAGAACCTATTTGGTAAGGTAAAGACGTTGGAGCAGGAGAATGTATCCTTGAGTATATCGATCAATTATTTCGAAATATACAATGAAGAAGTGTTTGATCTATTGGACAACAAAACCACAATGAAAAAGAGAATGAGAGAGAATCTGCAAGGCCCATTCGTTGAAAACTTGAATGAAATTGAAGTGAAATCGGTGCAAGAAGTTTTCAAATATTTAAAAGAGGGAACATCGAAAAGAAAGACGGCATCAACAAAGTCCAATGCCAATTCGTCCAGATCACACGCAGTTTTCACCATAAGACTTGTTCAGAAGCAGTACTTATCCAATGAAGAAGTCAAAGAAAAAGATTCCCATTTACGTTTGGTTGATCTTGCTGGTTCTGAGAGGGCAAATAATACGGGCAATACTGGTTTGAGATTGAAAGAAGGTTCAAATATCAACAAGTCATTGACTACCTTGGGAAGAGTTTTGACGATACTAGCTGAGAATGCTACTAGCTCAAGTCGGCAGGTCGTTCCTTATAGAGATGCCGCTTTAACTTGGCTATTGAAGGAGTCAATAGGGGGAAACTCCAAAAGTTGTATGATTTGTTGTATCTCTCCAACTGATTATGAAGAAACTTATAGTTCGTTGAGATATGCAACGTTGACAAAGAAGATTCAAAACAATGCGAAGGTGAATAATACGTCTAAGAGGTCTCAAAATTTGGAACAATTGGAGAAAATTCAAATTGAGGAGAAACTAAAGTTAAATCAAATCATAGATGATTTGAAGTTGCAGTTGAGTGAAAATGAAAACAAAGATTTGATAAAAATACGAAACTTGATCAAATTCAATAGCGATTTACAAAGTGAAAAGTTTTTCAAATTGAGAGTCGAGCTCATGGAAAAGGACAACACTATAAAACAATTACATTCACAAATGATGGAATATTATAACAATCTTATCATAAGCAATAATGAAAATACAAAAAAGTTAGATGATTTATACCAAAATGAATGGAAATCATTTGGGAATGAAATGAACCACTTCGGTATGGAATTGCAGGAGGAGATTGAATTTTTCAAACTGATGTCATGAAAATCATATAGAATCAATCAACTTGAGTAATTCTTCATCTTTCTCTTTGGATATCATTTTCTTGTACTCATCGCTTAAGCCAAGACACCAAGTGCTTCTCAAAACTTGTTTTATGTCATATCTCGTGTTTGGATCAGGATCCAACATTTTCAATAGCATAGTTTTCAAATCGTCATCGTCAAGCTCATTGAATATCGAAAGGTTGGGGTCTTTGTTGAATGGCGAACACGCCAAACTATCCACTTCGTGTAGATTTTTCGTTTTATAAAAGTTAGAATATTTGGCAAATGTCCGATCTTTTGAAGAGGTGTCCAGCCAGGGTTTGACCATTTTAGATAATTGAAAATAAAGTACTCCTAATGACCAAATATCAATTTTTTTCAAGTTTTCAACCAATATTGGGCAACCTCCGTCGATCAACTTGCCTTGCTCATCATAGGAATGTAGCTCAGGTGCTTTGAAAGATTGAGTTCCCAAAGAAAAATTCAAAAAATTAGGCAATCCCAGTTTATATTCATTTCCTATATTTTTATTTTTCAAGTCATCTAAATCAATTGCATAGCCAAAATCGGTCAATTGTAAATCTCCATTTCCAGTGATCAAGATATTTTCAGGCTTAATATCTCGGTGAACAATGTTTTGTTTGTGTAAGCTTACCACCATGTGGACAATTTTGAAATAAATCAAATTTCTATGCTGATCTGATAATCTCAAAGTGGTACTTTTCTTACGAACTGTTGTCAATAATGCGAGTAAGTCTCCATTTGGAAAGAATGGCAACACAAGGCAAACTTTCAAGTCATCCGATGTACACAAATCAATTGGCTTGATCACATTCGATGACTGAGAAGCAGCTTTCAAGTTTAGCAAAAATTCTTTTATACAATTGATCCTGTATACTCTTGGATCTTCCCTTTCATTCAATGCAAACTTCTTGATTATAATCTTCTTATGCACATTCTTGGTTTTGGAATCAAGGTTCACACATTTGAAAATATCCCCACCTGCTCCTTCACATATTTTCTTTTCAATATTTAATGGTGTAGAATAGTGTGATAATGGCTTAAAGTTGAAGCGCGATAATGGATTAACATTTTCTTCTGATCCATCTATTGTCATCCCTTCAAAAGAGCTGAGCATCTCAGTTTCTGATGCCACCAAGTTGGAATCCAACTTCAGATTTGACTCAGCTGAGTTATTGGCAAGGGTAGTCATCTTTTCCTCGAATTGTACAATTTGTCTCACCTTTCACAAGCCTGAAGACGTACAACCGGAAAGACTAAAAAATCAAATTTATGGACCTGATAGAGTTATATGTTGATAATTTAGAAGCAGTCCATAATTAGTTTGCTCTTGGTTGTCTTCTTTAATATGCTTGTTCAGCTCTTTTGCGACTTATTTTTTCAACAGAATCTCTCTCTATCTTCGGCTTAAACATCCATGACTTCGGTTATACTTCCTCAACTTGAATATTGATATTACGCGGACGACTGTTTTAGGAAATAGCAGATAACTCCCATTTAAAGCTTCCTGGTGGGCCGGTATCTTTATAGATGCTTCGGTTGATAGCAGATGTTGTATATGCTTCCAATTAGGCCAATAAAACATTTCCAGTAACAGCGCTTTATACTGAAGTGTTGTGTTATGAATTGATTAAGATTCTGAAGTAGTACCTTCAATCATACAACAAGATGGTAGAATATACGAAGAAGTTCATACTCGCTTGATAATCAACATTTTTGAGTCATTCAGATAAGATATTCCATAACACAAATTATTAGTAATGAGTAAAAGAGGCGCGATTTACAAAGGTACAATATGCACAGAGGCTAGAGCCGCCGATTACACGTTTGGAACAAGGGTATACGTCCGTTCTGAGTAACTTTCGTAATTTTTGTGCAATTAAGAATCTCATATTATTTAGTGGGTTTTGAGTATCTTCGGCTCGGTTTCTATACTGGTAAGTATTCGATCCTATACAGCTTTTTACTTTTAAATCATTACAATACGACAGATTCACATGTTATCATCAAGGGCTCAACAAAGAACATCAAATGAAAATTTATAATAGCACCAGAAAGGACGTAAGATGTTGAATTCTTTACGTTTTGCAAATGTTCGAGAAGATTCCAAGCAAGAAAATGTGTTTGCCTGAGCGCGATCCGATATTCTGGAATACAACACACAAAGACAGATGCACAATTTCTTAAAACGTTCATCAAGATTCGGTTAGTTCTATTCTGTATCAAGTTGGAATGTTAAATGTACCTTCCCCATTAGGTTCTGTTCTTGAACAGCAATTCCCTTGATCTGCATGGTGAATATTTCATTCAAATCATTTTAGTGGAATAATGGAATTTCTAGGTAATCAGAAGTTCACATACTGTTCCAGAAGCCTTTCATTACTGCAGATCTCAAAAGTTCCCAAGATAGTATTTACCAGGAACCATGAATTCAAACTTCCTTTTTTGCTTCAGTTTCATGTAAATGAGTTCTCTGCTCATTATGAATTTGCTCTTTATAATTATTTTTCAAAGCTATGAATCATGTCCAATTGATTGAACCCGAACACCACTATTTTTTCAATACCGAATCGAACCATAAACCATAGATGCTTTCGCTATGAACTTATTTAATTTTCATCATTCACTAGCGTGCTTTCTGTGAAAATTGCCTTTGATACTTCATTCTTTGGGCAAATTGATTTAGTCCACTTACTTGGGCTCAAATTGTCTGTGTGAGAAAGAAAGTGCTGTAGAAGTTGAAGCAGAAAGCAAAACCTCTCGTATAAATAATGAATAAAATAGACTAGTCCGTAACCTGCTTGCATAGAATTTTGATTATATTAAGTAAAAATTGTTTTGATATTATTAGTCGTATGATCTTTCTGTCGATCGTCATCAAATCTAGTCTCTACGAGTTTTGAATCTTGATCCCAAATTGAAGATCAGCTTGTCAAGTAGGACTTATTGTTGTTTTCACCAATCAACCACGTTGATAACCATGTTTAATTTCCGAGTTTATGTGAAGAAAATAGTAGGGACAAGACAACAAAGAACAAAGCGTATTCCCAGTAAAAATATAATGAGTTTTATTCGACAAGTTGACTCCTTTTAGCAGTCGCTTTTTAGTGTGATATCTACCCCAATTTTGATCAGAAATCTAATCATTCTATTGGGTGCCTTAAGAAATCTGAGAAACCATGTGATCTATACTATTTTTAGATTCCCTTGTTATTCTGAGTTTTTACCGCTGCATAATTTTTGGTTTAGCCCCTTGCGCATTTTCCGCTTACTTTCCAAGAAACACTGCGAAGAATAACCATTGGACGACAGTGTCACACAACACAATCAGAAGATTTTCATGACTCATAGAATTGATAAGCTTTCATTATGAGTAAAAAGAAGTGAACCAGATTGAACTCTGGAAATTGCAAAAGACGCTTCATAGTCCCCACTGAAACAATCTTGAAACTGCTAAAACTATACAACAAAAACCGGTGATATTCTCCATCTTATTCGCATGTGGTATTACTAGTTTTGGGTAACTAGATCCATAAATATGTATAGCATGCAATTCTTGTTGCAAGTATCTTGTGCTATTGTGAATAAACCTTTGGAATATGGAATAAAAAAATAAGTCGGAATTAGTAGTTACAACCCTTCCTAAAACTGCAGTGGGTTTTCCACAGGGCTAGTATGATCTCTGCATTAACTGCTTTAGTCGGCGGGAGTGGAGATAGATGCAAGTAAAGAAAACTTGTGACATTTTTTGATATTCATATCCTCAACAATAAAAGTGTAAAATTTATGCAGCAGTAATGACTGGAAATGAACTGCTCTTGTTGCCAATCACTTTCCTGGGCATTTGAGAAATATATACAAGAAATTACCTCATTTGGTAATGCAGCTGTAACCAGGGGTGACCACTTTTAATCAATTTATTTTTTCTTCTTTTTTATCATTAATCATGCTCAATTGCATAAAGACAGACCAAACACACCAGCGTGATCATTGCCAATTAGGTGAATGCAGTCATATTCAGCAATGTGGTCAATATGTTATTGCTTATATCCGCAATCAATGAGCTCCCGTTTTGAAGCGAATTGCAAAATTAATATATTTGATTGAGCGCAAAATTCGCTAAAACAAGGTGCCTGGAAGCGCAAAATCGCTGAAGCGAGCAGTTGTTTTTGAAACTATCATGAACCATGTAAATCAATCCTGATCATTATGGTTATAGATGAAAATAATATTCAACTTTAAAGAATTTTGCGATTATGCATTTTGTCTCACTTTAATTTAAAATGTAAAAATAGCTTTTCACAGATGTTGCTTCAAGTTTGTTACAAATGCCGCAGTCTACAACGTTGCATTTGAAACAAACACCCGTCATCATGTCTAACGATTACTTCATTCACTGAAAGTGAAACCCTATTTCATACCAAATTAGCTGCTACTGATAAACCTATGCTAGATTTTGAGCTTCTGGTTCAGGTTCAGGAGCTTACTGAAGTGTTTTCAGCCAATTTTTTGATGCAAGACTCAAAAAAAAAAATTAGCGTTATTAAATGAAAAAAAGATTATGCTTTAAGGTTCATGTACATATGCAGTGACTTAAAATGCAGAAGCACAATAGAACCCCAACGATAGTGACTAACGACTAATAATAATTATTTATGCGGTACACCCAAACCGTTCCTTTACAGTTTAGATCTCACACTTTTTCTTAAACCAAAGACGGTTTTAGAATTTAGTTTATCCTTCTTCTGTTACTAATATATAGATGGTGGTTCCTCCATTTCCATGTTTTTGATGAGCGAATATAGCACGCTTTCTCTTAAAATTTTTCAAACAGGCTCTCTTTGCTATTTAAGATCAGATAATGTCATTTATCAATCCAAATCAGCAACTGGTTATCTCAAAGTTATTGGAAATATCGATAAACATATCAGAGGTTTTGCATGGATTTCAAAGCGTTGAAAATATAAGCAATTTCCAAGACATCAACATGAGTTATAAAGACCTTGGAGAAGGTAACAGCCAAGAAGACCCAGGATTTCAATCTCAACAACAACAACAGCAGCAGCAACCAGCCCAATATCATCATCTTTTCCAACCACAACTACCAATGGAATTGTGTCATTCCCCTGTGAGCCTGAATGGAACTCTCTACCTGCTTCCCATCACCGCTTTCAAACCACAAAGTGAACAATTGATTGATTCTCCAGTTATGCCATCTCGGTTTGAATTCAACAGGAACCACTCTTTTGAAGGTATCGAAGAACACAACAATTTCAGTTCACAAACGATGGAACTACCAGCTGATTCCGAATTGTATAAATTGGAGAGAAGCCTACCACTAATGGTTTATCCAGCTGAAGGGGTTGCAAATAGGCGCAGAATTAGAAAAGTGATAAAAAAACCATGCAAGATTTGTCACAAGATTATAAGCAGAGACATGTCAAGGCATTTGAGAACACATGATAAGACTCCAAGATTTCAATGTCTCTTCCCCCATATTTATTGTCGCCATAGAAGTGGTACATTCAATCGCCCATATGACTTCAAGAAACACCTTTTGAACTATCATTTCAAATACGATGACCCCGATATAAAGAAAATACAAAATTTGAAAGACAAATTGATGCATCTTGGCACCTGTAGCTGTGGGAAGAAGTTCTCTGCAAAAGTTTGGTTAGATGAACATATATTGACGATGGAGGAGGATAAACAATGTCCGTATATTGAAGATCGATCGATTCAACTACATGAATTGAAGTTCGAGTCTACCGTTTGATGACATAAGGACATATTACTCATTCAAGAAGACTGTGCTCTTCTTAAAGATGTCAAATAGTTATTCAAGTGTATGTAAGTCGTCATATAATTGTATAATTATTTTTCACCTTTTGTATATAAACCTATTCGGTAAGACACAATATATTCTTCAATGGGGAACAGCTTCCTATATGAGTAACTCTGGTGGGCCTATCAAAATGCAGTATTGCAATCAAGTCTGTAAAGCTGGGTTTTTTTTCTCTTTTGGTTCGTGACATTAAAAGTAGTAGCAAAAAATGGACCAAATTAATTCTATAAGCACTTCTTGCAGATAAGACTTACGAGAAATCCGGCAAAGGGAATGACTTCACTAAAACAGTGATTTGCACAATAATAAAGATTAAACTTATATTGTCTAGAAGGGGTTCCTCAAAATCTTTTGGCCAACAACTGTAAGCCAAAAGTCATTTCGTTTTAAGGATTCTCTTGTGAGTTTTCACCCTTTTTGATCTTCTACATGTGCTTTTTTATTGCATGCATGAATGTTTTTTTTTTTTTTTTTTTGTTTTGGTTACTGATTTCCTGCAAGCATAAAATTAGTTGAGTAATTGTAAATATTTTTAACGATAGATCGCTTTTTAAAGTTTGAAAAAGAACCCAACAGCTATATTCCGCGGTTGAGACAGGAATATACGGAGCGGACTTCAGTGAAGTATTGATTAGATCTTTGTTTAACAACCACAGAAAGAACGGTACATGCAACAGGAATGACAGAACAATTGTAAAAGAGCATTTCAATTCAATTGAAAAAGCAGGGTTGACAAAATTGAAGACCCTTTCTCTGCAGACTTGACATAAATCGATCTATAATGATTGCTTAGCATTCACGTTGTGAATTGATCTTCATTGTAATATTCTTTTGAGCATCTTGACTATCTCGTGCACACTAACGAATAACATCTGATGTGCACAAAGAAATTTCTCGCAGTCAGTCAATCAGCTTTTTTTAGGATCCTTTTATTTTTTAATAGACTGCATAATTTTACTTAGATTTATTATCTCGAGTTCAAGCCTGCATCAAAAATTGTTTCTTCATGGAATGTCCATTGATAGAAGAAAATATTCCTCAACAAAAAAAAAATTGTGTTGCTAGATTTTGAACTCATATAGAGATGTTTGATTCTGCACGCTGATCTAAGAAAAGATGCGATGATAACATTCTATATATTTGCAAATCGTATTAGCTAAATGGTCCAGTTGGTTTGTATGTACATGACAACTAATCGAAGTGATTGGTCGTACTACTGCGGCTTCATGAAGTCATAGAAGAATAAATGCCGATCCAGTTTCTCGGAAACTTTAATCTCCATCTTTTTTATTTTTTATTTTTTTTTTCCTTTGGGCAGAGGGCCTTATTTATGTATTCTAAACGAATAACGCACAATTATTATTTAAATATTATTTAGTTATTTTTAAAAAAAAATTCTCAAACTATGAGCAATCGCACCTGCTGCTGTCGCTAATCAGATTTCATTGCACACTTCTGGGAACACCTGAGCAGCGCATTAAAAAAAGGTTGTGCATAAATGTAAGTGTGGTAGTTATAGCTCCGATTAAAACCACTAGCAACTTCGAGCATTCTATTTTCAGCAGAAATTTCAATTTCTTTCAGCAGCTGCGAACTTCGAATGATATGTTAAAAAGGTGATGATATTACATAAACCAGGAGCCAACAATAACTCCATTGCTCTTGTAGTGAAATCTAAGACTCCCAGTTGACGTATTTGCGCGGCAATAGGATAATTATTTTTGGCTTGGGTGTTCAAATTTCAAGATTCATTATTACTGTTTCTGTCCAATTGCTGTTTGATGGATAACATCTTGTATGCCAACGTGAACCTTAGTTTTCGGACAACATACGCATTCGAAGAAGTATAGGTAAGAAATTTCAGCTCAGAAACTATAAATAACAACAACTGTAGCGGAGAATAAAGGATGCTAGATTGCTATCCAAATTTCCGACGGCAATCTCGTCGAGGGTCAACGCTTTCAAGTAGCAATCTGTTAAAATAATAGGTTTATAACGTTTGAAGAAGGAATAAAGAACGATGAAACTGTTTACGAAGAAAGTTAATATGAAAAATTCCAGGATTTTTTCTCCACAAAAGTAGTAGCAACGGCTCCATATTGACAAAGACGTACTCCCGATACTCAATCTGCTGAATAGATTAAAACGAAACAATAAAAGCAATAATTATAGTGAGCTTTTTTTCCAATTAAGTTACCTTAAAATAAGTCCGGTACAATGGATTATTTGAGTTACTAAAGATACGATTGTTTATCCAATAGATAAGCTGGGTTGAAAATATACGGGGACAAAGGTTTTGGTAATGAACAACTACATTCTTCTGAAGCATTAAAGAATCAAAAGAGCATCTCACTTTCTTTAGCATCAGAAACAGGTACATACACTCATAACAACTCTTATCTCCATCACCGTAGACTAAATAAATTGAATGCACCCTAAATTAGCCCGTTAACATAGCTTATTATTCTGAGGGTAATTCTTGTAACAACAATATATCTATATATAATATTAAAGCAAGGGGGCAAATAATAATAATAATTTCTAGTGCAAACAGTACTAATTTCAGTAATAAGAACAAGAGCTCGTACTTCAATTAACATACTGTACACAAGGAATTTTGCATTCTAAACAAGATAGCATACGTGATCTCAGTAATCACTTATTGTTGCATTGCTTCCATGTTGAACATGTTAAACTCTCCACTTGAACTAGTACTCGTATCTGTTACAACATCAGAACATAAGATGAGTTATTCCATTGATTTGGAAGACACTTTTAAAAGGTTTGAAGTGAGATCTTCTAGAAGCCAGTTTCACACCTTCGAATCTGACCCGTTAGATGGGACCAGCAACGTTTAGCGAGAATGGGTGCTCAATCCATGTCACCGATGATGCACTTTGCAACCCGCTGCCGAATTCTAGAATATCTGAAAGAAGAAGAAAAAAAATTTTCTCTTTAGGCAGAGATGCATGATAAAAGAATAGACAGCTATACATTTTTTAGTCAACGTTGCATAACATACTTAGTTCTATTGTCGTGTTAAGAAAGAGTTTTAATGCAAGGTGAATAGGGATTTACTTCTTCCTCGTTTGTGATGCATTGACAATAGTTTCTTTATCCCGATAGAACAGATACTTCCAGCAAAACCACGATTGTTTTTCCTTTCAAAATGATCAGAAAAGCAAAGTTAATTTTTATGACAATAAGTCTCAAACTTCTTCACTGAATTTTGCTATTATTCGTCACCTGGAATATAAATAGACGGCTGAGACAGGTATTTATAAATAATTGTTAAGTCAAAATACAACCTTGTTCTTTACAATCGCTATTCGGTTTTTTATTCTTCAATTTTTATTGTTAAAAGATCTTAAAAGTTGAACTTCAATTGAATCGACCCGCTTTGCTTTAAAAATTGTGCCATTGACCTCACCCTGTATATGGATATAGTTATTCAAAATGAATATTTCTACATTTGCTGCTTATCGAAATAATAATAACAATGATTTTGATCATTGTAATGCCAACACCAACCTCAATGCCAATGCCAGATATTCTAATCAAGATATTACATGGAGTCATCAAACAATCAACAGTCAGAACAATGAGAATTTACAATTCAAGCTTCAAAATGCTATGGCTTGCGGAAATAACTTTCCTAATAATTATCTGACATATTCTATAGACAACAACAATGCTTGTTCCTTGAGTCAAGTGAGGAAAAACATTGAAGGTTTTTCATTACAGCCTTCCAATTCAGACCTTTATTATTACACACAGCTGTTACAACAACAACAGCAAGAAGAAGAACACATGAAACTTGTGTTGATGCCTGATTGTACCAATTCAATTTCAAGTACAATAGTATACTCAAACGGTGATTGTGATCCGAGTCCATATGATTCGACAATTATTCAATCATCTCAACAAATTTCTACACCAAATACATCATTGCCTTCCACTTCACCAGATTCCCTGATTTTCTCTCTGGAGAATTCTTTCCAAAATGTTCCTTCCAATGGTAAATCTTCAATTGAAGATTTGGTATCGGCTAGTGCATGCCAGCCACAACTAATGCAACAAAGATATACCCCAGCTTCCACCAAGTCTATTCAATTCCCAATATTTCCAGAAGAATTTTTCAACGTGGAGGGCAATGTCCCATCTTTGAGTTCTTTTGACACTTCCAATATCAGCTTTGGAATTACCGATGATGTGAATACAACATCTTCAACATTTTCACCTTTCCCTACCTCTGGAATAACGATTCAAGATAGAAGGGCATCCGTTTGTGCTTTCCCTGTAAGTGAATCATCACCAAAATCATCTTCAACATCGCCTTCCGAGTCATTTACATCATCATCACTGCTGAAAAGGGGTGCTAGTCATCAGAAATATAAGAAACCAAAAGCAGAAGCAACAATGTGTCTTATTTGTGGGAAGAAAATACGTAGAGATATTACAAGGCATTTAAGAACCCATGAGCCAGTAGCTAGATTTGGTTGTGTGTTCCCACATCAATTCTGTCGTCACAAGACTGGACAATTCAATAGACCTTATGATTTTAAGAAGCATTTACTCAATTCTCATTTCAAATTTGATGACCCAAACATCAAGAAACTTCATAACTTGAATGACAAATTAGAACATGTTGGTACTTGTAGCTGTGGTTTGAAATTCAGAGCTGTTAATTGGTTGAGAGATCATGTATTGACAGATATACCAGAGATGAGATGTCCATATACTACACAGGTAAAACTGGAATGATATATAGCTTAATAGTATGAATATGATGTCTTTCTACAAACTAAAACACACTTTACTCCATTGTAGAATTTGCTACTATAGAATGATACATTTTGATGATATCACCTTCCAAGTATTAAATTTCCACTAATCTGCCAAGGTGGAAAATATTTTGGAAATTAATTGACCTGCACTTTAATAAAAAATATTTTTCCTCAGAATATTCCGCAAAGCCTTGATGATCTAAATATTATGAGATTTGAGACTAGATAAGTACATTCCGCTTATAAACAATCCCAAACTGAAAATTCGACTCTTGGCATGAAGGAGTTAAAAGGCTTTAGAATAACTGCTATGTTTTTTTATCGGCTCAGCTTAATTAAAAAAAACGCTCAAATAGAGCAATCGAAAACTTTTGTAAACGTAGTGATCTTGGAAACACATAAACAACGACCAGGGAACACTCGCAAATTTAGCTCATGTCAAACAATGTGTCAAATGACATTCTATTCTACTCGTATATGAGTTTCCTGTTGTGTTTTTCTGCTTGGAAAAATACTCTCCTCAAGGTGGTTTCCATGCATCTTCGATTTCAGAGGTCTGGCGGCTGTTTTCGATACATATGCATTGGGCGGGAAAGAAGACAGGGGGCCGCCTTTTCGGATCTATCTTGTACTTTATTACACAATTTGAGTCGAACACGGCACTTATAAAATTTCAACCTATTTATATAAACATTTACTCTATTCAAGTATTTTAGTCAGATGTCCTTAGCGAGATATATACGTTATTTCTCTGCATGATTACATGATTATTGGCTATGACGTGCAATGACAAATAGCAGTCCCGTTTATAGCAATCTATCCTGTTTCTTTTGCAATTCCTTCTGTAACGCAGTGCAGTTGTAACTATTCTGATCTAAACAGCGTTCATATCCCACAAACCGACCAATTAACCTGTAGAATCCTTCACCACGCTAAGAAAGTGGAAAAAGTGCGTGTAAGCTCAAAAAAGAGGAACAATAAGGAAAAAACATAAAAGATATTTTACTAAAAAAAGATATGAGGTGTACAAGGTTCGATCTATTACTGTAAAAGAAGGAGGCATATATAACAATACCCAAGTTATACACTTTTTGAACAATGTCATTGAAAGGCGTTAAGAAGGCTCTTTATAGAACACCACATCATTTCATTGGCAAGAAAATTGAAGCTTATGATGATGAAACTATCGCTATTTGGGAACATGATTTGGCAACAAGTATAGCGGGATTGTTATACATTCAAAAGGAGACTAAGAGGTACCATGATTTTTTCCAACAATTGTTGAAAAGGGAGATTCAAATATGTGATTTAATGAAAGATGAAGAAGGTGATGAAGAGCAAGAAAATATAAGGAATATCGCTCATTTTCAAGATATTATCACCAAGTTGTCAGATACAATTGAATACAAATTCGATCAGATTGATAGTAATATAGGCTTCAGGTGTAAAGAGGTTTCAAATTATTTGGAAAGCTTGTTGAAAATGTTGAAGAAGAGAAATCATAAGAAGACGGATGTGGAAATTCATTCTAGTAATGTTCAGAAGCATATAACGAAGAAATCTGCATATACGGATAAGGATATTGTCAATTTGAGAAAAGAGCAAGACTTGATGGATTATTCTAACAAGGTTTTCTTTGAGATAGATGAAAAGATCAAGATCATTATTCCGGAAGCATTGGACATGTTATCAGAATTTTTGAACAAATTAGTACTTTCTTTTCAGATATCAATCAGAGATGTGTATTCCACAATCGGTAAGACCTTGGAGAAATATGCAAGAAATCAAGGAATGTCTTCAACAAATTCAGATGATGTGATAAAAGAATGGCAACAGGATTTCACATCACCGAAGTTCACACTTGATTCGATGACATTGATTGAAAAATACAAGACTTCACCATCAAAATTCTCTACATCATCGTTCAGGATCCCATCAGGTTCAAAGATCAAGGCGGATGTTTCTGCAATTGGAGAGTTTGCCCTGGATTCGACCAATCTGATATTTAAGAAGACATTGCATCCAAGAACGACATCTATCAATATAAAGAACTTGAAATTGGATAATCCAGTACAACCGAAATTGCCAACGGGTATATTCACATCAGCAATGGACCCTTTATCAAGAGAAGAATTTCCTACTTTTGCATCGAATTATTCAAGTTCTAAAAATTTTTCGAAATCACCAAAGACTCCAGAATCACCTGGTTTTGCATCGAGCCCTTGGTTGAAACCATTATCGTTGAAAAGACTGCAACAACAAGACGAAGCAACCACAGATAACAAAGACGGGAAAGATGATGACTCGATATCGCCTTTGAAAAATGATACCATATATGGTGTTGATAGCCAGTCACCAAATGGTCTGAGTACACCACCACCACCGGTTGTTGAATCTTCTGATGATCATCATGATTTCTTTGAACAGGATCTTGAAAGTGATGTCAAGACAACAACTGATACTTCAACGATTACTCCTAATGCATTGGAATTATTAGCTGGGGATATCAAGAGAATACGGTCGACTTATTCACGTCATTCATTTATTAATCAGTGTCCTGTTACTGTAAGCTTTGCTTCAAAGAATGAAATGGAATTTTTAAACGATGAAAAATTGAGATTTCAAATAGCGGCTAATTCAACTTTTAGTTCCAAATTATTGAATAATCATCTCGATTTAAAAGATTGTGTTTAGCATTATGAAAGAATTTTACATGTTGTGTTTTCATTATTATTAATACATTCATTGATTAAGCTATATATTTGTAGTACTACTATTGGTCATCTAAGAAGCACCAACCAATTTGCAAGCTAATTTTATGTCTTACAAACAACAATAATTCTTCAATAGTTTCTGGTAAGTTTGCCGACTCACCACCATCTTCCATTAAATCTAATTGGAACCTCCAATCGTTTTGTCTTTCTGAATCTGGTACTTGTGATTTATAATCATCTGAAATTGATAATTTATACAAATCCTGAGTGTTTTCAAATTGATTGATTATCAATTGTTGATCAATTGAAGGTTTGGAATTTTTGGAAATGGATTGATATAATTGTAAGAAATCCTTATCAAATTTATTAATCAGGTCTAGTATTTCAATCAAATTTTCTTGTGATAAGATTTTCTCATTAGATGGGTTTAAAATAATGGTTTTCCTTGTTGATAAATTTCTTAAAAATGGTAATAATTGACATAACAACAAGGGGAAATATTTTGGTGGTAGGTATTTAAATTTCAATAAATTTAATAAATAATTCACCAGCTTTGTGAGATTGTTTTCAATTTTGGAATTTAAAAATAATAAGAATATAGCATATGGTGATAAACATTGTCTTAATGAATCTGGCATTTCAAATTCATCGTTATCAGAAAGGATCAAAGAATTGATTAAATCATCTGAGATTTTGGAACTTGTAATGATTGCATTCTCAAATATCAACCAGCATTTATCATTCAAGATTTTCAAATCACCACTTTTACTAAACAAGATCAAACTTTCGTATAATTGACCTTGTTCAAATAATCTGTTACCATTAATTTTCAAAATTGTCGATGCCGTTGAATGCAATTTCAATTTTGCACATATTGATAAACACCATTCTAAATCATCATTCGTTTTGCAATTGAATTTTGGTAAATATTGAGATATAACAGATCTCGTTATTGATGTATTCATATTGATAAATATCCCCACTCCTATTGGAATTAACTTCTGATGACAAAGACATTCTAAAGCATGATCGTTCAACAACATTTCTGAAATTGTCTCATTGGTATCATCTGAACCATTGGATAACAAGAAATCATAAGTGTTGTACAATCCTTTTGCTTCAAATAAAACTGAAACATAAGTTGCCGTTGGCTTATCCAAGATCTCTAAACTTTTAACAACTTTTAAATAATTCCCATGACAAAGATCAATACATGTACGTTCCCATGTCAATGATTCCAAATCATCTATCGGAAAATTTGCCAATGAAGTTTCAAGATATTCACTGATAAAAGATTCAGATGGTAATTCAAACAAGTATTTCGTCAATAAACATTCGTACCACGAAGTTGAGTTTCTTACTATTGCTGATTGTAATCCGGTTAAAATTAAAAGAATCTCATAAACTGCATTTTTGATAATGATGTTTTCCTTGTTATTAATCACCACATTCTTAAAATTATCCCTCAATTCACAACATTTTTGCTTCCAAGAGACAAACTGTCTATTATCAAGACTGAATTGAACAGTATCATAGTTTGATAATAATATGATCAAATCCTCCACAATTAAATATAAATCATTTTCATCATCTTCCAATTCTTGATACCTTGATTCGTTCAAGACATTGACCGCTTGTGAAAATAAACCTCTAGTTATCAATTTCTTTACATATTCGGTCCAAAATAAAGTATGTCTATACGGTCTTTCCACTGATATTATCTCTTGAGTAAACTCCAAATCTGGCTCGATATCGGCTCTATTGACCCAATTTATTAACAAGACTAAAATTTCATCTGTCGTTGAAAAAAACAATGCATTAATCAAACTCAAGACATTCATGGCTTCTTCCAATTGAACCAACTTGAAATCTGGGTCTTCTGGAGTCTCTTGAGATGATAATTTGTCGTCGATTAATATACTCAAATCAGAAACCAATTTACTTATTGTCGAGTTCAAGAAAATTTGATTTTCATGGTTCTTCAATTTTTTGGATTCCATATCTTCCTCTAATATCAATCCAATCTCATTGTTCCCACTAGACTTGGTAGTTATGAAGTCACGGTATGACAAATCCTTGATCAAATCTTCGAAATTTTTGAAGCAATTTGTCAAATAGTTATTGTAATATTCCGAATCATCAGTGATTGAATCTGGAATTTTAAAATGATAAAGTTTAGTCTCCTCTGGATAAACTTGTCCATTTTTCGGTACTATGTCTTCATTGGAAGATATATAAATTACACCGGAATTATCTATTGGATCCACTTCAAACTTCAAATTTCTCCCTTGTTTCAACCATTTGTTCAACCCATTCAGAGGGATTGGAGCATCATCTATCCTTGTTATTGGAACATTGGAAGCCTTGTCTATATCTGCCGAGTCGAATTCGTCACCAATACTGTTCCTATCCACTTCTACTTCTTCTTGAGTCATCCTTAATTTTGTGTCTATAAGGTATTTCAAGGTTTTCAATGTGTTTTGTTTTTGTTTTTGTTTTTGTGGTTTTTTGGATTTTTTTTTTCTTCTCAAAAGTTTTTCTTCGTAGACCGGAACTCGGGCACCGGAAAGGGACCGGAATTCAATATCACCTTTGAACACACCATCTAGATTCAGCTTTTACTAGAGGGAGAGATTGATTCACTGGTGAGATCAGTAGTAAGAACAGTAGCAATAACATTAAAAGTAATAATACATTCATTAATAATACAATACAATACAATATAATACAATATGATACAATGACCAGTCAGTCAGTCAGCCAATATGAATGAGATCAGGAGAAAGCAACAGATTACAAATAAGAACAACAGCACTTTCCTCAATTTAAGCCGCTTCACCAAGACTGGTTGAACGAAGCTCATACTATTTGTTTTCCTTGTCTTTTGTTGTAACTTCAACAATTCACTTTGGATTTTCCCAATTTGGAATTCCAATATAGCTAATCTCTTATCAACGTCTTCAAAGAGTAATTTATGCTGCGGGAATTTCACTTTATCGTTTTGAAACGATGTCTCCTTTTCAAGTTCGTCAACTTTCAAATGTTGGAAATTGTCAATGGCGTCATCTAGCTTCAACGAGAAATCGTTTTCATCTTCATCGTTACTCAACTTCGTAGATTCATCATTGCTAGTGCCAGATACTTCATCTGGTGTAGTGGAACTTTGCAAATTTGAAGGAAACGTAGGTGCATGATCACTACCGCTGGAGAATCGTCGACTTTCGTGAGAAACTGGTGATGAATCTCGCGGTGGTGACAATGTAACTTCTTTTAATGATTCGAGTTTTGTTGGTTTCACATCATTGACATTGACATTCTCATCCTTTTGGGTATCTCCTTCATCATTATTGTGTTCTTGACGTTCCCTCAGTTGTGATTTCTTTTCAGCATCATGGATCATTTTTTTCAACAATCTTATTCTCTCCTCTCTTTGTTTTGAAGATGGGAAAATCTTTGTCGACACGGGTTCAAACATGCTATCCGAAGTGATCTCTTGTTCAACATCAATATCATTATTATTCTTAGTGGGTTTCCTCTTTTTCACCGGTGATATGATTATTGGAGTCGGTTTCAATTCATGTTTCTGATGGATTAATCGATCTCTAGCCTGTTTCAACTTGAAATACCTTGCTTGATTATCCAATTCCACGACCTGTGCATCATCTTTTGTCAAATTATCCAACGGTATAGGTTTATCAGTGATCTTTATCCGATGTGGTTGTTGTTGTTGTGTTTGGTACCGTTGTCGTTGTTGCTGATTATCAATTGGTTCATCATCATCATTTGCATCTTCTTGTAGATTGTCAAAGTTTGTTTGTTTATAATCACTTCGTATTATTTCAGGACGGGAGTTCATATTATATTCGTCTCGCTGACAAGGTCATTTGTAGTTTTTATTCTAATTGCAGATTGTCGTATTCAACTGATGTTTCAAATATTATTTACTTTTTGGTGTTTTGGTGTTTTTGTATTTTTATTTTACTTTTTTTTTGAAACCTTTTTTGTCCTTGACATATACAATAGATGATTGAATGAAGTGAAGAAGAGCTACTTGTCGATAATCATACCCACCATGATGATCACCACCAGATAGTATTAATAGTAATAATAAATTAATTTCTTTAAAAAGTCATATCAAATATTTATAGGTTTTTGCAACAAATGCCCCATCCTCTCTATCTTTGTCCTCAAATATCCATTAACTTCTTTTGAATGGATACCACCATTCTTATGCTGCCAAGCCAATGGCACCATTGGAACCCTTTCGACAACTTTAACTAACCTTTCTCTTCCTTCCACAGCAACGATTTTATCTGGGTTGTTTGTCAATAATTGGATATTAACCAAATTTAAATCTAATAATATAGCAGTGGCCAAACTGAATGATCTCAGATCAGCAGGGTGTCTCAACATGAGATTCAGTTGAACGGTATCAGCACCTAAATCTTGTAAATTATAAGCTTTCAATTTTTCACCAAGTCCAATACCACGCCCTTCTTGTCTTAAATAAACAATACAACCTCTACCTTTTTTACCCATCAATCTTCCAGCTTCATCGAATTGTTCACCACAATCACAACGAGCAGACCACAGAGTTTCTCCCGTATAACATTCAGAATGAATTCTTACCAACGTTGCCTGATCTATCAATTCTTGATCGAGTACCAAATTCCCCTCTGAATCGAATTTCAATTCTTGATTCGTCTTATCATCTCTATCAGCATCTTGTCTTCCCGGATACAATTTCCCAACATAGGCACCTCTTGTCATCCTATCATTTTGCGTCTCGTTACCCCTCCTCTTGTATAAAGATTTGGAGTAAACGTCTTCTCCAAACACTATTGCCAAATGTTCTTTATTATCAATATTATTCGAATACAAATGCAAAAAGATTTCTGGACCATTAGTGGTTGGAATTCTAGCCCTTGCTACACATTCAACTATAGGCAACACTTCTGGTAGTTGTTGCCTGTTTGCTTCGTCTCTTTCCGTTATCGATATTGGAATAGGATTTGGAGTCGATGCGAATGACGTTGATGGTGTTATTGTCGGTGATACAAGCGGTATATTTTCAAATAACGACTCTCTACGAGTGGGGTTGATAGGTGTCGGTTGCACCAAATCCTCTTCCCGCTGTTGTGGAAATATCTCTTGTTGATTCTGTTGTTGCTGTTCTTGTTCTTGCTGATCCATGATGTGTGTGTAGTAGTAGTAGTGGAAGTAGTGATAGACCTGGGTGTCTCTATATATAATCGTTGATGGTTACGAACAAATTAGTAATTTTTGTGCAACATTTTTTTTCTTTCTTTTTCTCCTTTGGCCGTTAGTAATAATTGTCATCACCATTAGTTATACTACTACAAAGTATCTAGATACAAGTGTATATGTTTGTTGATATATAGATATATATATGGATTCACTCCTTTGAACAATCCCTTCCAAAGATTCCAACTTTGAACCAATCCAAACAGATCAAGACTTTGTTCTTGATACTCAACGTCATTGCTACATATGCCGTTCTCCAAAACAAAAAAGTCAATGATCCACCAGTGGCAATAGAACTCCAATCTCCCCAAACCAAATCTGCAACGGCTCTTTCACTACCGATGTAGGCTAATGCTCCCATATGAGCATATTTGAAAGGTTGTAAATTTTGTTTACAATTCGTCAATTTCCTTTCCAATTTGGTATTGGTGTTGGAATTGACCTTTGAAGTCGATGTAGAGGCAGTTTCAATATTGTCCTCGGATAGATTCAATTGTGAAAGTTCATATTCCAAATCTTCAATCTTTGCCAAATTCTCAAATAACTTAGCCAAGTATAAACCTTGTTGATGTGCCACTTGAGCAGTTGGTGGATCTTTTGTAAAAGTGCAATCACCAAGGGCAAAGATATCTGTAGTACCATTAACTTTCAAAAATGGGTTCACCAAGAGTCCTCTTCTTGCCAATTTCTGATCATCAATTTCTTGAGTCAAATTTTTAATTATAGGTCTAACACCGTTTCCCGTGGCCCAAACTAATACACCATATGGTAACGTAATTTCTTCAGATTCTCCATTTGGTAATTTAACCATTGCCGTGATATCAGTGGAATCAACTTTTTTAACCATTGTATTAACTCTCAAGTCAATATTAATCCTATTTAAAACATGTTCTGAATATTCAATCAATTTCTTATTAAAACTGTTCAAGATATTTGGTAAGGCCTCAATCAATTGAATACTAACTTCTTTTTGAATCCCTGGGAACCATTTGGATAAATCATCATCTATATAATCTTTAACTTCAGCAGCCAATTCCACCCCGGTAGGACCACCACCAATAACGGTGAAAGTTAATAATCTTTGACGTTCAGCAGAACCTTTTGGTAATAATTGCAGCAGTTCAATGTTTTGCATCAAACGACTTCTAATTTGAATGGCATCAGACAGTTCTTTCAAAAAAAGGGCATTTTCATAAACCCCGGGAGTACCAAAAGTATTAGGTTGAGCACCAACACTGACTACCAAGTAATCATAAGGTACCACGGTGATAATTTCACCCTTGGTGGTGGCACCACTTATTGGCGTGGTAGGATTTGAAGAATGTTTCAAACTTATTTCTCTCTTGACAGGATCGATATGGGTTGCTTCGGCTTCCAAATATTCAACTTCAGCAGGTGTTTGCTTAGCAATATTTCTCACAGGATCAATGATGGATTTCAAATCAATAGTACCCGTTGGCACAGATGGTAATAATGGAGTGAATAAGAAATAATTTCTTGGTGAAATGACAATCACATTGTACAATGTAGTATCCAAATTTTTCAACATGGAAATTGACCCCCAACCGGTTCCTAAAATGACCAATGTCTTCTTACGAGCACCAGCTGGTGTCAATTCTGTTTGTGGTAACTGAGAGCCAGGATTCAGTTCTGAATAAATTGAGTAACCCAAATATCCGGCTCCGGCAAACACAGTCAACAATGTTGTTCTCCAAAGGAACTTTCCTGCTTTTTTAAAAGTTGAACTGGGTTTGATCTTTGGCTTTGGCTCCACGAGAACTGGCTTCTTGATGTCATTGTTGTTCAATTGATTTTTGAGTGGTTGATAAGATTGTAAGAATCTTCTCTGTAAAGGAGCTCTCTGTAATAGTCTCCTCTGTAACATCATCATCATCATCAATTGTTGTTGTTGCAAGTAATTGCTCTCAAATTCAGATGTAATTTTTTTATCTTCTTCAAAGTGCGCAAATTGCACTAACAAAGAGAGATGTGGGGTATTACATTGCTCTTTATTTGCTACTATAATAATACCGATAGACACTTATAGGCTATACACTATACACTATACACCATATGGAGATATACTATACATTCCATGCACTGATGACAAAGGCCAATACAAAACTGATGTTAAAGCTAGGTCTTTCAAACACCAAATTCCTCAAATCAACGTAATTAGTACCAATCTTGACAACCTTGTTGAATTTGAAATTGATCACATTTCGCGAATTCAACCATTGGATCAATAAATAACTACTCAATGTAACTGCCCATAATACATGGCTCAATTTACCAATGATAATCCCTGTAAATAAACCGACAAAGCTTCCAATGGACAATTCTTGATAGTTCAACTTCCCACCAAAGGCACCGTCATATTTCGGTTTCAACTCTTGTTGTACTTGTTGTTGTAAAGAGTTGTTAGATGATGTTGAGAGTGTTGGTACTGCAAAATCATTTCTTAAAGGTTTAGCAAAATAAGTCGATTGTAATGAATAAACGGCCAGTGTTGTACCGAAAATCTTGAATTTTGTAAGTGAGCTCAAGCCTAATCTAGTTGATCTGAACATTGTGTGAGCTAGTTGAATTGATATTAGTAAATAGTAGTAGCAATACGGTTCTCTCCAAGTGAGATGAAATTCAAATGTATTAAAGAAATGTGTGGTGTTTGTAATTGAGCAATACAGACACTTCTTTTCGCGGTTTGCTAATAAAACAAAATTATTACTAAAAAAACAGAAATCTATCAACAGGAAGATACACAACTTATATACCACAATGTTGATCTTATCTGACTTCTCTGATCATTGTTATTCTACCGAGGAATCACAACAACCATACCCATATCAACAGCTTTGTCCCTCTGTGTTCTTCGGTCCTTTAGATATATCAAATTCATTTTATTTAAAGGAACAACTGATAAAAGTTATAATCACCTGTGGCTCCACATTTAAGGCTATCAGTTTTTTCAATGAACTTAATGATACCAACGTGTTAATGTTCATCATAGATGACAATTTCCCGCAAGACTCGTATGATGACTCAATGATGAAAACAATATTAGATTTCCAAACACATCAATGCAATTTATTAAAAGTGGTTAATGATAAATTTAATACAGATACTAATAAGAAGATATCATCTCCATTTATAACATCGTCAGATTTGTTAAAGACACTACATAAGATCAACCATTTCATAAGGAATTTCAAGACTCATTATCCAGATTTGAGTATATTAATGGATTTTAACAAAAGTGTTGTTGACTTATCCACTTTGATACCATTGAGTTATTTAAACCATTTAAATCCAAAGGTTAAATTATCAAATTTACTACAACAGTTCCATGATCTAAACCCTTCAATAGATGCGAATTTATTAATGGATCCTTATTATAATGAAATATTGACGAAATTGTGGGAATCAAATTATTATTCCATGGCGAAAGATGATTTGAAAAGAAGTTTGACAAATGATGTGGGGAATGATAACGATAATGATAATGACAACAATAATAATAATGATGATTTGAAAAGGAAAAAGGTATAGTGTTGATACTATATATATATTAATATATTATAAGCGATATTTAAGTCTTCTTTCATTTTTTTGGGCCTTCACCTCCTGGAACCAACTATAGATATATAGATTGTTAGTAAATTGTAGAGAAAACATATATGACATATTAAAATTACTCACCATTGTAATATGATTACCATTCAATAACAATTTCTCTCTTTTATTTGTACTTCCATCTTCATTGTATTCAACAACATCTTCTAAAACCATATTAACAAAATCATCAAACCCGACTAATTTCCCTGTGAATTCCTTTTGATCGGTCAAGATGACCCATATTTGTGATCCAATACATTTATCTATGAGTTCTAATGGTAATATCGTCGTTGTCATTGTGTGTGTATTATATGTATGTATGTATATATGTATCTATAACTATTATTATAATTATCTCTGTAATTGTATCTGTTTTATTTTCACGTCAATAAAAACACAAAAAAAACCACAAAATTGAACGAAAATTTTTATATTTTTTTTATCTCTAAAAGACACTAGAAACAAACAAACAACTACAACAACAATAATAATTAGAACAAGAAGAGAATAAACATGTCATTACCAGACCATTTGTATATTAGACCATTGACGGTATACGATGTCAAGCAGTGCTTAGAATTAGAACTGGACGGATTCCCTGAAAATGAACGTTGTTCAGAGGAGAAGTTGAAATATAGATTATCTGTTTGTCCTGAATTATGTTCAGGATTATTCATTAGAAACTTTGAATACAACAACACATCGAATAAGAATAACGATAACGGTGGTGAAAATGATGATTATTACCACAATTCAAGATTTGTCGATGAAAAATTAATAGGACAAATAATCGCAACTAAGATTTATGATTCAAATATAACAGAAAGATCGATGGAGATTCCCAAATTCACCCATGCTGAGCATTACGTGATTGATGAATCAAGTGAATCTAATAAGCAAATAGGCCACGTTGAAGAATCTTCCACCATAGGAATACATTCATTAGTTATACATTCCGATTATAAGAAATTGGGATTGGGAACATTGATCTTGAAAGATTATATCCAGAAATTGAACCAACAAGAAGTTGGTGATAAGATTGTCATCATAGCCCATGAACAATTGATACCTTTTTATAAGAGAATTGGGTTTGTCGATCAAGGTAAGAGTGATTGTAAATTTGGTGGTGAAAGTTGGAATGATTTGTATTTACCGTTGATTAAAGAAGATCAAGATGAATAAATGGTTTGCTAGTACTATCTATATTGATTTGTTTGTCTGTTTATGTATACTTATGCATTGAAATACACCCCCCTTTTTAATTCGTTGTAATCATTGCCCCCATAACTAATTCAAGGATAATACTGAAAATCCGCTGTTTATCTTTACACTGGAAAGTGTTTCGCGTATCTCCTATAAGCAAATCCTGGATATGTCTAATATATTATGCTGTCATCATTTACTGTAATTGTCATTCCTTCTCGCGAACAACAATCGATCAATGATAATTTTATTAATCAATTGAGATTAAGGAAAAGACAATTTTTTTTTCAGAGCGATAGAATTATGAACCTAGGGGTGATTGTTTTTATAATTGGCTCGATAGTATGGAGATCTTATGATATGATGAAAATTCATATCAATCTTTTAAGAATGATTTGATAAGATTTTAGTTTTTATTCAATTTGAGATTTCATAAACTGTTATTCAATTTCTTTAAAATTACTGGAAGTCAAGAATAAACAATCAATTTCAAGCTCATCTGGTTATGCTTCGAAAAAAAGGTGTGTTTTCGGAACCGGTTATGATTAATGCTGTGATAAAATCACTTCCATCTTGGCATAGTGACTGCTGCTACCGGGATTGCTTCATCGTTGCTTCAAGGTGGAAATGCAACATTTGCAAATATTACCTGAGCAACATAATTGAAATTAAATATATAAGTTTCAACTTAGGCTCATGTACGAAGCGATTGTGTTTACTTAAAAATTAGTTAGTTCATAAAATTAAAATTTTACAGTTATGAGCACCTATGTTTACAAAGTGAGTAAAAATTGAATGCACTAATAAAAAAAAAAATTTATTAATAGCAGTATGCATTTAAAATCAAAAAAAAGAAAATTGGTTGACGCCGCCCCATTATCGAAACATGGGGTTCTCCTGTTATATGTGTAGGCACATTGACACTTCTTGGTTTGTTATACTACATAGTGTATATAGCTGTTGAACTGATGTCATATTTGGATATACAGCTGTCATATAAATTGTACTATCAGTCAACAAACTGATACGATGTCGAAAAAAAAAAATTTTTAATAAATCGATTAAACTTTTCTATAATGTTTTTATAAGAGCTCATAACAGATTTATTTAACGAAGTGTTCGTATTCTAGAGGTTTTCTTCTCAAACTGGTTTTTTGAATAGCTACGTTATTTTGTATTTTTTTTTCTTTTGTTACTGAGTGTTAAATTACTTTTAGGTAATAGACATTGGCTGAATTGAATTATGAAATGTTTGATGTTTCAATTATAAACTTCGTCCAATAGTGGAAATACATAAGTGTAACAAATTATTTCTATGTATACAATATTCATTCATTGAAAATTATCAAATTTATTAATTTAAGGATGAAGACTTTTATAAGAGCTCATAACTAATTTTCAAACTCAAATTATTAACAAAAGAATTTATGTGTATCAACTCAAAATACTATTAATTGTTTTTCGTAAAAAATGCTTGAAATTACTTGTTCTGCTTTTGTTTTTTTTTATCTCTCTTATACAGAGCAGGTAGTTCTAAATAGGGGATACCGAACCAAGAAAGTCTGGAGGGTTTTGATACTAAGAATCGATAAATATGAAAAAGTGAGTAGTTTTGATGATCAAAGAAATCATTTGATCCGAGCTACAAGAAGTGAAGCATTCTTAATTTTTCGTTAAAGAAAATTGTCTTTTAAAACTGATTAAGAAATTTTCTAAGAATTCGAAAATATTATGAATTTACATATTGATTTTATATAAGGGCTCATAACCAATTTAATTAAAATAGGTATGCTCACGCAATAACAAAAATTCTCAAATTACTCATGTTAGTTTAGGCCCTCGATGATGATTATCTCATTCCCGTTAATTTTTTTTAATAGAACTATAAAACAACCTCTTGTCACAACAAATATCGTAAGTAATTTTCTTATATAATCAGAAAGCTATCTCAACGTACCTCATTTTTATTTCAATAAAAAAATTATCACTCAGACCGTAGAGAGTTTCGTCTGATAACGTATAAAAAATTTTTGAGGTGGCCGGAACTCCCTTGGAAAGTATGATTTGTTTGGGAGATATACCACTTAGTACCCAGGATAGGAATTGATTGTGATGCATTGGCTTCGGAACAATAGTTACCTGGAATAGTTATTTGTAAAACTTTCTAGTATTTTCTCATGTAATGCAGAAAACTCAAGACTCGAGTATAGGGCAAAAACCTAATTCTGTCAGTAAAACCCCCTTTTCAAGAATATTTAGAATACGATTTGTGTTTAATGGGAAGCTATAAATTTTTTGTGAGAAGAAAATAATTTGACTATACATTTTAAAGAAAGTCAATAAGATTTCAACAGTTTTATGAATTAACATATTACGTTTTTATAAGTGCTCCTAACTGAAAAATTAATTTCAACTAATGCAGTCGATTTTGTGCTATTTTGATTAATTCTGATAGATTATCGACTGTAGCAACTCCACAATGCTTGTTTATAATTAGTTAAGATGAATTTTCTAACACCACAGTGGGCTGCGATGGTTATCAACTTTGTTAACGTTTTTTTTTTTTTTTAACTGTTACAACTATCTCAATGGTATGTGTTTTCAACAAGAGAAATGCAACGTGTGGTAACTACTAAAAGGGATCTACTGTCTTCTTTGTGTATCAGAATATTTTCTCGTCACTTTAACGTTATAATCAACAGGAGCAATGAATAAAATTGTCACATCATTTATCAATAATCGGATTCAAAAGTCACCATTTACAACTTGAAAAGAGATTGTTATAAAAATAAGTAAGGACAGGTGGAACAGAAGTGATACAAAGTATGAAAAATTATAAAAAATTATCAATAGATCTAATAAAGGATCTACAATGACCATTTCAGAAGTTACGCCTCAAATAGGAAATCCAAATTGAAATGATATCATACAATATATATTATCAAAGAGATCTCTTGTATGCTTCAAAAGATAATAAGTTCAGCGATGTTCAAAGTTTGAATCAAATTTTGATGGAAATTCAAAGTATCATAAGAGGCTCACGAAGTAGAAAGATAAACTGAACCACGTCGAAAAATTCGAGGATTTGGAGAGTGTAAGCTACTATTTAAAGAAGAGCAGCCGTTCAATATTACACTCATAAACAAGATAAATCCTTCTCATTATACAATATATTACGACTAAGTAAAACTGTTTAAATCATATGATGCTGAAAATAAATAACACAGAAACAATCCAAAGCAATCTATGATCTTGACAACTCTGATATATCTCCCGACCATGGTATATTTTCTTTTGCGAAATGAAATTTGTAGTTTTAAAACTGTTTGGAGTTTGAAGATCAATGGATCAGAGGATGTTACCCACTTTGATGGCGATGATTTAACATTGAGAAGCAAACAAAAGTTAGGCTAGGCAACACTATTTAAATCCTGCCGCATTGACTTTGAGGATCTCTCAATCGGTTTATTGATATTAAAAGATTAATATCATGCAAAGTTTGAACCCTTTCAATGGCAGTGAATTGTTGTTTATTCTCATCAATAAAATATTGGAGCCTAATAACACCGTCTTGAAAATAAACTTGTCCTGCATACCATCAGCAGTAAAAGATTCCGCAGTTTCTCTAAATTCTTCGCAATAGTTATTGTTGTTGTTTTGAGGTGAAGCTTGTAATGATCCGTGCTCCTCGATGATATCCTATTCCTCGATCTTTCTTCTGATAAACTTTTGAACAGTATGGGGTTCTGATTAAATATATAGTTTAAAAATAAAACCTGGAATAATTTTGAGCCCGCTCTTTAACTTGTTTTCTTGTTCGTGTGTTATTCTCCAAAAGTTAGCATCTGATCATAGACCTCTCTAGTTTAAACAGTATATCCAAGTATTGAATGAGATTTTAATTTCTGTTTAAGCAATTTGTGTGCCTCTTCCCTGAGCTAGAAATCAGCGAACAAGTGTCTGGGATTCGTTCTGACCTAATGATTATGAACAACTCTTAGTATACACATAAGCGTGAGTGACATTAATCAACTCCATCTGTATTATCTTTAATGATTTTTTTAACGTTGTCCACATCTCTACTGATATAGAGTCCTGGAAAGTCAATTCGTTTGAACTCACCACCTCGACTGATAACGTCATAAGCACAAAGAGCAGCATCACGCGTAATAAGTTGCCAGTTGGGTCTCGAGTCACTGAAGTGTACATCAAATAGATAATTTCTTCCATCATCGTCAAATTCAAAAACACGAAGTCCGTTAAATTCTTCTCTGTCAAGTCTCAAAGCATACCTGTAGTTTCTTAATTCTCCGATCCAAATTTCTGATATCATTGATTATAATCCAAACTATGGGATACTGTTGTAGAATTAAATCCTTTAGCGTGATGAGCTTTACCTTTTTATATTTTTTGATTTTTTGATGGAGTTTCCGCGGGCCTTGCGGGAGATTTTTAGCTTAATAATTTATTTTATTATAATTTAACATTGGGCAGAATTCACACTTTATCGAATTTGTATGATATATGTGATGATAGGTTTGCCTACTATTTGGTGGCCAGGTTGGGTGCGATTTTCTCCCTCATCGCCTGAGATTCAGCTCAGTTATCTTGGATTTGCCATCTATTTTTACTAATGATCTTACAGCTCCGTCATTTCTTTATAGCTATAAATAAAACTGCTGCTATACAAAACCCAAAAATTTCTAGAGTGAATAACCCGTGATGCGTGTTGGAGAAAGTCTTTATCTCATAAGCAAGGGGCAAAAAGCTTAGTGAAGTTCAAAAGCTTCCCTTCTTTTTTTTGTTCAACCATGAGGGTAATATGTGACACTGATCATATGTGTTAAAACTTTCAAATGTCGTCCTTTTGTTATTTAATCTTGCAAATGATCAAACATTCAACGCTATTCATGATATTTGACCGTACTTTCAAGGCTCGACACTAACAACCGGGTGTTCTTTCCTCTAGTGAAAATAATCCAATCCTTGTTGTCCTTGTGGCGTACAGCAGCTAACGCCCTTACCGCAGCAGCCTTGACAATTGAAATTTTTATTTCTGTTCAAGCAATTGTTGAACCTCTTTTCAAGCTAGAAGTAGGAGAAGTGGTGTCTGGGTTCCAATTTGGCCGAGCGACTATGAAAAACTCGTAGTCTACACTTATGCGTGATCAATTGACTCTATCTGTATCATCTTTAATGGAGTGTTTTGAGCTTGTCCAAATCTCGAATGATATAGAGTCCTGGGAAGTCAAGTCGTTTGAACTCACCGCCACGGTTGATTATATCATAGGCACAAAGAGCAGCATCACGCGTGATAAGTTGCCAGTTGGGTCTCTCGTCGGTGTAGTGTATATCAAATAGATAATTTCTTGTATAATCAGAGTCAAATTCAAGAACTCGAACGGCACCATACTCTTCTCTGTTAAGTTTCAAAGCGTATTCGTAATTTCTTAATTCTCCGATCCCGATTTCTGACATCATTGAGGAATCCACCGGTGTTTTATAATTGGAATCTTGAGACATTTTGTATTGAATGAACTGGTAAAATAGGTGCTGCTTTGGCCTTCCGAGGTGATAAATTATGAGAGGGGTGGCAGCATATGATGGAGTTGAAAACTTATAAAGTGGATGACAACTTCTGGTTAAACCTCAGTTTTTATTCCCATTAACAACAGTTTTAATAAAGCGCATTTACTTTGTGTTCATTGAATCTTCAAATAAAAATGTATGTCAAAAAACAAAGCGCAGCGCAAAAAATAAGTGTAGCTTGAATCTTTTGAGCGCATGTTGTGAATACCATTGATAATTATTTAAGATCAATTTTTAAAGTTTAAAGAATATGTAGAACTTGACTTCTTTGTCAGAGCTCAATACAAATTCACAAAAGTTGCTAAAAGATAAAATGTTTGTTTGGATAAATGTGAGAGCTCTTGAAAAAAGTTAAAACTTTTAGTTATTGGTTATGACATGATGATTAGAAGTTTAAAGAGTGTTAGACGTTAAAAGTATTGTTGAATAGTGGAGAACAGAAGGACAAGTCTCGAGAAACCATTACCGTTGGTGTTTGTGATAAAGCTCAAAACCTGGAGAACAATCTGGGTAGCTTTATAAAAGAACAAAACTTGCAACTCAAGAATTTTGGCCGCATTATACTATATTCAACGGTATACTTTGTCTTTAATTTGTTTCACACTTCAAACGATTGAACAATTCACCGGAAGCTCACACTATCTAGGTAATCAGCTACTGATATTGTTTTGCTCTATACGAGAATTATTGAACTGGAGAAAAATTAAATTATTATTCTATTTCAAAAGTGAGATAAAGCGTTTTTGATTATACACACAGATTATATAAAACAGGTTTTGATGTGGAAGTGAGTGAACAATAATTGAAAGAGAAACTTATCTTTCCTTTTTTGAATGAGTTATGAATATGCTTATTTGTTCATATAAGGTTTCAATCATTAGCAATTTTCAATCGATTAGTCTTTTTCAGTTCAGTATATACAAATTGAACGCGAGACAAACCTCAAGCTCGTGCAACACCGCTGCAATTTTCTTTCAAGATTTTGCTTGCTATATGTTTCACCAAAAGCAGAAGCACCATCTGTTCAAGATTTCGGCCTGATGCAGTGATTGTTCTGAGGTTCTTTGTTCAGGAAATTCGAATTTCAGCAAACCCTTTTTTAAACCATTATATTCATAATCACTGACATCTTGTGATGCGTCTTCATAGATCTCAAACTCAGGTTGATTAGACAATAGCTCAAATTGCAGTAATTCACGTTCAAAGCTTATATCGAATTTTGATTTTTTAACATCACTCCTCAATTCTTGAAAAATTTCTCCAGAGACTGGGTCGGCTACATTCGATATTCCCAAATCGACTCGTCTTTCACAATAAGCCCGATAAAAGTGATGTTTTTTTCTCTTGATTTTATCCATCATTTCCTGTTCCATAGCAAAACGAACTCTTTGTTCAAATTGAGCAAGATTTTTACAACCATTTGGAAAATGAACTGCTGGTTCTGCATCTGCATTTAAGACCTTCAAATTTGACTTCGAGGATCTCCCAGGAGTCTCATAGTATGGGTGAACGGTATAAGTAAGAGGTGTTGATGTCAGTTTCCTTTGATTGTTCAATTCTGTATCAACTGAAGTGAGACTATTATTCAAAGTTTGATTACCTTCATCGACAGGGAGAATATTTTCATTAAACGATTGAAGCTCCGCGACGCTGTCTTGGTATTTCAGCTGGTTTTGCAAAACATTAGCAGTGAAAGTTTCCGTAGTTTTTTCAGACTTATTAATATCGTTGTTGCATCCGGCGAGGTTAGAAATTGGTGCTTGTAACAATTCGCTATAATTAATAACAATGGTCTGTTTGGTTTGATCTAGCTGATCTTCGAGGCTCCTTTGGAGGTTGTCTGAATTGAACCCATTGACCTGTTGTTGATGGTCTTTGGAGTTCAAAGGGGTTAGGAGTGTCTCGTCTATATTGAAGTGAGATTTCTTTAACATTGAGGTTATCAGACAATGAGAATTAAGACTCATGAAGTTGTTTTGGAACAGCACGTTAATTTATGGTCTTCGTTTTGCCTTGTAGTACATGTATTTTTCTTCAAAAATTTGATCTGTTACCATTTTTGTACGATCTGATCTGGACTTCTCTAGTCTCATAGCAATTCAGAAATCTGGACCTCTTCGAAACTGCAATACGCGTTTTCATTGAGTAAGGCAATATTATCATCAATAATGATATCTGCTAATTATTTTATGTGGTCATAGAAGATATCGTTTTACTAAATTCTTCGAGTGTCATTTGTAAAACAAAAACTTATACGTGAAAAAAAAAAATGGCACCTTGAGATCTTCTTTATTTCGTTGGTATTTCCGGAGAGACTTGTCCAATCTTACAAAGTAGTCGTTATTAGTATAGATGTTGTTTTGTTTATACCAGTAGCAACTACTACGGATCGGAGTGATAAATAAGAATTTACCTCGGAATTATGAGGAATGACAATAACGTTGGATTGACCCGGTGAGGTATTCTGTTAAAGATCTGACGAGAATCGAACTGTAGATCTTGCTAGCAGAATACCGTTCAACTACTCTTTATATACCATAATATGTTACAGAATAAAAGTGTACTTGGGGACCTAATCTTTATATTTACCCAATCGGGAAGTCCAACGTTAGGGGTGTGGTGAATACTCAAAACAGTAGAATCGCATAGTGAGTAAACATCATGATTTGACAATAACAATTTGATATCGAATCAAGTCAAGAATAACAGTATCGTGATATCTCATGTGACGAGGAAAATTCGAAAGGCATAGAGGTAGTACGACATAAAAAAATATCGGGATGTCGTACATCGTGTATCGTGTATCGTAGTATCTCTGGTCTACTTCTGGAATCTTGGTAGATTCTTTAGTAGGCGAACTGGGTACGATCACTCATGTAGCATCCGATATCCCCGTCCTTGAGTAGTCGTTATTAGTAGAGGTGTTGTTATGTTTATACCAGTAACAACTACTACGGATCGGAGAGAAAACTGCGAATTTACCTCGTGAACATGAGGATTTACAATTTCGTTGATTTTAGTGGGTGAGATATTCTGTTAAAGATCTGACGAGAATCGAACTGTAGATCTTGCTAGCAGAATAGGTTTGAACTGCAGCTTCTTTTCTTGTGACATGATCTTGATTGTGTTGTGTATATATAATGATATATCTTCTCACTCTATTCTGTTTCTTTATCAATTTTAAAAAAATTTCAGAAAAAAAAAAAATACCGTTCAACTACTCTCTATACACCATAATATGTTACAGAATAAAATTGTACTTAGGGATCTGATCTGTAGAATTTCCCGATGAGGAAGTCCAACATCAATAGTGTGGTTCATACTCAAAAAAGTAAAACCGCATAGTGAGTAAACAACATCTTTTGATAGTGATTGACTTTTGTCTAGAATTAGATTGGCATATCTCATATCATGAGTTAAGTCGAAAAAGAACAAGTACAAAAAAGTGGAGGTTGTACCATATAAAAAAAATAATACAGTGATCCACGATGTACCCCCCATCTACCATTGGAATCGTTTTTGCTTCATGGCAGTTTAACCGAACTTCAATCACTCATAAAAATTCCGATATCTCCTTCCTAAAGTAGTCATTATTAGTATAGTTGTTGTTATGTTTATACAAGTAACAACTACTACGGATCGGAGAGATAACTACGAATTTACCTCGTTTTTATAAGGATTTACAATGTCGTTAGTTTTACCGGGTAAGATGTTCTGCTGGATATTTTACCAGAATCGAACTGAGGATCTTGTTAGCAGAATACCATTCAACTACTCCCCATATACCATAATATGTTACAAAATAAATCTGAACTTAGGGAAATAATCTGCAAAACTTCCTGATTAGGAAGCTCAACGATAATCGTGTGGTGATACCCAAAAAGGTAATCCATGTTAATATTAAACAATTATAAGCAAACAATGTGACTTGATGATGTTGTGTGAGTTGTATGGTGAACTAGATTCCTATAATAGGAAGGCATTGTGGGGTTCGAAAAAAAAACTTTGAAAGTTTTGTTCCGTAATGAAATATAATAATAGAAATATTGTTAGAAATGAAAATTACCTAATTTCACTATTTAAAGTGCTCATAATCAATAATAGATCAAAATCAGCATCCCCGATTGACCGTCAGCAGATTGTTCCAGTTGAGATTTCCCGAACTTGAATTCTTATTAAGGAGTATCCTTTATCAATATAATTTTTTTAAAACTATATATCATATTTATAATTATATATAATCTGATCTAGTACCTACTTATACAGGGTACAATTACAACCTATCGAAACCATCCTCCTTATCAATCTGATCATTTATTCATTATAACATCTAATCACCACAACCTCATCAACATCTTAACATAATACATAATACAAAACTCATCCATCAATTTATCCACGGCGTTATACATCATGACATCAGAGATCCCCTTATAATAAACAAAAGGGTCATGAAAAGAAAAAAACGAAAAGGGCAAAAATGTTTTTGTTGCTTTTCTTTTTTTTGTCTCTTCTTCTTGTTCCATCTGGTGGTGGTGGTGGTGATGGTGATGTATACCGTTACTGTTACTGTTATTCCTCCTCCTTGTTGTGCTGGTATTGGTGCTGGCACTACTGCGTATTGCTTGAATGAATATAGTGTATCGAGAACGATTTATAATAATTTAATGATCTACGTGCGAGGGAGGCATAATTTTGAATAGATGCGAGGCACTGAGAGAAACGAAATAAACAATTAAAATAAATAAGTAAATAAACAAACGCGTAGATGTATGATCATCAAATCTAAAGGTGCATAATTGCTCTATATATACAATTTTTCATCTTTTGTCTCGATCATTGCCAATTTCAAGAACCATCGATTGGCTCTAATGAGTGAGCGGGGGCTATCATTATAAAGGTGGAAATGTGTATAGGTGTAGACGATGGATACAAAGAAGGATAGGGGTAAGGTTACAGAAAAGGATACATAAAGAATAAAGGATAAACGATAAATGAGATATTAATGATGAAGTTATAATATTTATATAACTAGATGGAAAGATGGGGAAATAGATAGATAAATTTTATTTTGTCATGTTTATTACTATTGAAATAGTACATGAAGATGAGAATTAAAATTGATAATTGAAAATTGTAATCAAATAATCTTTTAATCGACATCATGGTGTGTGTTTGTGTAATTTCAAAGCAATATCATCATATCAAAGCAACATCAGCATCATATAATTAATGTCAAAGCAAACGCAACATCCTTTTTGCTTTTTCCAAAAGGATATACGGGATTGAAAAAATGGATTCATGAATAATTTGGTTCAAAGAAAGATTGAAATCTAGTATTTTTGAAAAATCTCATACCAACGGTGGAACCATGATGGAAATTACCAACTGATTTTGCATTTTGAAATCTCTTCTCCAGTGCAATTCTCTTATTTTGGAAAAGTGTAAAATAGAAAAGTGCATAACATAATCCACCTAATAAATCAATACGCCAATGATGATCCAAATAAATCGTTGCCCACCATTGTATCATGACAAATAATCCACCAATGAATTTAAGTATATTCCAATCACCATAATAAGTTAAATGGAAAAACACCAATACAGCCATCAGTGAATGTAAAGATGGGAATGCACCAAATACAATTGGAGATTTATGGAATCCATTAGAGTTTAAATGAGTACCTAATGCAACGTCAACTCTTACTAAACCTGCGGCGTAACCTAACATATCATAATTGGCTTCATGATCTTCACCATATAAATTGATAAACCATGGTGATGCATTGGGGAAAATTAAATGAGTCAATACACCTGAAATGTTTTGACAACCCAAAGTTATTGAAAACCATTTCAACAGTCCTGGACAATGGAAAACGTATAACCAAATCGCTGTAAATAACGGAGCACAAAAATGACCCAAGACATATGAAAACCATGCTAATATATCTAAAGCAGTGGATTGATATGGACTTATATAATGCAGAAAATTCAACATAAACCATGATGCCAGTAATAAAATAGGTGGAGCCATTCTTGAATATTTTATCCTTGTCGTGTGTTGTGTATGGGTATCATTATTATTATTACTGTTATTTGTGATGGATTGTTTCAAAAATGGAGGTGTCGGAGTGGAATTTGAAGTTGAAGAATCGGATGAAGAATCATCCGTGTTGGAAATGGTATAGTTTAATTCATATATATCATGATCCGATTCCATTTCATCAACGACAAAGGTTTTGTTTTCAACATCTTGAATTGGTTTCTTGAAAAAATTATATGACATTTGATATATGGAAAAACTTAAAAATGAAATGATCAACATACAAATCCACGAGTGTATAGAAGACATGTTATAGATGAAATCTTCCAAGTGTGGTAACAACTTGACATTAATCTTTGGTCTATACGAGTGTGGTATCAATCCGGCATTTTTGAAAATTAATAACCATATGAACACAGGGCTGAAATTTATTGCAAAATTCCATATCAAGGTGAAAATATTTCGCTGGTTTAATACTGAAGTGATCAATAATACTATATGGGTATAGATAAATCTTATGGGGGATACGACGTATTTGAGTGACACCATCATGAGTCTATGTGTGTGTGAGTGTCAGCGTGAGTGTATGTATGTATATCTAGATATCTAGATAGATATTGGTGTAGTAGATATGATGGAATGGGATGGAAGATGTGTTTTGTAAATTTTGTAATTTTTTCTCTACTTGTTACTTTTTTTCTGCTCTTATGGCAATTAGTACTGTAGTAGTTATAGTAGTAGTGTGATTTGCCAAGAGGAAATTAAAAGGGCAAAGCGCGTCTATTTGTTTTGTTTTGTTTGTTGACCATTGGAGAGGGAGGGAGAGAGAGAAACGAAATAGATGAAACACGATAATCAGACAAGGCTGAGGCTCTTACCAGATACAGACATAGATCTACTTTCCCACTTACCAGTTACAGATATCTAGATAGATAGATATAAATAGATGTGCAGATAGGCACCACCCACAGAGAGATACGAAATAGAGTGCACAATACTAATCACTTTGTGCCGTTCTACACTTGTTCCTTATACACTTCACCATCCTCACATCTCTATACACCACTGGGACCTATATCTGTATCTATGTCTATATGTTGTATATATATCCATATGCTATCTATATACAGTCTACCTACTTATAACTATCTCTATACCCATGTCTATACATAGAAGTAGATCTAAGCTTATTGTTGTTCATATTATTGGAATGCTTTTACTTGATAAAACTTTTTCTCTCTAATAATACAATACATAATACAATAATACACAAACAAACAAACTATCAATCAATCAATCAATATGAACAACACACAGGAGTTCGAATTAGACAAAAAGAGAATAAACACTCTACTCAATATCAACAATATACTTATACAACAATGTACCATCCTACAAAAGACTCCATCACAACATCAACAACAACAAGAATTAAAAGAATCCTTTCAAAATTATATCAAGAGAATTCACTCTAATTTAACAATGTTAGCTACCATAAACGAGAAATATTCAAATCCAATATCAATACAACAAAAGCAACAATTCCCACAAATAATGACTCCACCTTCCAACTTACCAGAAGTTTTCGAATTATATCAATTATTACAAAATCTTTATCCAGAAGGAGTACAATTTTATCAAAAGAAATTACAACAATTAAGACAACAGCAACAACAGCAGCAACAGCAACAACAAGTTGCAAGTCCTCAACAGGTGTTATCAAGACTGACATCAAATAATGGTACTACTACTGCTGCTGCTAATAACAATAATAATATCAATTATAACGAAGAAATTGCGCAAAATAATCTAATGAATAGTGGTGGTAGTAACAATATAATGCACATGGGATCTCAAAATAGTTCAATGTTTTGGTGATCTCATTATCTACATCTATATATCCCTATATATTCATATCTATATCCATTTGTTCATAAGACACACATAAATTTATCGTGTATCAATTACTCAATCTCATCGCTTGTTTTTTTTTTTTTTCTTTCTCTCTCTCTAAAAAAATTTTTCACCTTATAAATTTATATATAGAGATAGAAGATATAGATATAGATATAAATATAGGGATAGATAGATATAAATATCGAGAAATCTATATATGATGAGTGATAGGAAGCTGAAGTATTCTAATGTGAATGTGGATACTACATTATTAGAGAAAATCAATGATTTAATTGCAAATCCTACTCAAATCAATCTGATCCATGAATTCTTATCAGTGGAGTATAATATAAAACAATTGATAACAATTTGGTCATATTATAATACTATTAATGATCATCCAAATTTCACCAACTGTACGATCAAATTGATCAAGTTATCTCAGATATCAATTGCCAATGATGTGTTGTTGAAAACAGCATTTAGTCCTTTGATTAAGGATATTTTACAAAATCATATCAAAATCATTTATAGAGGTTTAAGTAATATGAAACCATCTATAACAAATCCTGTATTGAATTTATTAACGGAATTCACCAAATTTAAAACAGGTGTGGAAGAGTTATTGGCAAATTTTGATTTCAACTTATCAATCATTCCAAAATTATTAACACCTTCAAAGAATAATAATTATAGATTTAATTTTATACAATTTTGGTTATCATTATTATCAAATTCACAATATTTAAATAGAAAGGACTTGTTGTCAAATTACAAGAAATTGAACAATACATTATATAAATTCTTAGAAGATGACTCCACCAAATTGGTTACATCAATACTTTCAATATTGGATTTGAAAATTCTTATGGAACCTCATTATAACAAACAATTGAAAAGTAAAATATTCAATGAATTTGTCCTTTCCAAATTGGTTTCCGTATTCATCGATACCACTGATTCCACTTTGAAAACTCAATTATATGATTTCTTGATCAAATTAACGACAAATGATAAACACGGTTTGAAATTTCATGATGACAAGATTTGGTTCCGTAATACTAATGGTGTCAATGTACAACATTCCAATTTCAAAATTTATAATAGATTGATTTTCAATATGATTTTGAATTTGAAACCATATGAAGATGATTTACAATTGAAATTGATTTTGGAAATCTTTGGCAAGATACCAGAATTGGTACCTGCTTATACACAATATTTATTTCAAATTCATGGTTCTAATGATGCTAAATTATCATCATTTTGGATCGGTCAAACTTTATTATTACAGGAGATAATCAAATTGCCTATTCCGTCTCAGCTAAATGAATTGTTATTACTCAATCATGATGATGATGAATCATTATCAATGGATTTAATCATGGAAAATTTATTACCACAACCATTGACGAAACCATGTTTGATCAAGAATTTACAATCAGATTCATTACTCATAAAACAATTGACATGCCATAATTTGTTATTTTTCTTTCAAAAATTTAAGAAAGTTATCAATTTCTTGTCAAAGAGTTACGATGACGATGGTCATGATTTAAATTTCGAAATTTCAAATAATTTGTTAAAGACAAGATTACCAGATTTGAATATTATAATATCTGTATTGAATGATATCAAACTGAAACATCCAGATGGTAACAACCAAATGTTGATATTAACATTGACAATGATCATAAAAGAATACTTGTTAAACTTCCAATCATTAACTGCAATTATCCCTAATGATATATATTTGAATTTGATTTTAAAAGATGAGTTGAATGGAGTTGAATTGATAATTTTAGATAATTATTTGGAATTACAAGAGAATATCAATGATACCAATTCTATTGTTTCTAAATGGTGGAATGCACCACCAAATGATGATGATAAGAATTCATTCTTCACAAATTTATTAAAATTATCATTATCAAATCAAAATTTTGCCAATAAAGTTATCAAGATTTTACAAAAACTTGTTGATCAAACTATTATTTTCCAAAAGGAATCACTGATCATATCACAAATGTTTGCCATTTTACAGTCGTTGAAATATCCAATTGGTAAAGATGATTTTGTCAAGATTTGGAATTTTTTTGATAATATCATATCAAGATGCGTTAGATCTCCATATAAATACCTTGATGCCGCAAGGGAATTAACATCGACAGAATCTGATGACACTTGTTTGAGTCCATTGATCATCACTATTTTTGAACAATGGAATTTTGTCACTGATAAATCTGAAATTTTAAATGAATGGTTTTGTTTATTGATGAGATATTTAATCTTGAGTGGTGAATCCATGGAGCTGATCAAATCATTGTTCAAGACAAATAATATCCCAATGCATGCCTTTTTGGATTTCACAAATTATGAATCGAAATTCGTGTTGAATGACAAGATTGATAAATCGCATTTCATCAATTTGAAGGATACATCATTCTTTGAATTCATATTGATTACACCATTGCAATCTTTGGAAAAATCTTTGGAGAAAAGATTCCCAACAAGTCAAACTGATATCATTGGTTTAATCAAAAGATTAGAACTAGTCATAAATGATGATGATTTACACCTTGTCGATAACAACAAATTGGAAACCGTCTTGTTGTCAATGATGGAAAAATTGGGTAATTACCTATCATCGACTTTAACATCCACCGAGTTTAAGAAATCATATTGGCTGCCAATTTTCATCAGTTCCAAACAGGATTCAACAAATGATAAGAAATTATACATCAGCAGAGTTTTAAATGAAATTTTCAAACAATTGGATTATAAACCAACTGAATACATTGATCTTATCATGTCTCTAATGGGAATGCAAGATTTGGAATTAGAATCAGTGACAAGCGAATGTTGTTGGTGTTTATCAAATGACCAATTGATCAATTATACAAAATCCCATTCTACACTGGTCAGGATCAATGTTTTGAAAGAGTGTATATCACGATCCTTGACTGTGGATAGTTGTGATTGGGAAACTGATAATGTTACAGAGTTACAATTGATAAATGAATTGGTCATGAGGGATTTAATCAATGTTAAAGATGGTGACGATGATCATTTGGATACGTTGATCAAGCTGAATGATGAAAATAAGTATCCATTGATAAAATCAATATGTGAAAAGATTCAATTCAATGATTTCCTGAAAATTAAGAATGATGCCAAGTTATCAATCATCATTGGTAGTGTTGTTGACCCAGATTCTCATAAGGAATTCTTGTTAGAATTGATCAATACAACTATTGATGATTTTTATCAACATTTCACTTTGGATTATTTGAAATTGATTTCTAATATGATTAATCATTTATCAACCGATTTAATATTGGAAATTTTAGAAAAAATCATGAGTAATGATGTGGTGTTGACCAATGCACAAAATTATTTCTCTATTGAATTGATGTCGATATTATTAAATTTCCCAGATTATCAATTGGAAAAATTCATCAATTTGTTAACACCATGGATTTTGAAATCTTCACTTTATATCAATCAAACCATATCACAAACTGTAACGATTTCTTCAATTTTCAAAGAATTCATGTGCGGATTGCAAAAATTTTTCAGCAAGTTAAACATTTGGAAGTTTGGTTCAAATATTTTAAACACACAATTAGAAATCATGTTAAATTCGAAATTCGTTTTATTTGATATTGACGTTTTAAAATACATTCATGTCATTATCTCAAAATCCAATTTCAAAATCGAATATACGAAATCATTACAAATTTTCATCAATAACGAAAATAATATATTATCTCATCACAATTATCATCATCAACTTCAAAACACATCATCATCATCAGCATCATACTCAGATTTGAGATTTTATTCAGCTTTAATTATCCACGATTTATTTTATAAGAACATCTCAACCAACTCAAATCAAACTTTACAATTCAACTTGTTACAATTCTATCAAGGTTGTAAAAAACTGGATGATTTGATCATCAAGAAAATTTTGATTGATATCGAATCCAAGACAACATTCAATCTCGTTAATCATTTCAATAATTGGGAATTTGTCGAGACGGCAAGTATCGATGACGCTTTTATTAAGCAAGAACAAAATGGATTGACTATTTCTATCAATAAACAAATTCTTAATAGATCAATCAAAAATTATGTCCGTGAAGATATTTCATTGCCAAAGGATGGCGGTGATTTGATATCATTTTATGAACATAACAAAGTCATTGATAACACCACGTATGACGATGAATTCATGATGATGTTGATTATAAACAATGACGAATTATTCATCACGGATGATGAAGATGGTGATTTCAAAATTGATTTGAAAAAATTGATCGATTCAAATTTATTACAATTCATCATATGCAATCTCATCAATGATTGTGATGAAATTTCCCAGATCTCATACAAGATCTTATCATCAATTTTCACCAAATTACCAGATGGTAAGACAAAGGATTTGTTCAAAGTTTACATTGGAAATTTATTATCATTTGAATCTGAGAATTATTCTTCGATTGTGATCTTGTCATATGCCAATTTGTTGCCAGTTTTGAACAATCCAAATCATCACATTTATGACAAACTGACAAGATACTTGTTGTCATCATCAAGGTTGAAGACAATGGAAACGCCTCTTTTCAAATATATTTCACAACCTTCAAGTAATGATTTAGATTCATATTATAAACAAATTACTTGGTTCTTAGAAACTTTACTTCACAATATCAAAGATGCAAGGGATTTGAAAATATTAAACAAGGATAAAGTTATAGAATGGGTGTTGAATTTGAATAATAACAAATATTTGAATTTGAATATTCGTAATTTAATATTATCAATAGTTTTGAAAATCATCAAGGTGGGTGGTTTAAATTTATTAATCAAGAGTTATAGTTTATTATCATGGTTAGAATCATTATCCTTAGAGACCGCAGTTGCAAGTTCTAATGATCTGATTAATAAACAATTCAAATTGAATTATGAAAAATTGTCAATCGCTGTTAAATTGATCGTTGATAACGATTTGGATTTGTCAAATAAGAGGAAATTAGATGATTGGTTTGATCATGATTTGAATAATCATATCAAAAGAGTATGTAACTGATTCAGTAATATATACAGCATTAAAAAAAGCATCATTAGCATCATATATGACTAAACTCTTGTAACAATTCACTCAAATCAGGATACCTTATTTCAAAATTTTCCTCTGCATAATGCACTAATTTTTGCAAAAAGACATCTTTACTCAGTTCTAAAACTTCCATGTCGCCAATTATACATAATTGTCGTTGACATCTTGTTATACTAACGTTCAACCTTTTGAAATTTTTCAAAAAACCAACGTTGTTATCATAGTTCGATCTCACCAATGATAATATGATGACTTGCTTTTCACGACCTTGAAATCCATCAATGGTGGAGACTTCAATGGTGCTATGACTAGGTGAGATTAATTTTTTCAAATATGAAACTTGTGCATTATATGGGGATATTATACCAATATCGCCTTCATCAACACCACTACGTATCAATGAATTGACATGTTTTAAAACAATCAATGCCTCATTCTCATTGTATTTCGACGATATCAAATTGTTCCCCTTGCTGTTCAGTGGCGAAGAGTCGGCTGATAAATCTCTTTCTGGGAATTCTCCGCCTTGTGTGTCATACCAGATTAATGATTCCGTGGTGTCATCATTGGCAATAACGTTTGGTAAATCTGTTAGTTTAATATCGAAACATGAGACATCTGTGAGTAATTCATTGTTATACAATGTCATCGATGAAAATCTTGAAATCTTGTCATTCATACGATATTGAATATTCAAAAAATTGATAAAATCAGATGAGTTTTTATGTAATTGTATCAATCTATCAAATAATGTCTTGTTCAAAATCTTGAAGTTTTTAGAATTTTCATCTTCAATTTTAATCGTTGGGGATAATTGCTTATTATCACCTGCAATGACTAATTTTTTAACATTTTGATGACTGATTAACGGTATCCAACATTGTGGCTCTAGCGACTGTGAAACTTCATCAATTATCACAGTATCGAACAAATCTTGTTCAATGGATGTCAACTCTCTTGCACCGGATCCATGCAATGTTGCCACAACAACTGAACTTCCCAAGATTAATTCATTGATTGATTTTTTCGATCTCAGTCTCAAGTCCTTTCTCAATTCGTTTAAATTCTTGTATATCTCAAATTTTTCTGATTTCCTCTTGATTTTTTTCAATGAACGTACATTGGTATCGATCTCATTCATTATATCTTTTAATATCAAACCTTGATCTGAATTCTTACTTATTATATCCAAAGAATGTTTCAAATTCTTTGGTAACAACCTTGCAGGGTGTCCTATTCTCAATAATTTTGAATCATCTTGGAAAAAATCATCTAATCTTTCTAATATTGTATCTACTGAAATGTTTGAAGGTCCACATACTAATATTCTCTGTGAAGTCTTGGTCAATAACAATTGTTTGATCATTTCAATTATTGTTGACGTCTTCCCTGTGCCAAAGGGACCATGCACTATAGTAATTGGTGAGTTTAAACTGAAATTGATGGCTTTTTGTTGAGATTCATTCAAGTTCTTGTTAATAAATGTTAACTTTGACATACTTTCTTTTAAAACGGTTTGTGATGGCGGGATATACTTCAAGTCACCCAATAATAACTGTACCAATTGTGTAGATGATTGTGGTTCCAATTCAGACAATTTCCTCATTGTAGACTCCATTCTCTTGTAAGTTATTGAATTGGATAATTTCACAATCCAAACTTTGACATCACTTGAAAATAACTTCATCAATTTCTCCTCCACTTTATTACCGTTTGAATTGCTATAATTAGAGTCGTCATTAAGAGAGATATTGATCTGTTTTGATGTGACCTTGGTAACAATACCATCAATGTTGACATCTTCTTCCTCGTTTGCATCTTTTTGATCCTGTGTCTTTGATGAATTTTTCAACTTCTTCTTGTTGGCTTCTGCATTGGATGAAGTCATCTTATCCAACTTGACTATATCACCAGTCTTCAAAGAGTCTATATTATCTATGAACTCATCACCATCATTGATAACACTTGAATGCTTCACCAATTCAATGATTTGTTTATCTCCTATCCCAGATCGTACGTTGGCAATTGAAAGGTTTATAATCGCAAGCCCTCTATTCAGAAGTGCCTTTGGTGGTAACGTAGAGAGAAGATCAGAAGTCTGGCTATAATCTGCATGCTTCTCTACCAGAATTGACTTCAAAAATGAGTCCGATAACTTCTTGTTAGACTCTGACATTGATTGGTCACTATATCTACTATAATTTTTTAATTAATTTTTTTCACTTACAAGGAAAACATGAGACCTACTACTACGGATGGGGAACTTGTAATTATGGAGTTTTTGCCAGAAGAAAATGTTTTTATTCTAAAGTAATATGATATGTGATAAAAAAGGAATCCTTTTGAATGTAGTTTTGTAATAATTATTCATAAAAAAATTTGGATCGGATTGGATTTAAATAAAAAGAAGATTTCGTTAAAGCTTGTGATTAAGTTCTTACATAATAGTAAGATCACCGAATTTCTCTTTGTAGCCTGGAACTTCCCATCTGTTGTGTTTGATCATATCCAAGACCTTGTCGTTAACATCTGGTCTAGCTTTAAGAACATCTTGAACAGTTAATTGATCAAATGGTCTTGCACTGTCAATATTGCTCAATGTCTTTTCCAAATCTTCTAATTCTTTCAAAACAACTGATTCAGTTGATTTAGCATTTTCAATGGCTTTAGCTTCGAATGATTCAATCAAGTTCAATTGTTTTTGTAAGTTGAATTTTGTTGGTTGGAATGATTTTAAATCTTTTTCAATTGTTTCAACAACACTTTGGTTTTTCAAAGTTGATTTGTAATAGTCAAAATCAACATCTGTTTGTTGTTGTTTCAATTCATATAAGGCTCTTCTGGCTTCATCATTTCTTTTCTTGAATGAAGATAAAGATGTAGCAGTGGTACCTGTTAAACCCAATTTTGAGATGATCTTGGTCCAGTCAATTTTGGATGATGCAGCTTTCTATAAGACTCGTGTTAGTACGATTATTGGAAACTACTGTAAGATACTGTGATATCAAGATCCTCCAATGTTCCGATATGTGATTTTATGTATTATGTGTACTGTTCTCGGTTTGTGATGGAATTATCGATTTACTCGAAAACACGGTATCGGTGATATTCACACTCGAATGGTGAACACTGACAATTGTTACGAGAGTCATCGGGAAGATCTTGACGCAATTGATACTGGATACATACAGCAATTGATGATGACATTGTGCAGTTGATATGATATTAATATGATATGATATGATACAATACAAATTGTGTTATTTCCACCAGAAAAGATGTTGACAAAAAGTTAAAAACTTTTTTGGCAAAAGCAAAAAGATTTCGCTCGGCCAATCAGCGCTCTGCGTTGCGGGGCTGCCATTCCTTAACTACTGCTATTGACCCGGGTCTTTCTTACTACACTACACTAGACTGGTATAGAGCACTTGAATAGTTATATAAGACACATGGGGCACATTGTCATATCACCCGTATCACTTCAGAGAGAGACCATTTGGATTGATGGTATTTACTACAATTATCGCCATACAATTATACATGTTTTTTTATCATCGTCTTATGCTGTTAATAATGACAAGTCAGTAGACCGATATCAATAGGCTCTTCACGATATGTATGATGATGGTCATGATGTCTACTCCATGGATAACGGCACAATTTGATCAAGCCTCTGTACTTGATCTTTGTATGCATGTTTAACTTCAGCCAAGTGGTTGATGTGAATACTTGAGCGCCCACAACGACAATTCGTTCAACAGAGTTGTCACATTTCCTTTCTTGAAATCTCAACACATCAATGCCTCTATTGTGTCAGTATTGAGTAGTACCTTACAGTGGGGTACGGAAGGTGGGTGATCAAACCATAAGGCGTTAGTAAACTTGTTGTTTGTTGTTTTAGTTGAAATCGGTTGAAAAAAAATTATTAATAAGGCTTTTTAGTTTAGTTAGAGAGACCAAGTGGAAGTGAAATTGTAATTCTACATACAAGGCAGGTTATGTCAGGTAATATCCATTCTGTACCTCAGTCAGTACAGGGATCTTATCAGTCTTTCAATCCTCCTTCAGATTCCAATCTGACTCCTTCGTCGTCATCATCATCTTCCATGATGTTCAATGACTCAAAATCAGCCGAAGACAATCAGGGGAGGAAACGATCATCTTTAGCATGTGTGAGGTGTCGGAGGAGACATATCAAATGTCCAGGTGGAGATCCTTGTAGGAAATGTATTCAAGCAAGTCAACCATGTGAATATATAGAGGCTGATAGAAAGATCGTCATCTCCATGAAATACTTGAATAAATTGCATGATGATATCGCAAGGTTAAAGATTGAGAATGCCAATTTGAGAAGTAATTTGAAAAGTAATACAACGTACAATAACACAAATAAGGGTTTCATGACGACACCGTTTTCAATAAATAACAATATAAACACGTTAAACTCATCACAACCAGTGTCTGCATTGCGCGATATATCACCATCGGCATCACAACAACAACACCAACTGGATACAAAAGACACACCTGATCCTTTACTGCAACATCATCATCTTCAGCAACAGCAGCAACAGCATTCACCACATGACTCACCGAACGAGATTTCTATCCCATTCTTGGATAAATTTGGCAAGTTGATCAATTCGAGGACCGGGGAAAGGGTATACGTTGGTTCATCATCAATGACATTGTTTGGATTGGAATTGAACAGTCTTATACCGCAGATCAAACAAAATTCAAACACTTCATCCCCATTAGATGGAAGATCTCCATCTCAAGTTGAATCTACAGTCTTGGAAAGAGAGGGAAACGCTTACAGAATTAGATTGGGACAAACTAAATTGAGTCCCGGAATAGCTGTCAATTTTACGCTTCCAAGTTATAGCTATGCATTGTTGTTAGTTGATACTTTCATCTCGTATAATGATGGATGTTTTTATTTTTTCAATGAAGGTTTGGTGAAGGAGAATTTAAGAAGAATATATAAAGGAGAGAAGCTTTTCGTTATGAGCGAAGTGCATGATTCGAGAGAAGTGACTATTGAAACGATCTGGTTTTGTCAATTATTATTGATCTTTGCAGCTGGTGAAATGTATCTCGGTACTGCAAATAATCCAAATGGGAACAAATTGAGCTCCAAGACTAAAAAAAGCAAGCATCAAAAGCCCAAATTACCTGGCTCAGAGTTTTTCTATCAGGCAAGTGAGTTGTTCACTGGATTGTTCTCATCAGGTGCTATCACCAATTGTGTTTTAGAAGGTGGAGTGGAAGTCATGTTACTCTATGCATTTTATTTACAAGTTGCTGATTGTACAATTGCTTCATATTTTTATTTCGGTTCAGCCTTGAGAGCATGCCTAATGTTGGGTTTACATGTTGATGCTGGTAAAGAGAATTTATATAGATATGAGTTGGAACATAGGCGAAGATTGTTTTGGACAATCTTCATGTTTGAAAGAATGTTGGCTTCCAAAGCTGGATTACCATTATCGTTGACCGATGATTATGTCAGTGCTGAATTGCCAGATGATTTTGACATGTCTGCCCCTCCTCCCGGTTGTGAATATTATATTTTCCCAGAAGCTGAATTTATCAAAAATTGTGTCAAGATCACAACGATAAACGCTTCAATTTTAAGCTCATTGTACTCAAAGCAACCAAACTCCAACATTTTACCCGTTGTTAACAATTTGGTTTTGAAATTACTCGATTGGAAAAACAATCTACCAAGCATATTGCAATGTGATTACTCCAAGCCAGAGTTAAAGACATCCAGATTGATTGTAAACATGATGACGGAATATTTCCAAGGTATGAATTTGGCAGTTAGACCATTGTTGATGCATTTTACATTATTTCAATTGAAACAAAATCATTCTTCAACTACCTACGTTGACTTGTCTTCTTACTCAAAACAGCTTTTAACATTATTGAATGCCTCTTTCCAAGCATCAATAAATACAGTCAGATCAGAGTGGGCTTTGATGCCAGAAAATATGGTTGCCTTGTTCGGTTACATGGATAGAGAATACCTTTTCACATCTGCAGCTACTTTGATTTTATTCAATTGTGCCTTTGGTGTCCATGAAGCCACATATCAGCATTTGGATCATGCACTTACTATCTTTACCAAGATGAGAAATTTGGGCAATCATCCTGCTCTGTTAAGAAGAGCTCAATTGTTGAAGTTGTTGTCCATGTTGGATTTCAATGGTGCGATGAGATCACTTATAGCGAAGCATGACGATGACATTACAGTTCCTATTCCAAACACTGATAACATGGTTTCAAGAACTGATGAACCTAAAGAGCCAATGAACCCCCTGGCTCAATCATATATCGAGAAAAATGCATCCTTGCATCACCTACTAAACAACAACAATAATAATAATAGCATTACCAGTGAGATCAATCATAGTAACAATAATGACAAAGCAGCTACAGAGGCTGCCCACAATAACAATAATATTCTTGACTCCCATCATGATTTTGTGGAGGGATCACCTCAACCCGGGTTGAACTTTCAAGATATCCCATTGACACCAGAGATTTTCAACCAGTATTTATCTGCTTCCAACACTGAGGTTGAAATGGAGTTATGGAATGACATTAGTAGCCAGGCCATGTGGCTATCTGGGGATGTCGGTGAGGACTTAAATCATTTGTTGGGTCAAAACAATAGCAAATAGATTATTAAGTACCTGTTATTAAATATGTAGCAAAACTTATAATCGATAATATTTATTGTCTGCAAAGAACAAAAAAAAAAAAAATGATAAAAGATTACGAAAAGATATAAATCCTTTAATCTCCACAGCAACAATTCATCAATTATGCCAGAGATTGTTGAAAACCCACTTGATATCGTTGATATCTCTGAGGTAAACACTTCCACTGCAGATAGGTTATTAAAGGCAGCTTCTACTCAAGGTTTCTTAGTTATAGAAGGTCATGATTTCACTGAAACCGAAGTCCAAGAGTTATTTGACTTGAGCAAAAAATTCTTTCAATTACCAGTTGAAGAGAAATTGAAATACCCAATCAATAATGATAATTGCGGATATACAAAGATGGGATCAGAAAAATTGGATGATAAAGATGCTGCGAAAGCAGTAGGGGATCCAAAGGAAAGTTATTATTTTTCAAAACTTGACTTGGTTACAGGCTTACCATCACAAGATTTACCTCCTGTATTCTCAGAGGAAGTAGACAAGATTTTCACCACAATTAAGAGATTACATAGTTTGGTGAGAAGGATCTTGGAGTTATTGGCCATTGGATTGAAAATTGATGAAAGTGAAGGAGGTGCTAAGTGGTTTGTTGATAGAAATAGACCTGACCATGAAACCGGTTGCGCTTTGAGGTTTTTATATTATCCGTCTTTCAAATCATCTGATCCACAAGAGAAGATAAGAGCAGGGGCCCATACAGATTATGGAGGTGTCACGTTGTTATTTCAACATGAACAGATCCAATCAAAAGGTTTGGAGATTTTCTCCCCAATAACGAAGAAATGGGAACAAGCTTCATTTATTCCAGCTTCTCCAAAATATAAATCCAGAGGTATTGCACCACCTATAGTAGTAAATATCGGTGACGAGTTGAGTTATTGGACAAATGGAGTTTTGAAATCCACGATACATCGTGTCAAATTTCCAAAAGAATTTGAAGAAGAAGAGGGTAAAGATCGATACTCTATAGTGTTCTTCTCACAAGCAGAAACTGATGTGGAATTGACCCCAGTTCCGAGCGAGGTGGTGAGAAATGTTTCTGGAAGAGGTGCGAGCCACGAGTTGGAAAAAAATGGTAAAGTCATCACTTCTGGAGAATATTTGAGAAGTCGGTTGAAAGCAACTTATAAAGGCAGATATTGAGAGACCTGTGTGGGGAAACCATTTTTGTATGAAATAAATTTGATGATTCGTTTTATTCACCTTCATTCGACAAATGAGCTTAAATGTTGAGGCGCGGTATGTTCGATCGGTTGTAGATGAAATCAAGTTGGGGCCGTACAGAACGTCTCTTCACTGTGTTGATGTTGTTGAAAGTTACAATGAAGTGCGTCTCTAGTAGCATCCGCCTCTGCATTTGAAGACACTAAATGTTTAATAAAGATTAAATAATTCAATTCTGAAATAGTAACAATACATTAAAATCTATAAGCTTTTCAAATTTGATAAACCAATCTATGAACTCTTGTCAATTGACTGCCAGTCAGGAATCCATAATGACACTTCTTTATCCGCCGTAGCTAAGGACATCAATTTAGGATTAAACAACACCATTCTCGGTAATGCTTGTTCAGAATTCAACACCAGTGATGGGCTCAACTCCTTGGTTGGTTCATCTTTCGACATGTCCATTAACGGTTTCAAGTCCCAAACCAATAATTTGGAATCACCTGAGCCTCCATATACAAACCTTCCATCTGGGGAAACTGTAGTTGAACCGGTGTCAGGGAAATCTCTAGGCAGAAATGGTCTTGAGTCCTTCAATATTCCTTTTGCTTTACCTTCGAACGCATCCAAGACCAAGTGATTCATGTTATTCAGAAATGTCACAATGATATGACATCCATCGTTGGTGAATTCCAATTTATTTATTGGGAATTTTGGATTCAATTGGAAAGTAGCAAAAGGTGGTTTGTCAAAATTTTTCACGTCGTACAATCCAATTTCATGAGTTACAGATGATCCCACTGCAAACACATACCCAGTTGGATCAAACGCCAATACCCCTGGTGCCTTCAAATACATGGTTCCTTTACAATTCGCCGATCGCAAATCCCACACCTTCACTGTATTATCCAAAGAAGACGAAATGAACATATCATCTATTGGGGCCACTTCTAAAGCCGTGACCATAGCCTTGTGTCCTCGGAAATATCTTAAATAACTGTTATCGTGTAAAGATAAATATCTAATGGTGTCGTCTTCTTTAGTCGATGCGTAAAGACAACTCTGAGATGAATGTGTAAATCTTGCCAAATGGGTTCCATATTTCTTACTCAATATTGGTTTCGAGTGGGTACCTTTTGTCACATCGTAAAGTTGAATTGACTCATCAACACCAGATGAGATCAAATATTTCCCCGTATCATCATAATCAATTGATGTTATAGGCGCATCCAAATGATGAAATCGCAAAGTCTTGGACGGTGCAAAGCTCTTCATCACATCTTCGGTGATCTTTACATTATTAGAAGATGACATTGCTCCTTACTCCCTAGTCTACTGGTTGAAGTCTTTAACTGGATAATTCTTCTTCTCCTTCTTCTTCTTCATTTTTGAAGTGGAAAAAAAAAAGTTGAAAACAAAAATTTAAAACGAATTGAACCCAAAGGGCTGATAGATTCACTTTACCAGTGAACGCCATACAATCATATCTAAGCTCTATCTCAAGCAATCCACTGATAAATCAATATGGTCCTCGGAAAGCTCTTTCATTACTCCTTTGACGCATTGTTGGTCTCGATGTTGTTAGCCGCTGTTCACAGAAATACAGGTTTAATTTTCAACACTTATGAATTCTCTTCCACAGATGTCAGAAGCTTATTCACCAGATATTTGGCACTTGGAGAGGCCTCTTACGATTATTTCCTAGGTGGTGTTAGGCGCTCCGGTTATTTCACCAAGAGAAAAATAGACAGTGTTGATGACTTGAAAGAGAGGGTCAAACATGAAGTCAATGACTTTATTGACAAATCTGGTAAGAAATGAATTTGAAGTATAGTTTGTTTCATGGTCATTGGTATCTGCTCTTTTGGCCAAGTTGTTATTGTATTACGTTATGGTTTTTATTTCCGGTTTAGTTTATTGTTGTGGTGTGTTTTTTCGGTGTTTTTCAAATCAACCAGGTAGTAGAGGTTTACTCTTCAATACAGTTTTTAATTCTTTTAATAATAGATAGCGCTTATGAGGATGTAGATCACATCGCTGTAGATTCCAGAAGTGTTCAAACGTCTATTACAGCGGATGATATACATGGTACATATCTACAGACACACACATACTCTCTCCCAGTCTCAATCTCAATCTGTGCAGATTGTCGTTGTGTGTCTCTCTCACCCAGCGGAATATCAAAACTCAAAAAAATCTCATACAAAAGACTTTTTCTCTTTTTTTTACTTTCCAGCCCACACAGACATTTTTAGTTAGTCCAAGAGCAAGTGATTTTATACTGAAAAGTGTATCAAGTGCTGAATCTTGATAAACAACCTATCGTCATTTTATAGCAGCTGCTCATTCCGGACTCGGAGGTTCTGGTAACTGCAATTACGAATCACCAAAAGCTCATTTCCATTGTTATAATCCAACATTCAGTGAGTTTATAACAATCCAATCTCCTGCCTAGCACACCATTTTTCAAATTACATTTGCAGAATTTGACATCCCAGACACTGTTGAAAGCATTTTTGGAATTATAATACCACTTTGAGCCGTATATAGTGTCATCACGATCGTTTCCCACTTCACCTGGCTTTTAAAACTTCATATGTAAGTTGGTATTTACAGAGAGGAGATTTCCCTGTTTCAAAAATTGTATATATACTGACTGCGTGGGTTATAGTTTGATAAGATGTCGACACCCTTTAACGGATCTCTGACAAATAGCACAGAGGATAATGGGATACCCAAAAGACCAGATATCCCTCGAACATCTGGAAATTTTTTCCACTCATTACCATTGCCCCAACAACTTTCTCAATATAATATGCAACCACCACCCTTTCCCAGTTTTGAAAGCAAAAGTGAGAAAACTCTTCCACTTCCATTTTTACCATTGCCCAATCCATCTCTTCTACCCAATATTGGAATTCCCCCATTTCATCCATACCCAATGCCAACAGAAACTGCACAACATCCCTCACATTTATACCACAATCCACCTTTCCCACAACACTATCAGGAAATGGAAAGTTTCAATACAGTTCCAAAGCAAGAGGCTGTTGATACGACAAAAATTCCTGTTAGCAAACCCATAGATGACACACCTACAAAAGTTTCAAATCTGATTTCGTCAAAGTACGATACATCCATCACTAGCCATCAAAAAACCAAACCCTTTTTATACCCTCAGGTCACCAATGACTATAATTTACCGCTTGTGTGGCAAGTCTCACAGCCCAGCTTCGATGATATCAAGTCCTTTCAATTAGATGAAACTAAAGAAGTCGACCCTTTCAAATTTGTGGAAGACAATTATGAGTCAAATGTTCCTGCTGTGAAGGTTATCACTTCAAGCGAATGGCAAGAAAATCACCTGGGGAAAATCCCACAATCACTTTGGTTTAGATGCCGTTTTCAGACTTTGAATGACAAAATGGAAGATAAGGCTTGGAATGGTGCTCTTAAAAAAACGCCAGTACAGAATGACAAAATAACTCTTGTTGAGGGGAAGTTGCTCGATCTCAACAAGTTGAAGATTTTGGTGGATTTAAGAGGTGGTTTCTACACAGTTCAACTGAAAAAGATTTGGAATCAGATCGGTAAAGATTTAGGATACGTCTTTGACAATTCCGAATATCTTCAGAGGCAATTCGAAAAAGCTTTTCTAAAAGCACCAGCCCCTACAAATTCTAATGATGACCTGGAAGATGGAACAGTTACGAAGAAAAAACTCAAGACCAGAGAATCTGCAGTGCCCGTTGTAACTGCATCTGCTTACGAATACAGACGAACCAGGAAGATGTTGACATCGAAGGGATTTCCGAGTGAATTTGACGAAACCACAATACGAAAATCAGGAATCAATGGTGAAGGCGACACTATTTACAGCGATTGGTTATCAAAACAAAAAGAAGCAATTGATAGTTCGCTTTATGACAGTTCGTCTTTTTACACCTTGGATGAAATTGTTGAAAGAAACTCTGATATGGTGGAATACCTCGGACTTGGAGACCAACACGATGTTGAACTGTTAGCAACCCTGTATTGGAATTTCCTTGACAGTGAGAAAACAGCTTACATATCCACTGCGTTGAGAGTTCTTAACATGCAGCCCATATTCCCTCAAACGGCTATTAAACATTCTTGGAACTTGAATGGGCTCTCACAGAACAACTTATCGTTGGTAAAATATTTGCCCAATGATATCGAGACACTATCTAAGCCTTCACTTTCAGTGGGTATGATGTTCAGTACCGAAGGGTGGACAATGGAAGATCACCAATTACCTCTTATGGACTATCTTCATGCTGGCCTGGTGAAAATATGGTATTTTATCGCACCGGATGATAGTGACAAATTTAAAGCTTTGGTTTCAGATGTTGTAAAGAAGTCGGCTTGGACTCCACCACTCAGGAGAGCGAAGCATATTGATCCGTTTTTCGCTCAAGTTGCAGACTCAAACAAACCATGGAAGTTGAACACAGATTATCTGTTCACACCTGACTATCTTGAGACAAGAGGAATCCACGTACATAAAGTTGTTCAACGTCCTGGAGAGTTCATTGTAAAATATCCTCGTGTTTATTCATTTTGGATATCTTTAGGGGTCACCGTTAGCGAATCAATAAATTGTGCTCATCCAATATGGCTAAAATTTGCTGTTGATGCAGAAATATCATTGGCAAAACAAAGAATTTTACCAAACTTCTCAACATTTGAAATGCTTCTCAACATATCAAAGAACTGCAAGATCCCTTCTGTGCTATCGAAAGCTTCTATGGTTTATCGTACAGAGATTTACAAGGAGGAAGTACTGATGAGAGGAGAGATCAGGCCTATAGTACCAAATTTGACTGAGAAAATGAGTAAGAATCATGATTATTACTTGGCAGATGATGATTTATCGATCTCTATACCTTCTGTTGTATGTATGATCAGTAATACAGGACATCAGTTTTCGATGTCTCTACGACATTTTTTGCTTCAGTATAAGAAGTTTGAAGAAATTTTTGAGAGTTCAGTTGCCCATTTCGAATTGTTGTATTATTATGATGATTGGAAGCTCAAACAGTTTTCCGAGAATTTTGATAGAGATGCGACAACTAGTAGAGAGTGGTCCGAAAAGCTAGAAAGTTCCTTGAAAGTCGAATCAAAGCCTTCCTACAAATTGTTAAAGCAGCTTTTGTCAGAAGGCGAGAAAATTTTCACCGATGAATATCTAGCAACTTTGTACAATGAGGAAACTGAGTTGGAATTTTATCAAAGATTTGTCAATTTGGGTGATCAAGTGGAGGAGTTTGGAAATTGGATTGAACTGGCTCAGAGGTTTCTTTCCTCGAAACATTTGTCGAGAAAACGTAAAAGCAAAAGGGAAGAAAGAGACGTGTCTGAGGAGCCATGCGAGTTGAGCTTATCTAACTTGTTAGACATGATTAAGCAAATTCCAACATTGTCGTTTTACACAGAAGAGATGGACCAGTTGATTAATTTATCAATGGAGATTGAGGACTATGAGATCAGTGCCAGAAAATTTATATCAAGTATTGATGAATCAAATTCAGAAGAACTACACAACATCTTGAATCTTGGGAAATCCTTCGGTATTGACTTGCCATCTGTTACATTTTTGAAAGAATACGAAAAGACTGAATCTTGGCTAGCCAAATTTAAAGAACTACAAGAGACCGGTATCGTACAAACATTCAAAGATTTGGACTCACTAAATGCATATCTCACACTGGGTAAAAAAATAGATTCCATAAATGAATTCCATTACGATAAAATTTCAAAGTTGGATGAATTATGCATCAAAACTACAGGGATAAATGATCTGGGAAATCGAATCTTGAACAAGCATCAAAAGCCATCTGAGATCGATGAGGTCGTGAAGGTATTGCAAGAGTGCTTCGAATATCCTGTTGACCCTGAAATAAGAAATCACTTGTTGAAACTACAAGAAGAATATGAAGAGGTCTCTCAGAAGTCAAGGAAGTATATTGACATCATTGAAGAAGTTGATGCCTTGAAAACATCACCTCAGTATCTGGAGCTGCTAGATACACTTCCCAAGTTTCAACAAATTAAAGCGTTGGTCGATAAAGCGCATACTTTAAGGGTTATCATACCTGATTTTAAAAAATTGGAGGATGATTATTTCAAAAAAGCTGAAGAATGGTTGAAATTTTTGAAAAAAATATTACATCGTCAGAACTTGTCACCTTCAAATTTGAAAAATTACTTGTCTTCTTTGGCTCTGGGTGTAAGAGCTAGTATCGGGAACAATCTGGACAATGTGTTGATAGGATCTGAAAGTGAACCTTCTTCCAACGCCAACATATATTGCATATGTAGGCTGGGTGAAAGTGGATCAATGGTAGAATGTGAGTGCTGTTCTGAATGGTACCATTTGAGTTGTTTCAATCTTAACAGAATCAAGATGAAAAACAAAAGTTTTGTTTGTCCGATCTGTGATGATAACAATGATCATAAGGAACTTTATGAAGGTATGAAATCTCGTTATAAACCAGATGTCGAAGAAGTTATTAGCTGCTTCAAAGCTACTCAAGATTTGAAGTATATCCCAGCCGACGAATATCACGCTTTGAAAGAGATTTATCAAGGAATAGAAATGTTTGCAGAAGTTTTGAAAGAACACTTACAATGGGATAACGATGAGCTCACAGAGACTAATATACACAAAATAAGATTCTACTTGAGAAAGCTGACAGGTTGTCCAGTAAATCTTAAAACGGAAATTGCTTTATTGAGCTCAAGGTTGAACACATTGATCTCAAGTGAAAAAGAAAATTCTGAAAAAAATTTGGATGTCGCCTCCCAGCTGATCGTTCAACTTCAGAAAGAGCTTTCTGGTAATCCAGTCGATGCCGTTTTGTCACCACAGAGTACATCAGATAATCTTAATACACTTTTACCGCAGGATAATTCCCCGCCACAAGAGACGCCACAAATTGGATCTGAGCTTAAAGAAGCACTGCAAGTCAAGCCTGAATTCAAGGAACAACTGCAAGATGAATCTGAGCTTAAAGAGTCATTGCAAGTTAGCCCAGAAGTCGCAGAAGAACCGCATCAGTCCAACTCAATCAACTCAGTGTTGAAAGAATCACTGGGGAAAGTAGAGTCCCCGGTAGATGCAGCTCTATCAGTGCCAAAAGTTGCCAATGGTATAGCAGAAACGGGTGTTGACCCTTCTGAAGTTGTACAAGACACAAAAGAAAATTCGGTTAACACTAATCCAACACGCCAAGTTGCGGACAAGTTAGCCGAATCAACACTGCAAATCAATAATAAGAACTTCAATATTCCTGACACCAATGGCTCATCAGAGAAGCAAAATGGTTCCCTTGAGAAAACTTACGAATTAACCCATGATATCCCAATGAGAAAGACAGCAGAATCATCTGTCATAGGTACTGTTGAAAACAGGTGAAAAATAATTTACTATATACACACTGGCTCAGGTATCTGATTGAAAATCAAAGAATGAGTCGACTAGCTCAAAATAAAAGTTCATATCGTGCTAAATTATAACTGTAGGTTTCAACTGTAACACTAACCCACTATACCCCTAATTAACTCGCTTGAATTCTTTCATCGTCAAAGGGGAAGGGCTTCTGTTGGTTCTACTGAACCTCTTGACGTTTCCCCCACAGTTTTAGCCGCAAAAGCGATTTGATTCTCGTGCGAGCGGAAATTTTTCAATTTTCTTGTACACCAAAAAATGAGGGTGAAAATAAAATTCACGCTCGTAGTAAAAATATCGTTCAACAGGGCGTAATTGTGAATTTGCATCAATTCCAAAGAGAAGAGATCTCAAGTTTGAAATTGTTGATACAGTTTAAAGTGCTTTCCAGTGACGTTTCCTATCTCATTCTTTAGACACTCAAAAATACTATGATAAAATCGATATCAGCGATAAGGGTTTCTCTGAAAGTGTCTAGATCACGACAATTCACCGTGTCAGCAATCAGTCAACACTCCCATTCCCACGACCATCTCAGTTCCGATCACTCACATTCCCATAATTGTGGTGGACACTCGCACACGCACGATATACCCAAGCCAAATCCTAATTCTGATCCGAACTCGAGATTTGACGTCGACGAGAAAGGAAGAAAAGTTTTGAAACTGCATCCATTTCAATCCGTACATGCTCATGACAATGCTGACTTCCCAGAACTCAAAGAATTGAATTTGGAGGGTGAAGAATTCGAGCTCAATTTGAACGCTCAGAAGCCAACTTTGATGTCGAAATTGAAAAAAATTATCGATCCTCGTTCGCCAATGTCAAGTTTCGGCCATTCACATTCTCACAGTGCTGGTGCTGGTCACAGTCATACTCATGGGGCTCATACTGCAGAAGAATTGGAGTTTTATAAAACTGGATCTTTCAGGAAAAACCCAGGTGTTAAGATAACGTTGGTCGGTTTAGGAGTGAATATTGGAATGGCAGGTACAAAAGCTGTTGCAGGTGCTTATTTCCATTCACAGGCTTTGGTAGCCGATGCAGTCCACTCAGTAGGTGACACAATCTCGGATATTTTGACCCTCTCCACGGTAAATAGTGGTGCCAAGGTGCCAAGCGATAAATTTCCATTAGGATTTGGTAAAATTGAAACACTCGGTTCGTTATTTGTATCTTCAATTTTGCTTTATGCTGGTATACAAATTGGGTGGTCGTCACTGATAGACGTTTTGACTCCTCTTTTACCTCATTCAGTGATCGATGCAATGTCATCTGTTCCTGTCCATTCTCATTCGCATTCCCATATATCGGCAACTGAGATAGTCACATCTGCCACAGAGCATGGACACAACCACGAACCAGTGGTCCGTGAAGTTGCAAACATTAATGCAGCCTGGGTTGCTCTGGGTTCTATTGTTGTTAAGGAATGGTTATTCATGACTACTAGAAAAATTGGTGAAAGGATGAATTCAAATGTCTTGATCGCAAATGCTTGGCATCATAGGGTCGACTCTTTGACTTCCTTTGTTGCATTGACCACTATTTCAGCAGGCTATTTTTTGAACATTTACTGGTTGGATTCCATTGGGGGGTTGATCGTCTCCCTAATGATTATGAGAGTTGGTGTAAGTGGTGTTTTGCAAGCTTTCAGCGAGTTGATTGACAAGGCCATTCCTAAGACAGATCCAAGGTATGAAAGTTTGGAGAACAAGGTCAATACATTGTTGATGCAAAATGATTCAAACATCATTATCAAAGAGTTGGTTCTGTTACCATCGGGAGGTAATTTGAATTGTAACATCAAGCTTGGAATACCAGCTTACAATAAACAATATGAAAACGTTTTGACTTTGGATAAAATAGGTGCCATCTCTGAAAATGTCAAGGCTGGAATCTATCAAGATTTCCCAAGTATGAAGAGAGTTACCGTGGAATTTGATACCGCTGCCAAGAAGGACTAAGTAAGTAAGTAAGTAAGTAGAATTTTGTCGTTTATCAAATGTCAATTTCAAAAAGTGAAAAAAATTTGTAAAAAAAAAGTTTTGAACTTTACACAAAATCAGAACGTTAAAGAGACAGAGAGAACCTTCATCATGTCGTTATCAACATTTAATGCAGAGACAGCTGAGAATTCTGAAGACATAGAAAAACAATTTGCCGTCAAGGCAGTCATGCAAGCTGAAGCTTACTGGAACTTGTTGACAAAGATCCCGGGATCTAGACTCAAGTTGACAAAATATGACGATGAGATATTAGATGAGCTTTATAAGCATTTCCCAGAATTCCAAAATCCAGATTACGTTAAACATATAAACGAAGATGAGATGAAGAGTGCTATAGGTAAGGAAAGATGGAGAAAATACTTGAAATTATTTGAGGGCAAAGTTGAAGATTATAATTTTGGTACTTTACTCAGAGTCAACAGCGACTCAGAATACGATCAAGAAGGTACCATTTTCGTCTTGAGGTTACAATTTTACTGTATAGAACTTTGCAGGAACAGGGCCGGTTTGAATGACTGGATCTCTGAGAAATACAAAAATTGAGGTGCAACCGGGGAAAGCAGTTGAATATATATAAATAAATACATTAGGATGGTGTACAATTCGGAAAGCTGTAAGTTGGTCAACTTGTGAAAGAGCTCCTAGTTTTGATCGGTTAATCTCGTATGACGATCTTAAGCTGGATCATTAAAGCTGATGATCTCTGTAAACTCTCAGCTTAGTTTAATCCTTATATTATACTGAACGCAAAAAGCCAGAAAGATTATCTATCACATTTCCACGGATGAACGGTAAAGATGATCTTAACATATGTCCTGCTTGAGGTTTAGTTTGTAGAACTATGTTCACTTCTTCAAAATGTGAAAGTCTGAAGCATTTGAATTCAACTATGTTGCACACTGTGTGTACAAATGTTATGATATCCTTTCCATATAGCTCATAGTAATTCAAATTTTACCAATTATCTGAAATTTCCATCACCCATTTGATCATCGTGTATCGTGCGAAACAACTAGACTATAATTCCATTGCTCAGCCGGTCATACCATTTAATTGTTTCTCCACAAATCATTTTAAAAATCAATCTCATTTTTTTTTCTCTCTTTATAGCTTGTAGACTTTCTTAACAGAGAGTTACACTTGTAAAACAATGAGTTATTGCAGAGTGTCAGCTAGAACTTTTTTACAATCTTTCAGATCATTCAGTGTATCTGCTTCCCTGCCTTCCAACTTGATAAAGACAGCAGGCTGTATTGTGAGTTAACAATTGATCAAATGTTTCTTTCTCGGCGACTAACATTTTGCGTAGATCATTGGAGACGAAGTCTTAAATTCAAAGATCACTGATACCAATTCTAAATTTTTTGGAAAATACTGTTTTCAGCATGGAATACAGTTGAATAAAGTTTCTATCATTGGTGATGTCGAACTGGAGATCATTTCCACAGTCAAAGAATTCGACTCAAAATATGATCTCGTTATCACTAGTGGTGGAATCGGGCCAACTCATGACGATGTAACATACCAGACCATTGCCAAAGCGTATGGCTTGGAACAAGAAATTGATTTAGAAGCGAAGGATAAAATGTATAAGACCTATGCTCATTTAATTAACACATTCACGGAAGAACAAAGAAATGCGAATCTTAAGATGGTTTACTTACCTAAGGGTGAAAATGTCAAAACATTCTATGCTCCAGATCTCTGGGTCCCCATTGTTAATATAAATGACAAAATGAACATCTTGCCAGGAATTCCCAAATTGTTTGAAAATATGTTGTTGAACGGGATTCATAAAAACATTGAGGACAGATTGGACCCTAACCTAGAATTTGTGTCATTTTACATATCTACAAACGTTAGAGAATCTCTGTTGGCGCCATTTTTGACAAGGTTGTCCGAGGACTTGAAAGGTTCCGATATAAAGATTGGCAGTTACCCTCATAAGTCATTGAACAGTGTCAGTATTACAGGCAGAAAGGGAGACATGACAGCGTTAAGGGATTTAGTAGATCGTTGCGTTACGGAATTAAATGGGACCGAAATTAGCAGACAAGAGGAGGAGCTGCTTTCAAGTAAGTCTTATGAAGTTTAAAGAAATATTAGGGTTGACTCATATACAACAAACAATATTCAATTTTCTTAGAAGTATGGCTTTCCATCACTGTACAGTACCTCAACTCCTTGTGTATCTTCTGTTTCATCCAATGTTGCTTCATCTTTATTGATTCGCGAGTCCCTTCTGTAAGATTTCTTGAATCCTTCGACTCCAATGTTGGTGTGTCTACCATCAAACATAAATCCTGGGTAAAATGGAAGAAATATTGTATTTGCAATCAACATCATCACCAGATCTAAAATGACAAAATAGATTTCATGTCTGATTAAGTACCCATGCCATCCCTCAGCTAATTCTGCAACTCTATAACAACACCTTACATAAACAAAGATCACAGCACATGTTATCAGCAAAGTGAAGTATTTGAAACCTCTTCTTGACCTTATCTCCGAATATTGTGGGTTATACATTAGTTCCTCATTAGTTCCAGGACTTCTCTTCTTGACCTTCACATAAATCGAATACAAGAAATCAAACCAAAAGCCGAAGAAAATTGTCATAGAAACGACCTGCAAGGACACTCCTGCAACAAAAATATGAGTACCAATCAAAGTAGTGTCCTTATCATTTGCAGCTGAAGCTATCCCACCTCCTGCAGCTTGAACAAGTATAGATACCACATCCAATCCAATGAATATATAACTATAGACCATTGGTTTTAAACGTGAATTTTGAGGTCCGTACACCATTGATAGTTTAGCTAGTTGATAATAAACACCTGCCATCGTGAACACAGGCGCAATTGTAAGACAAATGTATTGCAGTAAAAAAGGATTGTCAGCATATATGTCGCCATGAGAAACAACTCTTGCAATATAACCTATAATCTCCATTAGAGTCAGAATGATAAAGCAAATTCCAAACCACCATTGCTTATAAGGAATGAGCACTATGACATGAAATATAAAGATGAGACCGAAAAGTATAGACATAGCTAAGTTGAATGAATAATTGGGGATCATACCGGAATAATTACCTCGATCATCACTGTATGTTACGAACAGTTTGGAAATTTCATCTGTTAAGACCATTTCCAAATAATTTACACTTTGTATAAGTTGTTTATGGTGATTTATTATGGGAATCTCCCTTTTATAAGTGATGAACAAGGCTTCACAGACATTTTGTAGGGAAATTTTCCGGATTTAAGATCGCTATGGGCGTGGACCCTTTTAACATTTGAGGCTCAGCCTCAAAAATACTATATTTAGAAATAAAAGTTAATCTGTTGCTTGTTATCACCGACACTACGATTATATTATTGTTGGCCGCATCATTGTCATCCTGTTCGCTCGGATTAGTTCGAGAGGAATTTAGATTGTGCTTGATTCAGCCCACATGATCGCGTTCTCTTACTCAGTACAAATTTTTTTTTTTGATCATAATATTCTGTGCAATTGATGTCCCCAGAAGTTCTATTGAACTCCATAGATGGCTTCACTGAAAAGATTTGGGTATTTCAAGGGGTCTTTCACACCTTAAACCTTTTCACACCTGGTGGACCTTCTGTTTCGAGTTTCTGAAGAAAGAACGATTATATTGAATTTCAGCCTTTATGAGGATCAGTAGATCGATGGGTTCAGGAAACTGAATTGAAATCAACTCCACAAACAAAAGAAAGAGCAGCTTCCAAGTGAGTCTTATAGAGTTAAAAGAAGTAAAAGGGTTGACTAATATATATTCCATAAAAGATATTCCATAAATAGTCCATAAACAAAACTCCATAAACAACAATCAATAAACGATATTCCATAATTCATATTCCATAATCAATATTCCATAATTAATATGCCATTAACAATATCCAATTTCCTTAAACAAATATGCGTGGCTTTCTTTCACGGTAGTTTCCATCAATTTCAGTACCATGTGTATCTTCTGTTTCTCTCATTGTTCTAGCACGGTTATTGGTTCGCGAGATCTTTCTAAAGGATTTCTTGAATCCTTGGACTCCAATGTTGGTATGTCTTCCATCAAACATAAATCCTGGGTAAAATGGAATAAATATTGTATTTGCAACCAACATCATCACCAGATCTAATATGACAAAATAGATCTCATGTCTGATCAAGTACCCATGCCACCCCTCAGCTAATTCCCCAACTCTATAGCAACACCTTACGTAAATAAGGAACACAGCACATGTAATCAGTAAGGGGAAGTATCTAACGCCTCTTCTCGACCTTATTCTCGAATATTGTGGGTTATACAAAAAGTCCAAATCAATCCCAGGATTTCCCTTCTTAATCTTGACATAAATTGAATACAAGAAATCAAACCAAAAACCAAGGAATAATGTCATGGAAGCGACTTGTAAGGACAATCCTGCTACAAAGATATGAGTACCCAACAAGTTAGTAGTCTCATCATTCGCAGCTGAAGCTATCCCGCCCCCTCCAGCTTGCACAAGTATAGCCAATGCATCCAAAGCAATGAATATTTTGCTGTAAAGCATTGGCTTTAAACGTGAATTTTCAGGTCCGTACACCATTGAAAGTTTGGCCAACTGATAATAAATACCTGCCATTGTGAAAACAGGCGCAATTGTAAGGCAGATGTATTGCAGTAAGAAAGGATTGTTATCATAAATATTATTGTGAGAAATCACTCTTGCAATGTAACCTATAGTCTCCATTGCTGTCAGAATAATGAAACAAGTTCCAAACCACCATTGCTTATAAGGAATGAGCATGGTGATATGAAATACAAAGATAAGACCAAAAAGTACAGACATAGCTAAATTGAAGGAATAATTGGGAATCATACCAGAATAATGACCTCGATCATCGCTGTATGTTATGAACAGTTTGGAGGCTTCAACTTGTAAAACGATTTCATCTGTTAACCCCATTATGAGATATTAGAAAGCTTTGTATGACTTTTGTATCAGAATTCATCACGGAAACCCCCCATTTTATAAGTGATAAACGAGGCGTAACAAACATTTACTAGTTCGAGTGCACCCTTCACACAGTTCGAGCTGAGCCTCAAAACTATTATATTTAGAAAAATGAAGTACTCTACTGATGACTATCACTGCTACTAATACAATAATACCGCTATTACGATATTGCCGCTGATCGCATCATGGTGATCCTATTTGCTTAAAATAGCTCAAAAGCGTTCCAGATTTTGCTTGTTTCCACCCCATGATTGCGTATTCTTAACCAGCACAAAACTCTTTTTTCTGATCATAATCTTTTATGCAATCAATATCCCCACAAGTTTTATTGAAATACATAGATGACGTAAGTGAAAGTTGTATCAAGGGATTTTTTACAAATTAACCTTCTCGCACCTAATTGATCTTCAATTTCAACTTCCGTTGGAAAGAGCTGTCATTTGGAAATTCAGTCGTTATGGAGAAGATGCGTTCAAAGATTAAGAGGGAATGAAACTGAAAGACAAAAAGAAGAGCAGCTTTTGTGTAACATTTTTAAAGTTTTCAGAAATATAAAGATCGAGTCATATAAATAAAATTCAATTTTCTCAAAGAGATGGCTTTCCATCACTGTAGATTATCTCATTCACGGTATCTTCCGTTTCACCCAGCTTGGTAGCATCGGTATTGTTTCGCACATCCTTTCTGTAAGATCTCTTGAATCCTTGGACTCCAATGTTGGTGTGTCTTCCATCAAACATAAATCCTGGGTAAAATGGAATAAGTATCGTATTCGCAACCAACATCATCACCAGATCCAATATGACAAAATAGATCTCATGTTTGATCAAGAACCCCGTCCATCCTTCGGCTAATTCTGCAACTCTATAACAACACCTTACATAAACAAAGATCACGGCACATGTTATCAGCAAGGTGAAGTATTTAAAACCTCTTCTTGACCTTATTTCTGAAAATTGTGGGTTATACAATGAGTCCACATCAATTCCAGGATTTTCCTTCTTGATCTTCACATAGATCGAATACAAGAAATCAAACCAGAAGCCAAAAAATACTGTCATAGAAACGACCTGTAGTGCCAATCCTGCTACAAAGATGTGAGTACCCACCTGTCTGTTAGTCTTATTGGTTGCATTACCTGAAGCTATCCCGCCTCCAGCAGCTTGCACAAGTATAGATACCACATCCAACCCAATAAACATATAGCTGTAAACCATTGGTCTCAAACGTGAATTTTGAGGTCCGTACACCATTGACAATTTAGCTAATTGATAATAAATACCTGCCATTGTGAAAACAGGCGCAATTGTAAGGCAAATGTATTGCAGTAAAAAAGGGCTCTCATGATATATATTATTATGAGAAACTACTCTTGAAATATAACCTATAGTCTCCATTGCTGTCAGAATAATAAAGCAAGTGCCATACCACCATTGTTTATAAGGAAAAAACATCGTGATTTGAAATATGAAGATGAGACCAAAAAGCACAGACATCACTATATTGAATGGCAAATTGGGGATCATACCGGAGTAAAAACCCCGATCATCGCCGTATGTTACGAACAGTTTGACAATTTCATCTGTTAACACCATTTCCATATGATAGATAAAAATAGCAATATTTTATTTATTATCAAAATTAAGATGAGAAAACCCTTTTTCACAAAAGATAAACGAGGTTTCGCACTCTTTCATTTGAATCTGAGCAACCGCCGCTTAACAGCTATCTCTTGTAAGCTCAGCCTCAAATATTCTCAAATCACGATTGGACGGATCTAATCCCATGCCGCCGATCATCTCTGACATCTTTTTGGGTACATCAATGTGCCCTTGATCTGGAGTTGTTTTTAAAATGAACCAAAGAGTGATAAAGCTTTCTATCCCACACTTTCTTGCCTATTATAGAATCTTTTTGAAACGTGATCATCCAAGGGCTTCAATACACAGCCTGAAAAAAGGAAGATAGGAACAATTTTCAAATGGATAGAACCAATTGTATATATCAAGGGCGATACTGCTTCTTAACTATGTGATGTTATTATTTTAGTTTTAACTTTTGTTTTCCAAAGCAGTAAAGAGGAAATTGCTCTGAATAATCGCCGATATGTGTCGGTGTTTGAGTACTTGGAATGAAGTATCCGCTGCGTCCTCTTATCCTGTATGTTTGAAAAGTGTCTGACTTTTCAAGTAGTAGTTGGAGGGTTAATACGATAGTTACCACAAAGTCCAATTGAACACTCTGCGCGCGCCCAGAGGGAAAAAAAATCACAATACTCATTTTTTTTTATTTTTTAAACAACGAGTTATTGGCCTTGGTGTTTGAATCAATATTTTTGGTTGTTTTCGTTGGTTTTGGCCATTTGATCGGTTAAGTGAGATATCATAAAATCACATTTTTGTTGCTGCTTCTTTTCGTTCCGCGTTTTTACCCATTGCATACTCTCATAAAAAAAATATTATCATATATCAGTTGGAAAAATTGGAGAGATTTCTTGTCGTCATTTATAGAAAACCATGCCATCACCTAAGGAATCAACGGTGGAGGTGACCACACCGACAAGCATATCCGATCAGCTGTCAGAGCCAGCAGTTCTGGACAACGCTGATGTACCAGAGAAGAGAAAATATAAAAAACGGAGGTCTACTAGGATTAGCGAAGTAGAAGAAAGGCAAGAGCTGGAGAGAAAACAGAGATTAGCAGCAAAGAAACAGTTACAAAAAGAAGTAGTCTTCGGCTTACAGCTTGAGGAGTACCTGCCCAATACCAATAATGGAGAAGAATCCCCCAATGGTTGGAACGAACCTCTGTTGGCGTCATCAATACCGACAGTGACGGGTTTACCGTTGGGATCATTTCCCTCGAAAAAGATCAAAAAGGAATACCTCTGGCCCAGAAAAAAGACCACTTATCAAAAGAAAAACAATAAGAAGGTTGTACCGGAGGCCCTGGGTGATTCCGCAGCTAAAATGAAACAAGAGAATGAAGATGATGCATTGGAATCAGATGATGATTTGGAATCAGAAGCGAACGAGCCGATCAAGAACAGTTATGATAGCGGTTTGAAAACGAAGCTGTCGGAATCATTGACCGCTTTGAGTGGTGAACGATTAGCGGATCATTCAAAATTGGTACCTGTTGAGAAGGAAGGAAGCGGAAAATACCAAAAAAAGAGGACAAAGAACAATTCTCAACGGTCGGCACAGTTGAAGAATATAGTACCTCTGACTCCTTCAAGACCCAAAACCCTTCTGCATGATAGCGATAAAAAGATAAAGAGATCGTAAGTATTTTATGAAGTTGCCAGTCAATATGATTGGCATTTCATCGTTGATGTACTTTGCTTTCAATGGCAAAAAAAATTTCCAAATTGAGCTAAAGATTTTTACTAACAATTCACATTGAAAAAAAGTCCCAAAAAAGCCAGAGCTAACGCATTCGGGTATGGCAGTACAGATTTAACAGGTCAAAAGAGGACCGGAGCTTTTGATTTTGATGACCCTACTAAGGTAAGTTGCTTTTTGCTTGTTCAAGAATTACGTAGGGCGCAATTAAATACTAACTTCCATATTTAGGATAATGAAGATTTTTGCTCAGCATGTGGTGGATTGGGGATTTTTTTATGTTGTGAAGCGTGCCCAAAATCCTTTCACTTTATCTGCTGTGATCCTCCAATGGATGAAGCTTCTTTGCCGGAAGGTAACTGGTACTGTAATGAATGTTTAAGCAGAAGAAAGAAGCCGAAAAAATATGATGTAGGTATATTTTCCAAGCTTTTAAACCAGTGCGAACTTAGAAATCCAAGGAAATTTGAATTACCAAGGAAACTTAGGGAATCAACATTTGAAAACGTTTCAACAGGACCCAATGGTGAGTATCAAGATGCATCAGTAATCAAAAATTCAAGGCCGATCAAGGTTGGCAGATTGGAAGAAAGTGATCCTTTGAACATATACGATAAAGATGGAAAACCTCTCATATGCTACAAATGTGGATTATCAGGGTTGGAAAAGGAAATCACCAAATGTGGCTATTGTGATTTATCGTGGCATTTGGATTGTCTATCTCCACCCTTGCCATCTGTTAAGACATTAGGAACAAAGTGGAAATGTCCCAATCATGTGACAGATTTGATTCCTGACAAGAAAAGAAGATTCAAGAAGCAAAATATGGTAGATGTCTCCATGTCCAGAGGATTTCACAATAACGGTGATATTGAGATAAAAAGCCTTTCAGATGATGAAATTGAAGATGCGGTTGCCTTGCCAACACCAAATTATCTCAAGACATACTACAAAAACGGTGAAATTCATGCACCAGTTGGAGATGAACTAGAAAAAATTATGACAATGAATAATATCACTTACAGATTACCCGAAAGAGGATTGATATTAGATTTTATTGATAGTAGTAAAGTCAAAAAATTGAAAGAGGTGGAACTGCTACATGAGCAAAACAATGAAGTGTTGGCAAGTCTTGAACTGGATAAGAAGGATGCTGAGAAACAAGTAGTTGAGTCCATGAGCCTGCTACATGATGTCCCGGTTGTTCACCCCAAGCTCAAATTCAAAGATCTTCTCGAAGCTGTGAGTAATGATCTTAATCCAACTACAAAAGAGCTATCACAAGAAGAGATTAATGATTTGAAATATTTGAAAGAGTTGATTGATATAAAGGGACGTGAAAACTTGTTGAAATTCATACAAAGCCAGGTTTGATTGAGACGTTGACTTGCTGTCTCGGTAACTGTGTGATAACTTATCTTGATTATACTACAAATGCCAAGTTTATAGATTCAGAAAAAAATTATTGCCATTCATTATGTTACACTATAAAATTGTAATTCGAGAAGAATTCAATCATTGAACTCCTCATCTTCATCTATATCATCACCTGCATAACTCACATTTTTGCTACTGTTTCTTTTTGATTTTCTAAGCTCTCCGGTGTGTTTGCTTTCATCTGGGAGTTTACGCAGTACTGATTTGGATTTTTTAGTCTTGGTTGTGTAATCCTTATTTTCTTTACCATCTGCCCTGATCTTTTTATTTTTGGTATTCGAGTTATCCTTCAGTGATCTCTTAGCTGGAAGATGTCCCAAGTGAGAAACCTTTGACCTCACCAACAGTGATAGCCTGGATGAAATTGTATCCTCAATGAAAACTGTGTTGACAACATATTGGGCCTCTTCTTGTGATCCAATGGATGAGAAAAGATCAGCAGGCAATTTAAAAGTTCCTGGATAAGTAGAGATGATCCAACCTCTGTGATGTGCCAACTCTTTAATCGCTAATTGCGCCAACTCTGATATTCTATATATGTTGAAAATCATAGAATCAGAATTCTTACTATCCTTTTGATAGTATTCATCATAGGTAGCTTCTGGAAACAAACTGTCGCGATACTGCTTCAATCTGGAGGCGAAATAGTATATCAAAGATACATTGTCTTGGTTTGTGATTAAATCCAAATAGAAGAAAATGTACTCCAAAGCAAAAGAATATGCTTGGATCAAAGTGTCCTCCTGCTCTTTCTTCTCAAAATATTCTTCCATCAAATCAATATATTCTTGATGATGAGAGATCATATGTAGCAATCGCACAAAGGATCTTTCATATAATAGATCCTTGGCATCTTGCGTACTCTTTCTGTTGAAGGAAGATCTTAGCCAGGTCTTGACATTGGACTTCAAATCCTCTTTAGGTTCGTGTGCCATGAAGAACAATATTGGAAGGAACCTTTCGCTCACCGATTGATTATACAACAGCTTTTGTAAATTATCAACAAATTGAGACCGAACTTCACTGCATTCGTCTTGAACCAAGAAAACTAATCTGTCAATGATAATAGGTGTTAACAATTTGTTATAAATTACCTTTTTGGACACAGTCAATAACATGAGACCAGCATATAGTCTCAATTTGCTTTGATAGTTTTTCGGTGTAGCATGCAGAGATTTTACAATCTCTCCACCACTACCAATCAATGACATATACAATTTGAAGACAGGTTGTGCCAACGCTTGGATCTTAGCCTCATCATCTTTCGAAGAAGCGGAAGAAGAATCTATAGAAAGCAACCTATTGGTGAAGATTTTTAAAGCTAAAAGCTTAGCTTGACATCTAGAGTACTTTCCATTTTCAAACTGTTCATCGTCAATCCATTCCTCTTCATTTTCGTCCTCTAAGGGCTCTTTGTTTGTCAACAATATCTCCTTTATCAAAAATGATGTGATCTCTGATGATTTATCTTCCACTAAATCAGGAACTTCTAGAAAAAACTCAGCAATTATTGCCAAATGAGTGTTGAAATTCTGATGAGTCAAGTCTAATGGATAACACTTACTCAAAATGTCTTCAGTGTAGCTGTACTTGTGCCTCGAAAAACAAATAATTTTGATGCTATACGTGGATTCTTGAACGGATCCATGAAGAGCGATTTGAAACAACTTATCGTAAAACTCAATGTCAAGATGCTCATTGAAGTCTTGATACTGTTTCAAAAACTTATAAATAGTACTAAGGGTTTGCAGATATTTGCCCTTTTCGTCTTCGTTGGAATATTCTTGAACGAATTTTGTAAGCTCGTGTATATGAGATTTAAAAATACCAGGCACATTCAGTGACATGTTCTCCAATAATTCTTTTGCAATTGTGTATAATGGGTCTGTTGAATCCTTTGTCTTTTCGGTGATTTCAGGGATATTTGACTTATTAGCAATGACAAGTGACGACCTGTACAAAATCAATTTGAAAACATTTAGCATATCTGTTGAAGGTATTGCGAGATCATCTTCTATTTTGATGGTTTTAGAATCGGTCAATTTGTTGAACAACTCCTTCATTGAATTCTTGATGGTCTCGTAGTCACTGTCAGCTGATAAACATAGCTTAATCAACCTATAGAACCGCCTGTTATTAAGCTTCATGAACCGTTCAAGACAAATATTAGAGTTATAATATGGTGGGTTTCCCAGGGATAACCAATCAATTACTTTGTCAAGCTTGCGATGCAATTCTGGCTCACTATTTCCATCTGTGACATTTCCTCCATTGTATGCCTCACACAATCTTAAGAATTGTAACAAGACACTAGCCATTTGCTGTTGCCTTTTCAAAATAGCTAAAAAGGAAGCCTTCGATTTATCAGATAATTTCGAGATCAAATATAATAATCTTTCAACTCTGATGGCAGAATTGTTTTGGAAAGGAAGCAATTTCTCCAAAAGACACAAATCAACTAAAGCATTGATGCTTTTGTCATTGATATAGACCAAGTTCAATATATAATCAGGAATCCAGCTTAATAATTTATTATCCTTTTCGTCTTCCCAACAATCATTGTATAAGTTCCCAAGTAATTTGATGATCTCATTTCTTATCTCTGGATGTTTTTCTCTGATCAACTGACTCAATGTACCCATGATTGCCTCACTACTGATTTTCTCCATGAATAATTTTGAAGGAAGCTCTGCTAAAGTCTTACAAGTGGTGAATCTAACTTTTTCATCTGTATCCAACAAAGACTTTGTTAAACCACTCACTATATCACCAATGTCTTGCCTGTTACTTAGTAAAATGGGCAAAGTTGTTTCCACCCATCTGCAGCGAACAAGCGGTGATATGTCTAAAGTCTTTTTCAACCATGAAGTATATGTATCTGAATGGGTCTGGATAAAATTCAACTTTGAGGGACTGATAGCAAGGATCTTGGATACAGTTTCAGTAGCCATCAACCGTATGGTAATATCCTCTGTCTCTAACTCATCTTCAATCAATCCCATAACTGAAGCTAATAACTCTGGGATGTGCCTCCAAACTTCAATGGCTAGCTTATGTAATTTATTTAAATTTTCTATGAATAAGGCCGATTGAGCTTCATTGTGGGAGCCCTCATAAATAATTTCAGAGAAAAACTGTGTTATTAGCCTCGATATACGATCAGAATTGGTATTGCAAATACTCAAGGTGAAATTCAATGATGGATTAACAGTATTAGGAAGCCCCTTTCCTCCTAAGAACTTGTTTAAAATCAATTTTAAAACTTTTGTAGGAATTGAGTCACTTTCACTGATGATTTCTGACAATATGTCACAGATCAATGGCTCCAACTTCATTGGAAAGTTTGGCTGATTTGCCAAGCCGTAGAAGACATCGAAGACTGTTTCAATAAGCTTTTCTGAATCCGGAAGATCTGTTATCAAAATGATGCTTCTTACTTCAGACAACTTAGATAACAAATAGTAATATTGCGGAAAGCAACCATTAGTTTCTTGCTCGTTCAAGTGTTTAAACTGATTGAAAAACAATTTGAATATTTCAGTGAGTTGATTAGCTGTGAAAGGGGCATCCGGTGCATAGATCCTTAAAATGTCAGATAAACAACATGCGACATAAGACTGTACAGCCAAATTATTGTTCCTAATCAATTTCTTATTCATGAGTTGATCCTTTATGTGGTCTAACGATTTCACATCGATATTATCTTGGTCAACGGAGGTCAATTCGTTGGAAAGATCCTTTTAACTAAAGTTAGTAAAATGTCACATCGAGATGAGAAAAAAGATACATACTTTAAGCCTGGAAAGCAATTCCTTGGTTGCGATGGATTCCTCCATCGAGGGAACAATGCTTTTGTTGAACTTGAGCTTTGGCAAAGGCTTGGCTTTCGACATCGTTGTTCTTCACCCTTTTCTATCCTTTAAACGCGTTAGATTATAGAAAAACAGATACAAATATTAGAAAAAAAAAACATAACGTGTAGATGCATTTGACTGCCTTATTCGGCATTCGCCACTTTTGGTACAAAACTGAGAGTGTGTTATCAGAAGTCAAATCAAAGGATTCATTCTTATCATTGAGGATTAGATGATGAATGTTTTGATTAATGCAAGTGGGACAGCTTAGATAAAATGGTATTATCAATTGTTCTATGCTTTTAACACACTACAAAGAGAGGATCATCAACATCAAGAGTGTTTTAAAGCAATCCCCGGGAGAATACTGCTTGTAAAGGCTGAACTGAAAGAGTTTTGTCTTTGTTACAAATCAATCATCCACTCTCAAGTAAGGCCAGATGGTTGAATGTTGTTAAAATTCCGAACATTGCCAAACGGGTTCTTCCAACAAGTGAAGAGTTTAACGACGACAACAACACCAAGATTTGGGCTTATCAAGGTTTTTATAAGAAAAAACAACCGCTTATCATGAATAAGAAACTGTGTGTAATTTTTTGAAAATGGTTGAAACTAAAAATATATATTAGATTATCTATTTGAAAAAATTGTGCTGGCTTGAAGTTTGGATCAACAAATTCTATGTGTTGTTTTTGATACAGAAACATACCAACTTCACAAGCATTGACACCAAGTCATTGTTATTATTGTTATTATTATTGTTGTGCTGTTGTTGTTGTTGATAGTTGTTATTGTAGCCTTGTTGTGGAGCTTGTTGGTACTGTGGACCCTGTTGATAATGTGGTTGTTGTTGATAGGTGTTTGGCGCGGAGACTGGTGCGAGGTAATTACTCGAGCTTTGTGACCAGCTAGCGGGTATTTTAGCATTTTCCAAAACAATCACGAGTACCCCGGTATTGTGTTTCTCTACAAAGCATCTCAAATTGGATTCTCGACACAATTCTTCCACTGCAGGTTTCAATTTTGCGACACCGTTAGCACTATGCAATCCTTTACCAACAATCACCTCGAGTTTGCTCTCGTGTCTATTTATTCCTGCCACTATTCTCTGTTTGAGAATATATTCCAGCTCTTTGACGTATAAACCATGTAAATCGATTTCATTTGAATCACTATCGGCATTGTTTTCAACAAAAACATACTCGGCCGCCTGTCTGCTATAACCCTCGGCTGCATCCTGCAGTTGCTTTGCTTGTTGTGATAATTCATGAGCACGCAGTTTGTCACCTTGTTTAAACGCAACCTGTGATTCATGAGATAACTGTTTTCTTTTCAGATAAGCCCGGTCCGCTTGTTTACGTAAACTTTGATATTGATTATCAGTAGCATGATTGTAATCCCTTTCGTGAGACAAAAATGCTCCTCTGTGTTGTACTTCAGTGGCTCCACTCATTGTAGATTATGTCTAATCAGGCCTCGAGACTATTGTGTATCTCTTTTGACTCCAGACCCGATGAAATTTCAAGTTTTCAAATGCAGGACAGATTACAGTCCCTGGACCATCAGATCACGTGCTCGCTACTTAGTAAAATAAGTAGTGTCTATCATCACCAAAAGAGTAATTGTTTTCTGAGCTGTACCATCGTTACACCACTCCTTATAGAAGCCCTAATTTTGTCTCTTCGTAACCCTAATGAAAGAATTTCTGACTGGCCACAGAATTAGTGGGAAAAAATTCTTCACATTCTCTAATTGAAAAAAAAAAGAGTATTTTCAAATTTTTCATTCTATTCTTTTATTTATTCAACCGAAACAGATACAATCAAGATGGCTCAGTAAGTGATGATTAAGATATGATGGTGATTCAAACAACCTGAGGTGATACTCATATATCTTTTATTGTCTTTTGAAAATGCTCTGGATACTTGACAATGAAATATACTATTGATGGATTCAGCATTTCATGTTTTCGTTCAAACTAGTTAGTAAGAAGTTATTTGGGATTGTTTTGCCTTTGAGGCGAGTCATTCCATCTTTCTTCAAATAGTGTCAATATTGTTGTGAATATACTTTAATGATCAGTAATGGTCAAGGGTTATTCATTTCTTTGCGAACTACATATTTCTTATTCATTGAATAAGGTCTTGTCTAATGTTGATATCTTGTATATCAACTCTGACTAAATCAATACCAAGAAAGAATTAGATTACAAAAACTTCGAAATAACAGCCATTTTTCATCCTGGATGAAAAATATTTCAAAGACTTGCGTTCAAATCTGTTCTTTTTTGAAGGGATTTTTTTCAATCCATTTATATGAAGGAGAATTTTCGAGACTCAATAAAAGATTCTCAGTACGAGTTTAGTGAATGATTGTTGGCCCAATCAGTTCCTTTACTCAAGTTTTTATCAATTTTCAAGTGATAAAAGAGATCTTCCATACTAACATAGTTTTTTTTCTTTGCAGAGAACAAATTCAAAAACCAGAATCTTTAATCAAGAAATCTAAGGCTCAAGCTCAATCTGCTGAACAAGTTGCTGCTGAAAGAAAAGCTAGAAAAGCTGTAAGTACTAATCATTTCCAGAATTGTTCATGTGACCCTCATCAATCATATAAATGAAAGATTTAGAGATGATACAAAAACCATTTTAACAGACTAGCTACGGCAATGTTGTCGTTAAGTTAACCATCTTTCGGGACTGAAAGTTTTCCAATTAAACATGATTGAAGAGACCATGAATTATCGTTGACAATTTGTCAGTCGTACTAACTTAGTTATTCAAATTTAGGCCAACAAAGAAAAGAGACAAGCTCTTTTCGAAAGAACTGCTGCTTACACCAAAGAATACAAAGAAGCTGAACGTTCAGTCATTGAAGCTAAGCGTGAAGCCAAGAAGAACGGTTCATACTACGTTGATGCTCAACCAAACTTGGTTTTCGTTGTCAGAATCAAGGGTATCAACAAGATTCCACCTAAACCAAGAAAGGTTTTACAATTGTTAAGATTGTTACAAATCAACGCTGGTGTCTTTGTTAAAGTTACCAAAGCTACCTCAGAATTGTTGAAATTGGTTGAACCATACGTTGCTTACGGTTACCCATCATTATCAACCGTTAGACAATTAGTCTACAAGAGAGGTTACGGTAAGATCAACAAACAAAGAATCGCATTATCCGATAACGCTATCATTGAAGCTTCATTAGGTAAATACGGTATTGCTTCAATTGAAGATTTGATCCACGAAATTTACACCGTTGGTCCAAACTTCAAACAAGCCAACAACTTCTTATGGCCATTCAAGTTATCTAACCCATCCGGTGGTTGGGCTACCAGAAGAAAATTCAACCATTTCATTCAAGGTGGTGCTTTCGGTAACCATGAAGAACACATCAACACTTTGGTCAAGAAGATGAACTAATTTTATTAGATTGTCACTTTTCCAATGTTGTTTTAATGAGTTTTTCTTCTCTTTTGTAATATAATTTATGTAGGTCAAAATATATGATTTTATTAACAAAAGATGAGTACTGAATAATTGTGTGTATTTTTTTCGGGGGTATAGTTTTATCGAGTAATGACTCAATAATAATCTATAAATATTAGTTCTGCTTAATTCGTTCAACATGTAGTATACCTGACAATATGAATACACCGATGAGTAAGGGTATATAAGTAAGTGACTCATTTTCAAATTCGCTGAATGCGGTAATTCTCGATTTTTGCGCGATGAATGAAAAATTATAAATTATCTTCATCTCACTCAACTACAGTCAAAGGAGATATCAACTACAATGAAGTCCCAAAATTTCATCCGTAATTTCAGTTTTGCAGCAAGCAGATCAGCAGCAGATAAGTCAAGGTTTGTGCCTACTTCTGGTTTCTATCCAAAGGGGTTTAAAGTTGGTGGTTTCAAATCAGGAGTGAAGAAAAATGGTAATCCTGACTTGGCTCTTTTAGTTTCGGATTTGAAGAATACTTCTGCTGCTGCCGTGTTCACCAAAAATAAGTTTAAAGCGGCTCCTGTTCAAGTCTCATATAATATCGTTCAAGAAAAACACGGGAAAGATATTAATTCAATTGTTGTAAATAGTGGTTGTGCTAATGCTGTTACAGGTGAAGGTGGTTTGAAAGATGCAAATTTAATGGTAGACACTGTTGATAAATTAGTGAAGAATGCAAATGGTCAATCTACTTTGGTGATGTCCACTGGTGTCATAGGTCAAAGATTACAAATTGATAAAATCACCTCAGGTTTGACCCCATTAGCTCAAACTGGTTTGGGAGATGATCACGAACATTGGTTGGAATGTGCAAAGGCAATTTGCACCACAGATACCTTCCCCAAATTAGTTTCAAAATCGTTTGAAATCAATGGTATTGAATATAGATTAGCTGGTTTAGCCAAGGGTGCTGGTATGATTTGTCCCAATATGGCAACATTGTTAGGGTTCTTTGTCACGGATGCTCCTGTTGAACCAAAGGTTTTACAAAAAATTTTGAGTTACGCCACAAACAGATCTTTCAATTGTATTTCAGTTGATGGAGACATGTCCACTAATGACACTATCACTGCCTTAGCGAATGGTGCTGCTGGTGGAGAATTGATCACAGAGGGTTCTTCTTCTTACGAAGAATTGAAGGAAAATATTGTCTCTTTTGCTCAACAGCTTTCACAATTGGTCGTCAGGGATGGTGAAGGTGCTACAAAATTTGTCACTATAAAAATTGAAGATGCTTTGAATTATGAAGATGCCCACAAAGTTGCCAAATCAATTGCTAACTCTCCTTTGGTGAAAACTGCTTTATACGGTAAGGACGCCAACTGGGGTAGAATTTTGTGTGCCACAGGTTACGCCGATGCCGAGGTCAATCCATTGAAAACAAACGTTTCATTTATCCCAACAGATGGAACCACTGAATTGAAGTTGTTGGTAAACGGTGAACCAGAAGTTGTTGATGAAGAAAGAGCAAGCGAAATTTTGCAAGCTGAAGATTTGGAGATCTTGGTACAATTAGGAACAGGAGGCGGTGCTTCGTGTGACTACTGGACGTGTGATTTTAGTCATGAATACGTAACAATCAACGGTGACTATAGATCCTAGATAGACAAGTAATAGACGTGTATTCGAAAACAAAAAGTAAACAAAAAATTTAAACAAAAATTTACTCGAAAAACTTAAAAATTACAAAATTGTTTAAACGCCCTGTACTTGCTCAGTGACATTTATCATATTCCATTTTTTTGGTGTTACTTGCAATTGTATTCCTGCGTGTTTTTCATCTTGACACCATCTCATTGTCTTTAGTTCATAGTGTGCACACTCCACATTTCTGTTTCATCAACTTATCAGCCATAGGGTGGAAGGCAAGTAGAATTTCAAGATGAACCAATTCAACGGTCAACAGCCCCAACAACCGATAAATCAACAGCAGCAAATGTCATTGCAAATAATTCAGCAGCAGTTGGCAAATATGACGCCTGATCAACAGCAGGCGTTGCTTAGGCAGCATCCTCAATTGGCAGAATTTTTGCACCATTACCAACAACAAAGATTGCAACAACAACAAATGTTAAATCAGCATGGTCAACCACCACAGTCCATGGGAAATGGTACTGGCCATGTCATGCCAAACAATGGGTTTGTGCGAAATCCAATTCCTGGTGCCGGCTTGCAGCAAGCTCAACACCAACAGCACCCACATCAACAACAACAACAGCTGCAGCTACAGCACCCACAACAACAACATCAACAACAGCTGCAGCAACAACCTCAGCCTCCGAAGCCTGCAAGAAAGAAACGGGTCACGAAAAAGGAGGCCAAAGCTCAAGCTGCTGCTGCTGCTCAAGCTGCTCAAGCTGCTGCAATGATGGGTCAGCCAATGATAACTCCTATCAACCAACAACTCCCTCCTCATCAGCAGCAGCTTCTTCAACTGCAACAACTGCACCAGCAACAACAACAACAGCAACTGCAAATGCAAATGCAACTGCAACTGCAGCAGCAGCAGCACAAGGTAGCTCCAACTCCTCCTCCTCCGGTATTGGAAAGTATTTTACCCCTAAAGAAAATTGACCCTTCCTCTTACTGGTCAACAAAGGCAAAGGAGGAGGGAAAGCATGAAATTCCTAGTGAAGTCTTGCTTTACGAACAGATTACAAAGAGAGATATGGATTATCTTGCTAAAGTTTCAAATAATGGAAATTTGGAGCAGCACACCTCTCTTGTTAAAAAGTTAGGTGCTGAACTTAAATATTATGAGAATTTGCGAACAATCAGATCGCAGTCAATAGATGTGAAACACCCAAATGTGAAAAGTATATGGGGTGAGGGATACCAAGGTTATGGAAATGGCTTTAGTGATGTTGGAAGACCGACTCAATTAATATACCCAAACAACAGAAAGAGGTTTTCAAGGATTCCTGATCAATATATCCCTGACTCTGCAAACATTGCCAATGCTGAAATCCAAGAGCAATTGATTCCTATCAGATTGGAATTTGATTTGGAAAAGGATAAATTTAAATTGAATGACACATTTGTTTGGAACAACAATGAGAGATTAGTGACTTTGGAGAGATTTGTTAGTATTTTGATGGAAGATTACAAGTTTAAAAATCCTTTGCATACAAACACAGTATTACAATGTATAAAAGAGCAACTCGGAGAATTCATTCCAATTGTCTCCAATCTGCAAACAAGATCGTTCCCGCATCAAGATATAAGAATTCCTATCAAATTAGATATCACAATAGCGAACAATCAGTTGGTGGATCAATTTGAATGGGACTTGGTGAACCCTGAAAACAATCCGGAAGAGTTTGCTGCCGTGATGGTGTCTGAATTATCATTATCAACCGAATTTGTATCTCTGATTGCGCATTCCATAAGAGAACAATGTCAATTGTATACGAGAGCTTTGTACACTGCAGGTTATCAATTTGATGGTTCCTCGGTTGAAGAGGATGAGATCAGAAAGTTTTTAAGTCCAGATATATATGGTGCCGATGTTAAACGTCATAAGAATTCACTTCCTACTTACACTCCTTCAGTGTTGGAGATAAATCTTAGTGAGTTGGAGAGATTAGATAAAGATAAAGAAAGAGAGAGTAGAAGAAAGAGGAGAACTCAAGGAAGGACCTCTACCAGAAGAGGTGGTCCGACTTTGCCCGATTTGTCCGATTATCCAAAGACTATTAGAACCGTGGTTCCAAATAGTGTATTGGCTGGTGGAGTAGATTTGAATAACAGTACGTTCATGTTTTCTGAAGCTGTTGAAAGGGTCATAATACCGGAGGATCAATTCATAAAACCTCAACCAGTTCATCATCCGCCGGTATTTAAGAGAGAAGAGCGTAGAAATACTGCAGTGAAGTATGAGAACCTAGGTGATGAGTTCAATGTCACTATCAAGTTGAGATGAATGACGTCTTGTATTTTTATATAGTGTATAATAACAGTAATAACAATAATAGTAATAATGTCAATGTTTCTCCTGGGCGGTAGCGGTAGTTCAACTGGAACGAAATTGTAACTTCTTTTTCGGTACAAAAGTGTTTTTTTACCTTTTCTATTTGAATAATAATTTAAAAAGCCTCAACATAATCTTTCATTCCATACAAACATTGATTGGCATGAACAACTCGAATTATCAAAGGGTACGTGAATATCAACATTTCTGGAAAAGGTATGAAAGTGGTGGGAAAATTCGAGTATTGATTTTTAATTGGATAAATTCCGAAACATCTCACCATTAGTCAGAAAGCACCTTTATGAAACAATACTAACAATTATCGATAGTTGCCTGAATCAGGTACATCTCATCAACAGGGGCAAACCTCTGAAGATCACGAGCTACAAGATATGAGCAATAGGCGAGAAGATGAAGTGAATTTATTGTCGTCCTTCAGTAATAACGATGGCGATGAATCTCATGCTGCGCCTGTAGCCACAGAGGAAAATACATATAATGACAGCAGGACGATAAATGAACAGAATAATACGGTACAACGGCAACAACCACAACAGGGAAATAACATAACTCTTCACGAATCGGCATCGGGATCATCGCTCCCACAAACAAATGAACAATCACAATCATCTAGTAGACCACAACTACAGATTCCTAATACGATCATTCATAGGCTTATCAACAATCCTAGAGTTTCTAGGTACGTTCCTCATTTACTCCGCAGTTATTACAGACCAGTGTATAGCGGAAGGCCGATGGGTGAAGGATTGAACAATGATGGTGTTTTCAGAAATATGTCAGCTAAACCTTCTACAAATCAAGAACTGGATGAATCTTTACCTTCATATGAACAGCTGGCCTTGGATACATCTCCTCCATACTGGGAATCTTCAGTGATTTCTCCTGGTTTTGAAGATGAAGTTTTTGTTGATGGACTACCAGTAGGCTCTATATTGAACTTTATCTGGAACTTTACAGTAAGTTTCAGTTTCCAGTTTATTGGTTTCTTTTTAACTTATTTGTTACATACATCACACGGATCAAAGGAAGGTTCAAGAGCTGGACTTGGGTTAACATTCATGAACTATGGTTATGGATTACTTCCTGTCAATTATTACAACAAGAGTGATACACCGATCAATAAATTCGAGCCTAATGATCCTAATTCGATAGATGTTGATGGATCACAAACTTTAGATGGACATTTCTATTCCAGTAGCGATTCATCGCTGAATGCTTCCAAAGGCATGGTGGAGGATGCAAGCGGGTTGACAGAGACGGCAAAGGCTCCTGTTTTTGCATTTGCTTTGGTTGCATTGGGTTTATTTATTTTATTGAAGTCGATTATTGACTATCACAGGGCAAGACAGATGGAAAGGCAAATTTTGAATCCGGTTCAACCTGGTAATACCACCACAACGACTACCACCACTACCACAGTCACTAATCATCCAGAAGAGGTTTAGAATTCTTCAAAGTTAAAATGGTGGATAATCTGCTCGTTCTGTATTTATTATTATTGGTGAGTGTTGTGTTGTTGTGGGTCTTATTTGAATTGCGTTAGGGTGGATTTTACAGAAATTTAATAAACGTGGGTAAATTGTTGACTGTGGCCTCTTGATTTATTATTATTATTATTATTATATAATTTTTACATTTGCTTTAGTCTATCATCGTTGATAAAGTATATATAAAAAGCTTTATGTATGTGTGTTTTGTTTTTTTATATATAAATTCTATGCCATCAAAACCAACATCTTTTCATAAATTGTAAAGACAATACCCCCACTCAACACCAATCTACCTAACCTTGGTGTAGCACCTCTCCAGAAAGTGAGAACTCCTTCATTTTTGAAAATTTTAATAAAGCAGTCCACTGTACTCTTGTATAATTTTTCTGAACCCAAAGCTTGCATCCTTGTCTTTACTGTATCGATAGGCATCGTTGTATATACAGTTATTGTCCCAGCAAATGCACCAACAGCAAATGTCAAGGAAGAAGGTAATGCTTCATTAGGCAGATAACCTTGAAATTTTTGAATAGCAGTTTTGATCGAGTTGTAAGAACCTAATCTGACAGCTTGATTAGCTGCTTGCCTCATTGAAACCGGTAAGAATCCAGCGTAAATACCCTTCCATCCTAAGTCTTTGCACAATTTGAAACTCCCCGTGATCAAACCACCTTGATATTTTGGTTTCAACGATTGTTTATCGTCAATCAAAGCAGTCTTGATTGCTTCAAATGGTGTCACTGCTATTAAACTTTCGAGTAAACCTGCTCCTAACCCAGCAAGAACACCTCTTGGTCCACTCAACTTCCCATCTTTATCGGCCAACAATTTCTTTATACTGTCAAATCCAAGAAATCTAACAGAAGCCTTAACGGTATTACCTACAACAAACGCAGGACATCCAACGTACAAAGATGAAACTCCTTGAGTCTTTGCAATTGTGTATATCAACACCAATGGATTTCTGGATGCAGTAGAGTTCTTGGCGACCAATTGCAATCTGGTTTTGGCAAATTCAAATGGGTAAGTTATACACCCTTCTATAGCACCTGCAGTACCTCCAGCTATAAAAGATTTGAAAGGGTCAACCTTTTTTAATTGTCATAAGACGTTAGTTATTTCCTTGGTGAAAAAATATAGGCACAGAGGCATAGTTTACTCACTTTATTTTTATCCAGCAGTTTCGACATCTCTTGTAATTTACAGGACCTGGACAGATAAGCTTGTAATTTTATCTAAAAATTTCACTAATTCATGATTGCAATTTTTCAGTATCTTGGATTTTTGTCAAAAGGAAAAAAAAAAAAATATGCGCGTCCTGTATCGCAAGCGGTTTCGCAAGCTTCTTCATCAATCTTCATCACTTTCACCATCAAATTCCTCCACTTCCACCACAGCATCAGCAACAGTATCCACATTGGATGTACCATTAGAAGAAGGTTTCGAGACTTCAGTGTCTTCCATGGCAACGTCTTCAAATTCGTCATCTTCGTCATCATCATCATCTTCTTCTTCTTCCTCTTCGTCCTGTTTTTGATTTTCCAAATTAGCATAATAAGCAGCCAAAGCATCCTCAGCCTCCTTGTCGTCAATCTTAAATCCAGTATCACTAGCAGGAGTCTCATCTCTTGAAACCGAGTCTTGCTTTTGCGATTCTAAAACATTGTCATCACCTGGCAGTGAAGTTTCCAGGTGTTCAGGATTTTCTTGGTTAGCAGTGATCTCTTCCTTTTCATCGTCATCCAATCTCCCAAGACTGGATTTCCCGACTGTACTTCCAGAGTGCCAAGAGGGCAAGGCATTTTGAACCAGTTTTTCATGTTTATGTTTCAAAGAAGCTTGTTGGTTCAAAAGCTCATCTTCTTCGTTTGCAATCTTAACGTTCAATATAGCATTTGAATTGTTCGTATTGTATTGTCTTGATTGTTGGTTATAAACACCAACGAAATTGTTTGCTGTGTTTCTCACTGTTCTGTTAGACAGTGAGTAAGATTCGTGTGTTTCTGATTGTGCAGGAACAGCTCTTGTCAATGAACTTTCAAATGTGTTTTCTTCGATCGTCATTTTGTCAATTTTTCTCAAATAATCAATAATAGGGTTGATTTGAGACATCAATTTATGCAATTTCTTCTCCCTCAATTTCAATTGAATACCAGAATCATCCTCTGTCAACTCATAACCGCAATTATCACAAATAAACTTTGAACGATCAGGACTCAACATGGATAAAGCATCGATTTGAGAGTACTTGGTGGAGCAATTTGTGCACACATACCCTTCTGGATTGGAATCTTTTTGGATTGCATCTTTCAACTCTTTGACAATGGTATGAATTTTCCATTTGATCGAATCAATTGCCTCTGTAAAATGTATGTAATAATAAGTTTTGGTTTTGTACCTCAGTTGATTTCCCTCTTCTTCTCTTTGAGCATGAGCCACCAACAATCTATCTTCAACCAATTTATTACAGATTGCTCGAAGCTCTTTACGATGTATACCAACTAAATATGCCAAATCATCTTCTGATAGTACCGAATGTGTTAAGATCGCGTCCAACACCAATATATACGGCAAAGGGTAGAAATTTCTACTGACAAACTGGATCAAAGATCTCACCTCATTCATTTTGTCCTCTACCTTGTCTTCTATATATAGTGTCTGCCAACAAAGGTATTATTATAAAAGGACCCGTACATCAAAACCTTTTCATCTCTGAACTATTTTTTTTTCTCAAATATATTTTTGTGAACTTTTTACGTTTTTTGTCCTGTTGGTACAATAATTCAGAAAGGATGTCACAACCGTATGCATCTACCACACCTTCCTCCATCAATCATCTAATAGACTCGACGCTGCTAATAGAGGAAACAGTGCTATACACTTCGAATAAAGAGCGAGATTTATATGAGTCCTTGGCTGAACTATATTCTATAATAACGACTTTAAACATTTTGGAGAAGTCATATTTAAGAGATTCATTACACGAGTCGAACAAAGATGAATTGTACACTTCAACATGTCAAAGATTGATGAATCAATTTAACTCTATATTGAAAAATGAATCAGTAAGCCTGTCTTTTCAAAATTTAGACACATTCTTCAAGGAATACGATATGGATTATCCATTGGCAAAATCAAGATTAGAAATTGGAATTCCAGCAACAATGGAAAACTCAACACATACCTCAGCATCTACTCCAATCAACCTGGTACCGAACGTCTCTATGAATACTAATGCCAGAATGGTTGCAGAGCTGACAGGGAATTTTATAACTATAATGGATGCCATTAAATTGAATTATAGAACCAAGGATCAATTGCATCCTTTGTTATCTGAATTGGTAACCAACACGAACAAAGTGCTTTCAAATGGAGATTTTGAAGGCCGTGGGAAACTAATACAGTGGCTTATCAAATTGAATTCGTTGGATATCAATCAACACTTAACTGAAGATGAGCTGAAGGAATTTTTGTTCGAAGTAGATACGGCGTATAAAGGTTTTTATAGTTGTTTAACATGAAGTTCAACTCTCAAGTCTTTTCAACGACAACACAAAATAAAACACTCTCCTCGTGATTGGGTATTATGATCAACTCCTGACCATTGTCGTAGTTTATTCTTAACATCCTGAAAGTTTCTGCATTGTCAATATTATCAACCAATTTGAAACATTGTTCAAGATATTTAATCAGAATTGTAGTAGGAACAGGAGATGTGATATCTTGTGACCAACCACATAAAATCTGCTTTTTCATAGTGAAAATGAATGACAACACAGCCGGTACTGCTGTCAAAATGGGCAAGTTGTGAAGCTTTGAAACAAGCAGGTTTGACGGAAGTGGGATCATTGAAGATGACATGTTGTTGTCTTTGTGGTTTACTTCCTTTTTGTGTTTTTGTTTTATTTTGTTTTTGTTTTTTTTTTTTTTTAGTTAGTTTTACAAATAACAATAACACCAAATGATTACTTAAACTCTATGAATGAAAATCAATACAAAAATGAACCCCCAGAAAAACCTAAACCATAACCAAACACAGCTTCAAGAAAGTTATACATTTTCAGTCCCCGAATCTGGAACTGGATCTTGAGGAGGAGGTTTAGGTTTACTAGCACTATCTGTACTAGCCAAATATTTCAAATCTTCATTAGAGTCCCATTTTTCCTCGATATCGTTATCCTTCTTACTTTCATTGAGAAGTTTTTCATATGCTTCAATGGAACCAAACTTGTCTAAAATCATCCAGTATTTTTTCAACTTACCTTCAGATGGTACGTTCAGTTCGTTGTAATAGAAATCTTGATTAATCCAAAGGTGACCCATTTCACTGTAGTATGAAATATTCAGCAGGTTGAATCTAATCTCTAGACCTTTGGAATCATCGTTATCTGTAGTTGTTCCTCCAACCTTTGAATAGCCACCCCATAAATACCCAGCACAACCGTCAAACTCCAATTGTTTCCAACCTACTTCGGGTTCATTCTCATCATTCGGGTATTTGACAGAAGCATCAGGTGGGACTATTACACCTTGAATATCCAACGGAGATAAATAGTATTTTTTCAATTCCTCTTCAGATTGGAAACCATGTGATATTTTTTTATTTTCTTTAAAATCAACCTCCCATGAATGTTTTTTACAAGTCTCCATTCCTGAGTTTATCCAAAGCAATGTCTCATTATCGGGACCTACATGTGCTGGTTGTGTCCCAACAATGACATTGGCCACTGTGAATTCTCTATCATTGATTCTACCAATGGCTCCCGCAGGATTTGGATTGAAATAATAATTTTCATTTCCAGCAAATGATTGTCCCAACCAGAAAAGCTCTTTGTCACCATGAGTATGAGATGAAATTGGATCCCAGAATTGCAACTGTGTAGAAATTAACAACCCTAATAAATGAGTTTTCCTGTTAATGACAACAACACCTGATTCCATATAATGGTATGCCCTTTCACTAAAGAATTTATTCCTCAAAGTGAAATCTGTCAGTTTTGGAATATCAAAAAAGAGATTTTCCAAGTCCTTTGGCATTAATTTCAACAACAAGTCCTGAGCAGCTTCTTTGCTCTCTTGTCCAGTTTCACGATCTTTGAAAAAGAATGCACCAGTTTGTTTATAACCATTGAATTTGAAATATTGTTCAGGTTTGACAAATGACACGACATCAGTATCCATCAAGATCATCTCTTCAAATGAATTAAACAAAACTGCTAACCATTTGTTTCTGTACATATAAAATTTCGGAATATGAGACTCTTGTAAACATCTTTTAACATCGACAAACCATAATTCTTGTCTATTGTCATACAAGGTCCTGGCATTGCGTACAACAATGTTCGATCTGGCCAGCTCTATTAATTTCAACTTGCTTTCAACAGTCAATTCACCTTTATGGACCAACTGTATAGGCAATTTGTTTTCCAAAAATCTCAATGTTTTCAAGAATTTTACAGCTTCATCAACTAAATGGTTATCAATACTCAAGACAATACCTTTACCATTGAATTTATTCTTCAAATCAGATAACATACATGTACCATGAGATGGCTTGAATTTTAAATCCCCTTCTCCTTCATATCTGTAATATTCAGACAACCTTGGATAATCGTTGACGATAGTACCATCCCATCTCTCAAAAATTGGATCTTCAAAAGTCAACCATGGGAACAATTTGGTCTCAATCTGAAGGCAGTTACCATATCCATGTTTCGCTTTAGGATTGATATAACAATTCCCATAGACTCGTAAATGGGAGACACTATTGATTATCTTATCTTCGATCACTTTATTTCTTGATAATTTGAAATTCAAGTCAGAGGTTATCTCTTTGGTATCGATATCATCGATATTGCGACCCTCTTTGATAAACTCTTGTTTCAATTGGTCATATTTGCGTTCATAGTATTCATGTGGTGATAAGACATCCATACTATAATCCATTCCATCTAAATCACTTATTTCCCAGTGCTCGTCCATGGCACTCAATTCATTGAAATATGTAGAACATTTTTCTTCCAATGGAAGCAGAAGAAAATTCGACGTGGACATCTTGTTGATCAACTTCTTGTATACTCCCGGTTGCTTCGTCTTGTCAAATACAGTGAATTTGGGCAATTCTCGATACAAGCCATGGTGATGAACGTAGCTCATGAACATTAACTGAGCAAGAATGATGCCCACCATAAACACATATTTGTACTTGATCTTGCTAGGGAGATAAATCATTTTTTGATTGTTCACTCTTGGTCACGTTCTCCCTGGTATATGGCTAGCAAGTTGTCGGCTAGTTGTCCAATGCGAATAAATGATGATCTTTTATTGAAATTATATAAATTACCTGAAAACAAAAAAAAAATTTAATCACCAAAAAAATGATAACAACAACAACAACAGCAGCAACAATTTATAGTATGTGAAATGTACTATATATATTGTGCACTCTTTCCTACGGGATGAAGATCAAGATGTAAATCTATTGTCCCAGTACGATTGGATCTTACGAACCGTATCAAGATGAATTGGAATTACCCCTTGTTACGCTAGTTAGATTTTTGATCTACAACTAATTTATTGGCCCTGAATATTTTAAAATTGTCTCTGAAAACGTGCACCTACTAGCATCTGAAAACTTTAATTTAAGACACACATGCGCTACTGAGACATTGCTATAATCTTTTGCCCTGGGTAGGGCTATATTTGTCAATTACATGATACCCAGTGCTCTTCCTTCTCTGTTGTCTCTTACTTCTAATCTTCCATTTTCTTCTCAAAGGCGGTAATTAATATAAATTATATATTATTTTATCTCCGAAATTTTATGAACAATATATTGCTTGTCCAAAGTGTAAAAGTTGCAACAGGAAAAAACTTTATTGAATCCTTAATGAGAGCCATGCTTCTCTTGGCTTCTTGTGTTAAAGCATTATACAATTTGAAGTTAATCTATGTTGTGTATTAATTACTTTGTTAATCGGTGGGGCTGTTATACTGGTCATCAGCTATTACTTTAATTCTTTCATCTTACACTACTTTATTTCAGGTATTTCAGGTATCTCAGGTGGAACTTATCTGGGCTGCTAGACCGAATAAATAAAGCACTATAAAATCACTATTACTATTACCTGGAGATCGCAGCTCATTAGATGGATGTTGTATCTGTAATAGTATCGACAGGTCGTTTGCAAATTAGAACATAATTTCTGTTCAACTAAGATTAGCTACTAGATACGAGATTTTAACAAAACCATAGTAATCTAACAAAGGAGGCTTGCTATCGAAAAACTGGAAATCCAAATTGAGGGTTTATTTTAAAGAAATGCAAAGTGTCTACTTGCAGTCGGAAATAAAAAGTTTTGAGATGCTTATGAACCTTCTTTAGATCTGGAGTTATTATGTTTTTTTTTCCCTCATTAGTTTGCTTGTTTTCGAAAAGGAGCGAAATCGGTCAGAAATAGAATTTAAAGTTTAAGTCCACGAAATATAGATCAACAGCTCCTTCGAGTTCAAGAGAGTTTGATTTACGAACTACCAGAGCAATCTTTACCCACCAATAGACTCGACCGAATAGCCGAGAGTGATTTTCATCATTCAATAAACTGTTTGGCAATTGTTTCTCCACCTTTAGTAAGTTATCAACTTTATCTGTTATCCTTGTTATTTTTTTGCAAGGGTTGATGAACTTTAATCATGTATTGCGTATGTATGTATATATAAATGTATTTAGCAATCCAACAATTCTCATTTTACATAAATGCTGTATAACAGCAGTTTTACTAGAGGTTCATACATGTCAAGACCCAGCATAGAATACCAACACCATCTCAATCTACTTGTTACTTTATCGCGTTCTTTATGCAATACAAACAATACTGTTTTTTTTATTTTTTCTCTCTTTGATTTTTTACTCAAAACGGTTCTAAAATCTGTTAGTGGTTTTTTGTTGTTGCATCCTTTAACTGCAATAAAGCAATCTACAACCAACCTCACAAACCTAAGGAAAAGCCCTTGGACTCATAACAGAATACCCCAACTAATGAAGCAAGAATCTATAAAACCAGCCGAACCTCGAATGATATAGAAGCACTTTCCCTCATTTAGTAAGCCTCTTCATCCCAAATAATACAACAAGGAAAAGATGCGAAACCTGCAGCAAATCCAGAGCAATAACACGCAGATCTATTTCCGAAATAGGACACATTTTTAACAAAATGACATTTAAACTTTTAAAATTACGCATATGTCATCAAAATGTTAAGATTTGATTATTTACTTGACTGTATTGGAAATACGAAAACATATTATCTCGTAGAACGAAAATGTATATATATATATAGAGGCATGATTGTCAGCTTTGTAATTTTAACCTTCTTTTTTCCTATTTTATTCATATTATCATCGATTAATAGATTCATTTGACGAAAATGTTATTGAAGACATTAGTCAGTTCATTCGCTTTTCTTTCATGGGCTTCTGCCTTGGAGTACTCGTTGTACCAAAAAAGAGCTCCTTCTGCTAATTTACATTTAGCCAAGCGTGAATCAATTGAACTTGCACCAGGTCTTTCACTTTCAACTTCAGCTACTGGCTTGACTTCAACAGTTATTGTTGATGTTACATATACCTACAATATCTCAGTTGCCGGATATGTAGTTGCCCCTAATTTCGACTTGGAAGCTGCTGATTATGGCTTTTCAGTTGTCTCTGAATACACTGAAGCCGCTGATTTATTGGAAAATTTGGACAAATGGCAATTTTTATACCAAGCAGATGGTGGATTGATAACTTTGTTAACTCCTGATTGTTCAAATACTTTCACCTTGTTGGCACCAGATGGAGCTGTTCTTACATGGGATGTTTGTTATTCAATCAATTCTTTGGCATCGGAATTCACTTATTTGTCAACTGCTTCTGAAAGCGCAACATCAACAACACCTTCTGGTGAAACTGTCGTTGAAACTGGAACAGTCATCACAAGTGAAGAATCCACCACCACAGACACAATTCCATGTCCAATTTGTACCGGAGAACCAACTACTTATTTCATTTTCACAGCTACTGAGACAGTAGAAGGTGTCTCTACCGCTACTGTTACAGTACCATGTTCAACAAAGACCGGATACCCAGTAACTGAACCAATCGGTGAAGAAGTCTACACTCACTCAACTTCTATTCTCAACGGTGCCACTGTCACTGTCACAGTTCCTTGTGGATGTGCTGCTGGTGGAACTAAAGCAGCTAGTTTGACCACAACTAAGGGTGCAGTTTACACAGTTGTTCCAGCTTCAGCTGAGGGCACTTCAACATCATATGAAACCATCACACAAGAATATAAAATACAAACTTCTGCAGCTGGAGTTATAAGTTCGCATGCCGTTCCAACTGCAAATGCTGTGTCCACTTCGACACCAAGTGTCTTGGAAGGTGCTGGTTCATCATTCTCAAGTTCCAACAAGTATTTCCTTTACTTCAGCATGATTACCGCTTCCTCAATCGCTTTCTTATTATTATGATACCATTCACACACAAAGTTCATTCAATTTAATGCTTTAAGCTTTCTTAAGCTTTCGATGAAAGCTCATTTAATTATTTTTCATATCAAAATTGTGATTGATTTCATTCACGTTTTATTAATTCCAACTTTTTGTGCTAAGCTTATTTTGCTCCTACTTCGAGACTGGTTCAATCCTTTTTTCCCCCCTAAATTTGAACCATATCGATGGAAGAGCAAGATCGACCATTTTTCAAAAATTTATTTTCACCTTCAAAAAAATTTGACTAATTTGTAACATAGATGATTTATTTTTTAAAGATTTTTATTCACGTCACTGTAGTTAAATTCTCAATTGTTTATAACATCGCAAGTCTACCCTTAAGAGTAAATGTGAGATGCATAATTTCTGGTGTTACAGGAAGAGCGCCTAAAAGCAAGATTTAAGGCAACATGCTATAGTCGATAGAGGACCCTAATACGCGAATTCCTCAGCGGAAAAGCTGGATAAAGTAGGTGACATTGTACAATCAATCCATTGAAAGTCTGTTGATTGTGGTGAGATGTCGATCCGGACCTTTCGTGTTTTCTGTTTTTTTTTTGTGTTTTTGTACACCAAAATTTCGAAGACAATAGAGGCTTATTTTGAAATTTTTTCTTGTGCAAGTTACTTGAGGAATGGCAAAATAATACAAGCTAATGAAGCTTCGGGACTCTATAGTTCTATGTCGGTATTTTCTCCGAGTGTAAGAAAACGCATTTCCTCCATCTTACTTGAGATCCAACTGCAACTGTTTATACATGTGAGAGGCAAGAGTTACCGTGAACTGAGGAAAGAAACACTTACTCATTAATATCTAATGAAAAGAAAGTTTTCCCAAAACTTTTCACTAGGCACATCAAATATGGCTTTTGAAAAGTGAAAGGATTTGAATTAGAGTTCTGATATGTCAATTTTTCCATATGGTTTTTGGGGCGACCAACTCATCGCCTAAAATAGGGTAGATTTTAAAATTGTCACTCAAAACAGTTGAGTAAATATGACCTTGTACAAATTGGAAAGAATGATGAGATCTTGTTAATTCGAACATCATTCAAGATTTATGATAAGCATACCTCGGTCTTTTCAAAGCCCAAGTAAAATTGTCAGTGCTCGGGATATCCTTTCATTTACAACAATAGTTTTTCTTTTTGTTTGGACCATAACAGTCTTTCATTCCCTGCTTTTTCAATCAGAATAGCACTCAAGATTCAAACCTCTAGTAACGTACGATTATTATTTTAAAATTCAATCAGAAGAAATTCATTTGAAGTGATACTGAAGATCTTGACAACCTTTAGGAGCTTTTTCGTTTCCAAAGTTCTGCGATATTAAATAATTATTTGGTAGGGCCGTAGGAAAACATTCCAAAATAAGTCACTATCGAGGATTTGCCACTATATATCGTGGATTCCTTACTTATAAAACGACCACTAAGAATAATCTGAGGGTACTAATATCAAAGCCACTTGCCATGACAGTTTTTTAAAAGTCTTCCGGCATGAAAGAAATCCATCGTTAAGGTAAGAGGCAAATAGAAACAAAGTTAAATCAAAACTTATGAAAATTGCATTATCTCTTTTACAAAAGTAGCAGCATGAATCAAATTCTTGATGAGAATGTATTGCTGCTGACCTGACTAAGTATCTGGACTCTTCAGGAATTTAGACTAACAATCCCGCAGTTAAAATAAATTTTTTTACTTGTTGTAATAAACTGCTTTAACAGCTTTCTTTGTGATCGGCGATTTGTTGTTGTACTGTGGTACTTAAGGCTTTTGTGGCGATTTCGTCCCACAAAAGAATCCATGCTTTAATCATCGATTCGAACACACATCCGGAGGAAGGTGAAGGTGATCCTTGTTATTAAAAATTTACATCAGATATCAAAATTTTGTTTCCGAATTTAGATTGATCCATCGGCTAACTCAATAAATTAGGTTGAAAAAGAAGCAGCCAATTCACCTGCAATCAGCTTTTATTGCTTGAGAATTATTTTTTATCTGCTCGATCGATCAGCAATATGTACTACGTCAATAAATAAGCTTTAGATCAGGGGAGCCTGGAATACTCAGTTCAAATACATATTCAAGAGCATGAATTGTCTACAAAAAAGCCTTAAACACATCCCCTATCAAGTAAGATTCGTGCAAGTATATAGATTTAAACGTTAGGCAGGAAGGAAAAACATTGAGAAAGACAAAACTGAAAAATTTTGGACAAGAAAAAGAAAAGCTGCAGGAATTGTAAGACCATCAAAAAGCAAAAGCAGCTCTGTGCATTGCATATTAATATGAATAGGATTAATCTTTAACAAAGCCAAAAAGCAAAGCAAATTGCAGGTTTTCTTTTTCTATAATCTTTGTTGGATTTTGTGAAATTTGGCGGTTAGCCCTCAGTTATAACATCTTCAGTATGTACAGAAGCCATTGCAGTCCCCCATCAAATTCTTTTTGCTTGTCTTTTTTTATGTCTTTTTTTTTAATTTTTGATTTACTCATCAGATTGCAGAGGCAGTTAAAGATCTCACCACTTATTGTTGTGTAATCTGCAAAAATAGAAAATCAATCAATATTGATCTACCTATATTCCTTGAATCTAGCTGGATCTCAATTCTCAAGCATTTTGCACTTAACAGGGTTTGATAAAGACTTCGATAATAAAAGAATGATTATTTGTTTATTCTTGAAGGCGTGTGTTGTGTTGTGTTGTTTTTCCTGGGCAATCGCCGGAGAGGGAAAAAAATTCAGTATTATTTTGACCATTTTGAAAATATTCTCCTTCACGACTGTAAGACGGAATATTATCTCTTCATCGTTAGCCCAGTAAATTATTTAATCATAATCTCGCAGATTTTAACGCCAACAGTTGTTTGTTTAGATGGACTTTTCAGGGCACTGACAAACGTACAGGGCTTAAAATTCAGTATTTTCACAATTGGAGATCTTTTTGCCTGCTGCATGTTGCTCAGCATACAGGGAGGAAAAAATAATATAATAGGGGAATCTTTAAAGCGGGATCTTAAAAACTGTTGCTTTTTAAAGACATTCAAGATTGACTGGTCCGCTAAGCGCTTTTTCAAAAGCTGCAATACTATAGACAAATCGACAGCGATCTAGGTGGGTGGCATTGGTCAATCTCTTATTAAACATCTGTTGACGAATTCCAAGTTCATTTGAAGATTGTGAACAGTCAATTGTGTAGGAGAGGAATATATGGCATCACTTGCTTCGGAGTAATTGTTATAATCTGAGTTTTCCAAGATATTTTAGGCATTGTCATAGACTGACTAAATCTATTTTTTAGAACAATTGATGAAAGTGTACGTAGAAAATCTGCATGTGTAATGTTGCATACTTTTTTTTTTATTTTATTAAATTTTCTGTCTTTTTATTTTTTAAATCTTTTTTGATTTATATCAAATTAATTACTTCAAATTCGATTTGAAAAAAAAAAATTGCTGGAATATATATATATATAAGTAACCTCTCTGCATGATCCTGGAAGCATTCTCAAGAATTTGTATTGAACAGTAATCAAGTTTATAGAAGACTATTCAATTCCATCATAGAGCAGAATAACAATTCTTTTTGCCCTTCTTCAATAATAATAAAAAGGGCCCCTTTATCACCATACTTTCTTACGATAATAATAACAACATGGTGGGAACACCTTTATTGGAACAGGCATATACCACAGATGCACAACTGCACCAGCTTCCTTCATTTGTGAAGTTGGCAAGACGTAAGAGAAGTACTGTCAGAAGAAACTCATTGACAACCAAACCAAATCCAAAAGCTCAAGGTAGACCATTGGCCGCTCAAACCAGGGTAAGATTTACTTTAGTTCAAAATTTGAACAGTTTATACAATGAGCTAGTACCTAGCACGGCGAGAAGGCCAATTGAGTTATTGAAAGTTGGTAATGATAAGATTGAGGAAAGTTTGAAAGAATTGGAAGAATTGGCAAAGGAAAAGGCGAGGTTAAACATACAGCCCCTGTTGTTTATCGATAACAGTAATGTCACACGACAACAAAATCATCTGAAAAGTTTTAACACTATCGATGAGGCAATTGAAGGTTTATTCGATATCAATGAGTATACACTTTTAAGAATAACACGGGCTGCTGCCACTGAGCCTGGAGGAACAGTGTTGTTGAAAATTGAGTCGGCAATGCCTGGTGACAGACATCTCAATGATGATGAATACGATGATAATGAGATAATCATAAACGATGAAATCTTGGGTCAATCCGGTGATAGACCATCTACAACTTTCTTAAAGAAAAAAGTTGCAAGACCAAGATATAAATCTGATATGAGGATTTATTTGTTACCGAGACTGGCAAATGTTGTGATGTACCTTGAAGAAAGAATGTTGAAAAGAGATTTGTTAAAGGGGGTTTTAGATTTATCCAAAGATGAAAGAACTGTTCTTTGTTCATTTGATCCTGATCCAGTTCTTCAAGAAATCAATTCTTTAGGATTATCAAGAAGTTCTATATCGAGTCCATATCAAACTTCAATTTCCAGTACACAATCTTTACTGACCGAGGACCTTATTCAACAAGTACCTTTCCTCGAACAACGAACATTACCACCGATCCCATCTCAATCACAACAGTCATTACAAGATCCGTTGATGCAATATTACTCTTTACTTCAACAATTACCGCTGCCACCGATTGGACAACAATATGGTCTTGTCTCTAGTTATCCATTCAATAACTATTATCATCCTCAACATTTACATCTGGATTTTTATGGGAACGGGATTTTCAATAATTTCTCATTCGGAAGCGTAAATTCCAATGGTAATTTAAACGGCAGCTTATAGACATTTGGTTTGGGTTTTTTTCAGTTTTTTATTTTTATTTTTATTTTTAAATTGTATGTTTATGCATAGTAATTACGAGAGGATATTAGTATATATTTTTTAATTTTGAATTTAATTTTTATACATAGTGATAGTAAGTTTTCCAATTTTTGAATAGATCGTCCGGTGGAATGATAATCGTGAATGGATATGAGGCGGATATCAAACCATGTCCTTATCGTGATATTACGACCACGCTTTCATTAAACCTTGTAGTTTGAAATCTTTAAATGTTTTTTTTTCTTTTGCGTTCTTCCTTATCTTCTCACTTATTAATCAACGGCATATATCTAAAATTAAAGTGGAGCTCGCACCGTGATTGAGACAAGATGAAATTATAGCAGATCTCCCTGTATCAAACGTGCTTAACAATGCTGCGGCATAGATCTTTGTCCAATTGCCCATAAGTTTATGCCCTCTCTTTATGATAGAATACACAATCAGAAGAGCCACAAGTTCATCACCACATATTGATTATTGGGGCCAGAACAAATAACAAGACAAACAAACAAACACACACATACACACAACGGAGGGTAAACGAGAGAAAAACAGAAAAACTTCTTGCCCCCCAAAGATGCTGCTGCTGCGTTCCTTAAACTTCTTTTGATTACTTGCTCGGCTAGCATGCTCCAAATGATTAACATCCAATGTTTCTTAATCTTGTAATCTGCAAAAAAAAATCCACTGCAGATCGGCAGAACGATCTAAGACAATACAATAACCTAAAAGAAAGTAAGCAGGCGGGTTATCTTGTCAAGTGTAGGATCGGAAGAACCAAGCTGAGTAAGCAGCATTTTCCATTGTGATATCAAATCGATCTATAGCAGCAATCAAAATATATATTTTAATCTATGTATTTTTAAAGTAGTAAACGCGGATGGAAAGATCTTTTCAAGAATTTCAAGAGATATATGGATTGATCTGTAGCAATCAACAAAACGGCAGCCGTCTATGCTGTGATTTTCCTCCGAGGTCAATTATATTGATCATGCTGCCTTTTGCTTCCAATCCTGAGCATAATTTGTCTATCACTGAAACATAAAAAGTGAGGTAAAGGAAAAACAGAGTAATAAAATCAGAGACACAAAAAGCAGCTCAAAGACACAAAAATGAAAAAAATGCTTTCGAGTTAACGATACGACCAATGATCATCAATGAACAAGACAGACTATGATATTGAATGGTTAACAACGGGTCAAATACAGTAACCAAGAGAGATATGGTTTCACTCCTATTGTAACTTCGATTCAATTGACTACAGTTTGACGATGACGATTCTCGGAACACCGCGACGGCCAAAAAAATGATAATCACTGCAATAAATCCAGATCCTGCAACATTGAGACATCGGTGATTTTTTACGACATTACATTTATATATACATACAACTCGGGCGCTGCTTTGTCAGTAAATCTTTTGCAATTCCTGATTATTTTTTATTTGAAAATCGAGTGATTATTCGTGAAGCTACAAAATTTACGTCAATTCCCGCTGTGATTTGCTTCATTTGATATTGAGCGGGTCTAGAACAAGTAGAAAAAAATTTGACAACCTTCGAAGTCATCTTTGAAGCAAGTAAATCAACTCTCTTGTAAAGAGGGACATTATAACTAGCCCTTCCGTTAGATATAGGCAGATGATTTAAAACAACTGATGATCAGGTACCACCACCACCTTGATCAATGAAACAAGAGGCCCCTGAAACTTAGTTGCATAGTACGAAAGAGGCCTAAGACAAAGACAAGAAAGAATGAATGTGTATTGCATCCTTCTGTCTGATCGACCACTAGTCAAACATCTAGGAACTATCGTGAGTGAACTTTAAAGTCAACATAAGTGATCTATAGCTTCTTGTCTTGCTTTCCACAAGCCATCTATATATATATGAAAAAAAGGGAAGTTTCTGTCGATAAAGAAACAAAAAAAAAATCACAAGAGAAAAAAAAATCAAGAGAATGAAAAAAATGTGAAAACAATACTTTAAGCAAAGACCATTTGGCAAATAAAGATATGAATGTTGAAGATTATTTCAGTGTTCAAATATTCTTCATTATATTGAGAGAGACTTTGGAGTCTGCTATCATTGTATCTGTACTATTATCATTTTTGAAACAAAATTACACCATAACAAATCCATCGACAAATCAAATCAAATTCACAATACCTGAGAAACAATATAAAAACCTTCAACTTCAGATATGGATTGGTGGGATAATGGGATTAGTGATATGTTTTATCATTGGAGGATGTTTCATATTGGTTTTTTACATTGTAGGTAATGATTTATGGTCATTAACTGAAAGATTATGGGAAGGTATATTTAGTATACTGAGTTGTTTAATGATAAGTGTGATGGGATTATCACTTTTAAGAATCAACAACATGACAAGGAAATGGAAATTCAAATTATCAACACTGTTAATGACAAAAGATGACAAGAGAGCTGGCAGAGGAAATTTCAATTCAATCACGAGGAAAATTAGTAAATTCAATGAAAAATATGCATTACTGATGTTACCATTTGTGACAACTTTAAGAGAAGGTTTAGAAGCTGTAGTGTTTATTGGTGGGATTGGAGCATCAGCACCATTATCATCGATGCCATTACTGATAATTCTTGGTGCTTGTATTGGTGTTATTATTGGGATAACGTTATACAAGAGTGGTAATAAATTATCATTGAATTATTTCTTAGTTTGTTCAACGTGTTTCCTTTATTTGATTGCATCTGGATTACTATCTCGTGGTGTTTGGTTTCTTGAATTGGAGAGATATGTCAAGAATTGTGGTGGTATTGATCCTAGTGAAGTTGGATCAGGTCCTGGATCTTATGATATTCTGAAATCGGTATGGCATGTCAATTGTTGTAATGGATTAACTGATAATTATTGGATGTTGCTCAATGCTATCTTTGGCTGGACCAATAGTGCAACGTATGGATCAGTGATTAGTTATAATCTATATTGGCTACTGTTGATCATTGTATTAAAATTGAAAATCCAACAGGAAAAGACGGGATTAATACCATATATCCCGATATCATGGCAAATCAACAAGATTAAGAAAAGAGTACTGATTTATGATTCTATTAAGAATAGTTCTGTCTTGTTAACTCCACATGTCATTAATGAGGATGTTGTCTTGGAGCAAGGTGAAGAAGAAGATGATAGGTTATTAGGTAGATCGCAACCACTGGCGGTGGTGGTTGGGTTGAGTGAGGAACAAGTTATAGATAGATTATAAAAAACTAGACATTGACACAGACACATGCTTTATTTTGAATTATATAAAAGTTAAAAGAAAAGAAAATGGAAAGTTGTAATATGATGCAAATTATCTAAATTTGATGTGGGAGAGCTAAAGCTGAAAGAGAAGAAGTGAAAGCAAGACGATATTGAAGAGGAGTGAATAAAATTAAAACTTTTCACAACAATTCAAGGACTTGAGCTTGATAAGGAAATTCAACACTGGCAGTGACACAAGCAATAAATTCATCATCTTTAGTATATGCTCTTGCATAAACGATATATTTCCCCGGTGGAACTTCTGCTGGGATTTCAACACTTTTCGTAATCTGATGAACACCTTTTTTCAACGGACATTCCAAATCAACTTCACCCATTTGTTCACATAAATCATAAGTTTGATGTAATAATTTGATATAACCATAGCGAACATCAACTTCCACATAGGCACCATCTGTGATATCCTGAGACACGAATCCAACACCACTAACGGTCAAGTTCTCACCTTTGATAGGAGGATTTGGTGCAATTACCAATGATGTCAATTCCAATATTTGATTCTCTTCAATGTCACAGATGGAAACAGGGGAATCTCCAGGGACAGGTTTCTCAGAGGAGACTTGGAATAATGAAGGGATGAGTCCAGCAAAAGATGGTGCTGCTGATACTGCTGAGATTAATGATACAGATGCGATTAATGATAATTTATATGCTGATACCATCTTGAATGAATGATTGGATTATATGAGTTTGTTATATTTTATATATATAAATGGCTTGCTGCTGCTTGTTTCATTTATTTATTTATTTTATTTTTATTTTATTTTATTTTTTCTTTGCTGCGTTTTTTGTAAATTTATAATTTTTGTGTAAATCAAAAGAGAATATCAGAAACTTTCACATTTGGGTTCTATATAGATATATAGATTTAACTGGCTGCACAATGAACTCAATCATAATAGATCAATTGTTTCAGCTTCTTTGTGTCGACAAGAGCAGCTTGATAGATTTTCAAGAATTCCTCATCAGAAGTCTTGTTAACATCGATATCTTTATGATTAGCGGTGAAATCTTGAATAGCACCATCAGCCATCAATTGAACAACTTGCTCAGTGATTCTAGCCTTACCTGCTGGATCTTTCTTTGAGATGGCAGTGATCCAGAACCCATGCAGTGTGATATCTTTGAAAATGAATATCGATGTTGGGATTTGTACAGGTCTCATTGACATACCTCCATAAGTAACGATATGACCACCGGTGGATAATTTCTTGGCAATGGCAGTAGATGATGATCCACCAACACAGTTTAATGCCAATTTAACTTCGGCCCCTTTTGTCCATTCTTTAAAAGTTTCAGTGAATTCTTTAGATTCATTTTCTTCATCGGTAATCACCTTGGTGGCACCTAAATCGTACAATTCTTTTTTCAAATCTTCAATCTCTGGTCTATTTCTAACGACATTTATAGTGTTGATACCTTTAGATTTAGCAATTTGGATGACAAATTTCCCAACAGCAGAGTTACCACCATTTTGTATAACCCAATCTCCCGGTTTTAAATCGACATAGTTAGTCAACATCAAATAAGCAGTTCCCGGATTAACCGCAATGGTGGCACCTTGATTCTTTGAGATGGTCTTTGGCAATTTGACAAATGATTCTGCATTGGCCAAAGCATGAGATCTCCAAGTACCAAAGTTGACGTTTTTAGGAATACACCAATCGCCAATGTCCAAATTGGAGACATCTGAACCTTTGGCAATGACTTTAAATAAACCTTCATTACCGGCAACGGCACTAGGCTCCTTGGTACCCAATTCTGTAGTCAATTCCGGTTTACTTGGATAAACTCCCTGGACTTGGTTCAAATCAGATGGGTTAATTGGATGGGCAACAGCTTGGACAATAATTTCCTTTGGTTTTGGATCATTGATCTCATACTTGTGTAAATGCAAAGTGTTGATTGGCTCTGAATCGTATTTGGAATAGACGATAGCTCTTGAAGTGACCATTGTTCTTTGTATGTTATAGAGATATTGTTTGTTGGTTTTAATTGAATTAGTAAAAGTGTTTCTGAACATAATACAAGGTATTACAAAAGGTATTTATATATCTGTATGTAAATGTCTCCCAGAGTGTTTAAATAGTGATGGGGTCTGCGAGTCTTTTAGTAGAAATTTAATTTTTTCTTTTGCTCTTTTCAGAATTGTCTTTGACAAGAACCGGTTGGTATATATTACTAATAACTAATAACTATAAAGACATCTTTTCCAAATCATCCGAGGTAGATTGCATCAACTTGGAGTTTCTTCGGCTATGTGGTAACATCGGTGAAGTAGATCCTGTTAATTTTGGTGATGTCGACACCACTCTTCTCTTGATAAATGATTGATCTGTAACTTCATTATTGTTGATATCAATTGATTTCCTCTTTTTACTATTAAATGCTGTGCTGTTCAATGATAGATCAATATTATGTATGATGCTGGTTTTATTGTTATTGGTGGTAGTACTGTTATTATCATTTGAATGGTTCCATAACCTATTAGCTCTATTTATTAATTCATATTTTTTCAATGTTTCATTTTGCAGTAAATTATTATTATTGAAAACTCCCTTTTCTAAGAGCATTTCTTCATCTTTCAACAGAAATGTCACTGCAGCTTCATTATTAATCTCTGCTTGTAAAGGTTGTGATTCCTGTTGTAATTCTTTTGTTATTCTCTTGAAAGATTTTGATTGTGGTTTTAACGAAGATTTTGACATTAATTTTTTGAAAAAAACATTTGGTGATGAGGATCTCTTTGATGAGGAGGGTGGTGGTGGTGGTTGTTGTAGTACCGTTGTTGTTGTCCTTTCATCTTCTGAAGATAGTGTACTGAATTTATTCGTTACTGGTGATGGTATCGAATCCATCTTGAAAACTTCTTCAAAACTTCTTCGCACATTGGATTTATCAAACTTGGAATTATCATTTCTTATTATGAGATTTAGATCTGAATTCAGAGAATCTTCCAAATCAGATGAAGATTCAGAAGATGAATCATCAACGTTCAGATCATTTGAATTGTAAAGATTTTGTCGATTGAAATTTTCAATCAATCCTAATGATGATATGCTTGATGAATGTGTAGCTGAAGTAGCTGGTGAATCTAGTATGGATTTCTTGTTGTTGTTATTATTATGACTACTACCTCCGCCTAGTATAGGGATGATTTTGCTCGATGAAGAAGGAGTGAGTGAATTTGAAGGTCTCCTTGAATGTCTATGTTGTGACATGTTTATCTCACTATTATCTCACTATCTTCTCTGTATCTCTCTTACTTAAAAGCGTAAAGAAAAAAAAAAAATTTAAACAAAAAACTCAAACCGAAGAAGAAAAACTTTGTACTACAACAACAAGACAAAACAGGACAAGAGACAACTTGTCATAGAGATAGATATAGATATAGAGGTATAATGGAAGCTCAACCTATACCCATAGTGCATAACACTGGGAAGTCGTATGGGAAAATCATATTTGTCTGTATATTATTCTTCTTGTCTTTGATTTCATTTGTCACTCAAACAGAATTGACGTCATATCTATATGCAACTGGTTTCAATGAACCATTTTTATTGTTATATCTTACCCATGGTACTTGGTGGTTGATATGGCCTTTACAAGTGATATCTATTGCCATATATAAGACTTTTTTAAAATATTCACATCATCAAAAGTTACAAAGATCCACACAACGAGTTGCAGAAGAAGAACAAGATGCTTTGATAGTTTCAACATCAACAACCCCTGGTGGTGGGAAGAAGATTAAAAAATGGAAGGGTTTTAAACATGCGTTCAAATCAAGTGTATTGAATCAACATCGTAATATTTTCAAGACGGCAGAGATTGTATACGAATTGAATGATGTCAATTATATCATTGATAATGATGTATCCATATTACACTTGCGAGAATTTGTCGAATCGGCACTGATCAAATACATTTGCAAGACCTCATTATGGATCATGATTTTGTTAAACATTCTGGGATCATCGTGGTATTTTGCCATGACTTTAACAACATCATCAGATGTGACACTGATTTATAATTGTTCTGCATTTACAGCATATGCATTTGCCATAATTTTTTTAAAAGAACGTTTCAGTATATTGAAGATGTCCAGTGTGTTATTCGCCATTGGTGGAGTGATCATTGTTACATATGCAGGTAGCAATAATGATAACGATGATAAACCATATAGGATTTGGGGTAATATAATCATACTGTTAGGTGCGGTATTATATGGATTATATGAAGTTGTTTACAAAAAATATCTTTGTCCGCCATCGAATACAGTGAGTTCAAGAAGACAGGCACTGTTCAGTTCATTTTCAATGTCCATCATTGGATTGATGACTGGGTTGGTATTATGGATCCCCTTGGTGTTTGTGGAAATATTCCATTTACATCATTTCCAAATCCCTACTGATTTGCAAACATGGGGTTTGATATTAGGATCCTTGTTATCGAACATCATATTCAGTGTGGCATTTTTAGCAATGATCTCATTGACATCGCCAGTGTTGAGTTCAGTGGCATCGTTAGTCACGATACTATTCGTTGGGATAGCCGAATGGTATATATTCCATATCGGATTGAGTTGGTTACAAGTGTTGGGAGACACGATGGTGGCCTTGGGGTTTGTCGTGTTGACGATAGCCAGTTGGAACGAAGTGAGTGAAGAAGACACGGATGAAGAGGAGAACACCACGGATATGGAGAGTGTCTACTCCATGATGGCTGCTTAATTAGACTAGTACTAGTAGTGCAGTGCAATGCGCGCGTCGTTTAATAATTACCGAATCGGGAAATAAGCAGTTTAAGGGGCTGTCAATCTTTTTTGTTTGTTTGTGAAACTTTTCGCGTTTGTAAAGAGAAAGAGAGTGGAAGGGAGTGAGTGAGAGAGTGAGAGATGTCTTGGAATTATATATTGATTTAGAGATATAGTTATAAAGAGATTCAGGAATAGATATCTGTGTCGTTGTCTTCAATACAATATTCATTCAACTCCATACATACAATTGAATCGGCATATAGTAACATATTTCTTTCTGTTTGACGTTTGTCCCTTGTGTTGTTTTTGTTTTGTTTTGTTTTGTTTCAAGTTTGGAATTTATCATTACAATTAATTAATTAATTAATAATTAATCATACAACTATATATCTGGTTAATTGTTTTGTAAAACAAATATCGGCATTTTTGGAAACTCACACTGGATCTTCATTGACTACTGTAACCAACAATCACAAAGAACTACAGTTGGATATTTATAAATATATATAAAACACAATAATGTCGCTTTCAGCTACTGCATCCCAATTTTCGTCACAGGGCTTTAACAACCCAACAAGACCACTGCCAAAGCCTCCAACGTCATACAATAGAACAGGATCTGTGGACTCTGTGAATACAAAGGATTCATCTTCATCGGGGAATTCAAAGACAAATTTTTACAGAGATCATCATAGTAACGTTATCAATTTGAATTCATCATCAACACCAACGACAAATACTAATACCGGTTTAAATAGTAACAACAACAAGATGTATAAAGTCGTCAAGCGTCGTGAAGGTTACGTATCGGTGAAAGATGAAGGTTTAATGTCATTTAGATGGCCAAAGAGATATTTGGTTCTAAATGATGCAACATTGGATTTTTACAAAAATGAATTAAAAGATGAATTATCATTAAGTATCCCATTATTGAGTATCTCCAATTTGACAAAGAACCAGCTAAGACCATTTTGTTTCGAGATTATCAGATCACAAAATCAAAAATCAGTTTTCGTCCAAGTTAAATCTGGTAATGATTTAAATGGATGGATCGATGCCATATATAATAAGAGTGGGAAATCTGCCGTTGCCGTGTCTAATCCAACCAATTTCACGCATGTTGGTCAAGTAGTGTTTGATTATAACAGTGGTGCTTTCAAGATTCCAGATAGATGGTTGAAAAGATTAGAAAGATCTGATATCACCATTGAAGATTATATAAAAGATCCAGGTGCCGTGGAATTTGCATTGAAATTCATGAGTGGTGAAACCAATTTCGAAGATAATGATACCCCATTGTATCCAAACATGTTGGATTCCAGTATATCTTCAAATAATAGTGAATATCAATTATCAACAACACCCAATTCTGATGAACGAGATTTACAATCCAAATTAAGTGAATGGACAAAGACTCCAAAATCAAATGGATTATTACCTGCCGTCACCACCGCTGCCACGACATTTGATCATAAGAAATACACACCTATAAGGAAAGCTCCACCAGTTCCACAGCCATCATCTGCAACAATTGATAATATTGCACCAAAGATTCAACCCTTTGGTAATGAATCGAAACAAGATTTGATCCCAGCGAGAAGAGCTCCAGCTCCACCTGTGAACAACTTGAAAAAGACAAGTCCGCAACGTGTGGCTCCTCCTCCTCCTGCAAGTACAACTGCTGCTACTAATACTCAACAAATCGTTTCAACTCCACTGAAACAAAAAATTGATATAGAAAATGAAGAAAATGATGAAAATTATAACTCTGGTTTACATCACCAAGTATCCACAAAGAGATTACAGAAGCAACTGTCGAAGCAGAAACCAGTTTATGAAACCGATAGTCCATACATCAAGGTCAAATCGCCTTTAACCCTTCAACAACAACAACAACAACAACAACAACAACAACAACAACAACAACAACAGCAACAACCTAATATACATCCTAATTTGAAGTTGAAAACCTCATTCAACAACACTTCTTCACCACAACATTATCAATCCTCGTCTCCTTTGCATCAAAAACCACATCATCAACATCAAAATCTGATTCAAAATAAACCACATTATCAACAACAATTATCATCACCACTTAACAAAAAGGGACCACAACTGATGGCAGCTGCAGCAGCTGCTGCACTGGTTTCTAAAAATGATAAATCAATGAGACAAAAGAATGAAGAGAAAAGAGTATCTACAATGACTGAAGCTCAAGTCATGGCTAAATTGAGATCTGTGGTTATAAATGCGGATCCAACACCATTTTTCCAAATGATTGAAAAACTGGGACAAGGTGCATCTGGAAGTGTTTTCTTAGCCAAATCTTTGAAAAGAGGTGGTCTGAAAGTTGCTGTGAAACAAATGGATATCAACGTTCAACCGAGAAAGGAATTAATCGTTAATGAAATCTTGGTGATGAAAGATTCTCATCATCGTAATATTGTTAATTTCTTAGAAGCATATTTACGTGGATCATCAGAGTTATGGGTTATTATGGAATATATGGAAGGAGGAGCATTAACCGATGTCATTGATCATAATCCTCAATTAACAGAACCACAAATCGCAGCAATTTGTCTTGAAACGATAAAGGGTTTACAACATTTACATAGGAAACATATTATTCATCGTGATATCAAATCTGATAATGTCTTGTTAGATTCCAATGGAGACGTTAAAATCACCGATTTTGGATTTTGTGCCAAGTTAACAAATCAAAGAAACAAAAGGGCAACAATGGTGGGAACTCCATATTGGATGGCACCTGAAGTTGTCAAACAAAAAGAATACGATGAAAAAATCGATGTTTGGTCATTAGGTATAATGGCAATTGAAATGATCGAAGGAGATCCTCCATATATGAATGAAGAACCATTAAGAGCATTGTATTTAATTGCATCAAACGGTACACCAAAATTGAAAGATTCAGAATCATTATCCAACGAGATCAAGAAATTCTTGAGTATTTGTCTTTGTGTCGATGTCAAATATAGAGCTAATTGTGATGAATTATTACAACATTCTTTTTTGAAAAAAGCATGTCCAACTTCAGAATTGGCAACTTTATTAGAATGGAAATCTAATTCAAATTATAATACTACTGCTAATGGAATTGATGATGATGATGATTGAAGAAACATTTATATGATACCTACATACTTACATACATACATACATACATACATACGTACACTGATTTATTGTTGTTCCGGGGCTTTAATTCTTTTCACATAACGATTTATAACATTTGTGTTTTATTTTTTAACAACTATATACATACAATCATTTTAATTTATTCAACTTTATATAAAATATTTTATGTAACCATATTTATCACGAGTGTAATTTGTTGATCACACCCACAACGTGTTCATAAACGAAGAACGACACCGCACTTACAGGTCCACTTTTCAACAATGCCAATGATAACCCATTGAACAAACCTTTCACACCTTGTGATCTTATGATCTCTTTCAATATCATCATTGAAGTTTTCCCACCATGACCTCTTGATACTTGTAATCGTTTCCTAACCAAGTCGAGTGGGAAAGTGACTGTCTTGGCAACGATCCCTGAGATTAATCCACTGGATGGATCTATCACATTAACGATGAAATTTCCTCCTCCATCTTTATCATCAGCTTTCTTTGAATTCCTCACTAAATTCTTGCAAAATTCATAAGTTTGAAACATAACACCCATGTATATCGTCACTGACACCAATGATGGTTGTAAACCTTTATAAAACCCGACAATACCACCATTATTCACATATATCTCTCTTGATACATGTGCCAATTTGTTAAATTTCTTCAACTCATTCGATGCCAATGTCGTCCTTAACAAATCAAATGGATAACTCACCAACGTTGAAGAAATCCCTGAAATAGAGCCAACTATGAAACTGTGCACGTTTGCATTCAAACCGATATGTAAATACTCTTCGTCGAGTCTACTCAATGCGGTGTTCGCGATGGAGTATGATGCAAATTGAGTGGATCCATAGATTATATACATAAATGACAGTGGGACATTACCTTTCCAAAACAGTAGTATCCCTTCGTTCACATAAATGGATTTGAAAACTTTGGAGATTGTCAAACGTTGTTGACTCAATTGTAATCGAATTTTCAAAATGTCTAAAGGTGCAGTAACAGTTCTTGAAACGAGACCAGATGCTGAGCCGGCAATGGCGGCTGTTGTCGGTGATACCGAGGTGGTTCCCTTTTGTAAATGATCTTTCTCTTCATCATTCATATTATCATGGTTGTGTTTGATCGTGTGTTTTCTTTACTCTTTGCCTTCGTTACTATGAATAATACTATTATGCATAAATATTTTTCTATTATTATTAAATTTTTTTTTTTTTTGGCTTTGGGTTTGCTTTTGTTATGATGAGGAAAACGGATCAATGTCAACCTTTGCCATACTATACAATACTATCATCAGTCTTTCTTCAATTTTTTCAATATGCGAGCTTGCAACTCATCTGTAGCTCTCTTTCGACTCAAATTCTCATCATCAAACCATCTAGAACTTTTTCCTCCTGCTCCAGTTGTTGTTGTACCATTCTCCAATTTCTTCACATTTTTCCCACCATCTCCAAATGAAAACAATTCATCACCAGCTGCACTGTTATTAAAATTTTCCAACCGACTTGCCATTTTCTTTGTCATTTTGGCCTTTGGACCGGAATCGGAAATAGTCAGCATTCTCAAATTACCATTATTCGACCTAGCAGCCATACCTAAACCGATCTCTTCACCAAATGCATCGATATAAGTCTCTTCCCTTTCACCAAATGACATCTTATTTTGTAATTTTTGTAACTCACTCATTTCAAAATTCTTTTTTAACTTGCTGAAACGTTTACCACCTCGCTTCTTTGATTTTTGATCTATTGGCAAGGGTAACAGTTTAATTTTCAGTTGCTCAGGTGGTAACATTATCTTTTCCAACTTGTTTAAAAGCTCCTCTTTATAATTGAGACCAATTTTACCCTCATTTTCTGATTTGGAAAGATCAATTCTGGCACATAGTACAATTTTACCACTCAACATTCTCAACAGTTGTTTTTTATGATCATCAGGTACATTCTGTACAAAATCAGTCTCATATAAATATCCTTGAAATTTCACTCCTCCATTGCTATAACCTACCCCCATTTGTCTTTTATTCCCAACCAGTGGTAAATTACATGATGGTGTAATGGCAAGATTTTGCAATGAACCAACAGATGATATCAATTGTGCCGCGGTGAAGGGCCCAATCAAATTGGATAAATTTGGTGCAAATTTGTTCAAATTATCACTTACAAAAGTCATGATTTTAGTCTTGTAATCGTTCAATTCAATGATTAAATCGCATGCTTTTATAACATTTGTTATATCTGTTACCCCATAATCAGGTTGTTTCAACGATGAGCTCATCGATATCACCAATAATTTCTCCTTAGGTAAAAAAGACTTCAACTCTTCCTCTTTCAATGCAACGTTTTTAACCAAATCATCTCCTAACAATTTCACCGTCCTTGCGTAATCTACAGGAGATGTAATCAATGTACTTAACTCAGGGAAAATGGCATTGTAATGTATTTTGATATAGTTATGAATCAATTCTATTTCCGATGTTATATCCTGTGAATAACTGTTGACAAGTATGATGAAGTCGTAATCGAAAACTGTCTCATTTTCTAATTTTGCTATTATCGGTTCAAGTTTCAATTTCAACTTGGATACTTTTGTTATATCGTTTATTGTCGTTAAATTGATATTGATATTATTTATTTCCTCCACTTCGTCATTCTGTTCATTCTCATTATCTATCACTACCTCCTCTTCGTCACTAGAATAATCCAAAAGCTGGTCTGCTAAGGACATTATCTTATATTGGTATATATTAAGATGTATCTACTACTGTCTACTACTACACAAGATCCATCTGGATAATTTTTTTTTTTTTTTTTTGTTTTTTTCATTTACTTTTCGTCTCTTTAATCTCAACTTTGAAGTATTCCAAAGGGATTCGACCATCTATACCTTCACTCAAGATGACATTATTCTTACTCTTCCAGAATGGGTACCCATCTTGTAACAGCCTCTCTATATCCAAATACAACAACACCGATGAACTCGATCTCATCCCACTTATCACCCCTGTCTCATCGGGTAATCCAATGGCAAAATGAATATGATTTCTATTCATTTTACTCAAATAACCTGACTCTTGAATCAATTGATAGCTTTTACGGTTTGTTCCATGCACCACAATATCCGTTGGGAAGTCTTTGATCTGTTTCAATGGTGTAAGATCACTGGCAATTGTCTTGATTGAATGACCCTGGTTGGCACATATATAATATTGTGAATCATCTCTCAACTCCAAAGTGTATCTGCTCTTACTGTCATTCGCCACCACTCTTTTCAAGTCTTCTAATGTAGCCTTGTTGGATTTTAAGTAGTTATGTCTGAGTATATCATTCGTAGATACAAATCCCTTGGAATCCATCTCCAATTTCTCTTTTTGAGCTTGATGTCTCAACAACTTGGACAACGATTTTGAGATATGGATATCTCTCTTGGGATCAGGCAGTGACTCGGACATTGAACAATAGTCAAAAAGTCAGTTTGTAGCGGCTTATTAAGATGTATTTATATAATGAGATGGTGACCTCTTAACAGTATTATTGATGTTGTTTTTTTTCGGTTTTCAGCGTATAAACTGAGAGACAACAGAGAAGTACAGTAAATCTACAAATATCAATCACATTCATGACCAAAAGAGCATAACTGCTCATCTAAATTAAACCAAGACCTATATACAACCACTGGATCGTCTTAATAGCTAATCTGGCATATAATTATTTTGAATCATATACCCATTAACACACAAAAGAGAAACTGAAGCACCCCGTTGAAAGATTCAAGCTCTCTTTTCATTCAACACTTTGTTTCCACCACCACAACATCCACCAGCTGGAGCTGCCGGGTTTCCTAATGTACTCTTTGGTTTCTTTACTGAATCATTTTCTCCCAATTCTGTCTCCTTGTGGATGTTTAAAAAGTATTTACCATCTTCTTGTTTTCTTCCCTGGACTATATTTCTCTTCAAGTAAACTGCCACCTCATCCAATAATTGTATTCTCTCATCAACTGATTTATCTTGATAATTTTGAGCAAGCATTCCTTGCTTAATTTGTTGTCTTGCAGCTGTTAAGGTTCTCAAGTCACCTGTAAAGAAATATGGTTAGTTAGTAACCTCTTTAAATCATCATCACTGATATATATACAAAAAAAAAAAAAAGAAAAGCACTTACCATCAAAGGCCAACTTGGTTGCTCTTAAAGCATTTCTATAAGCTTGTAATGATCTTTGTGCAGTAGACATGTTTCCTCTGTTTGATTATAAATCTCTCTCTCTCTCTCTTCGCTTTTCGAATTTACAAATTTTCTTTTTTCTTCTTCTGTTGAAAACCGCATTTGGCATTTACTCAATTGGGCAATCGTAGTGGGTAGCTTTATCATTTAACCATCCATGATAGATAACCACCTTTCCAGTGTTACAACAGTGATAACAAGGTCGCTTAGCAAAGAAGTATTATAAAACAGTGATTTTGATATGCTGGAAATTGCTTCTCAAATAACCGACTAAATGCATCTATTTCAAATCATTTTACAAAAACTTGGATTGATCAGCTTGGTATCAACTAACACAACTCATACCATATTCCAAGATTGATTGAAAATCTTAGATTATCAGAAAGCAGTAAGGGGAACCTTCAATTGTTGCCTCTGAAGTAGGTAATGAAAAGAAGTATTTGTGTTATTCGTAGAATCAAAGCGTCACTTGTTCACTAGCATATCAAGAGAAAATAAGTTGTTACAATGGTGCAAGCCAGCACAGTGTATAACAAGTGCATAATAGAAGTGTGCCGCCTTTGCTGCCTTTGCTGCTCTCTCTGTGATTTTAATGGCAGCATGATATATTAAAGAGATATTAATGTCACGTGACAAGTGCCCTTTCGCAGTTGGCCGCCGCCGCCACACTTTTGTCATTTGGAACCACAGTTGTCCCTTGTGGCTGCTGTTGATTATATATACCCATGGATCAGCCCAGCATGGAATGGCAAGTGAATTGTTTGACCTGAAATATATATTATCAAAGATTGCAACACTCATAATGGCTCCAATAGCATTTGAAGATCTCAAAATAGACTCAAGAATCAACCCAGCTAACGTTGACTTTCACGTTAGGAAAGGGGAGTCGTACAAGGAAAGTGACGGTACTGTCAAATTGACAAAGCAACAACAAGATGCTTCTAAATACCCAGAATGGTTACCAACATGGAATCCAAATCAAAAATATGGTAAATTGGAACCTTTTAAATATATTGATCCTGGTTTCAAAGGTGATAAAAACTACCTGAATTTATTTCCAAATGGATTATCAAAGAATGATTATAGTCACTTGTCTCCAAAATTGGGTACCGAGATTAGAGACCCAAATTTCCAACTCTCTCAATTGAATGACGCACAAAAGAACGATTTGCTGTTACTCGTTGAAACTAGAGGTGTTGTCGTTTTTAGAAATCAAGATTTGAAAGATAAAGGTTTGGAGTTTAATAAGAAATATGGTGAATACTTTGGACCTTTGCATATCCATCCAACAAGTGGTGCTCCTGATAAATATCCAGAGTTCCACATCACATACAGAAAATCTGATGAAGAGTCACAAAGAAAATTGCTTTCGAACACAACAACTACAACTGCATGGCATTCAGATGTCACTTATGAATTACAACCACCTGGAATCACTTTTTTCGCCCAATTAGATGGTCCATCTACAGGGGGTGACACCTTGTTTGCCGACAGCATCGAGGCATATGAAAGATTATCACCAACAATGCAGGCCATGATTGCTGATTTGAAGGTCATTCATACATCGAGAGAACAAGCCTCGGATGCAACCAACAGAGGTGGTATCGAAAGAAGAAAACCAGTTGACTCGATTCATCCTTTGGTTAGGTATCATCCTGTCTTGAAAAAGAAAGGTTTATACGTTCATAAAGTGTTTGCTAAAAAGATTGTAGGTTTGAAAAACGAAGAGAATGAAGTCTTGTTGAAATTCTTGATTCAACACGTTGAAAATAATCAAGACTTGCAGATTAGAGCAAGATATGAACCTGGTACTGTTGTCATCTGGGATAACAGAAGAGTTTTGCATAGTCTGTGCTTAGATTGGACTGAGAATACAGTTAGACACTGTTACAGAATTACACCACAAGGTGAAAGACCTGTTGCCTCCCAAGAGGAATACGATAATTGGACTCCTGAACAACAATTGAAGGATTCCGAAAGAGATCAAGAAGTTATTGAGCAATATTATTGATCGGTACGATTTATATTTATATATGTTTTATGAAAAGTTATAGGGTTTTGTTTCAAATGAGACGTAAGATATGATAGTAGTAGTAGAGCTTCTCTTTTGATAACAAACCGAGTAATATTATATATGTTGTGTCATGTATGAACAACTTTGAGAAGAGCTTTTTTGCAAATTGAAAGAAAAAAAAATAAAAAATCAAAGATTTCTTAACACAAAATTATTCAAAAGAACTGAAAACCTTTAACCAGTGTAGTTAATCATTGGTACAATGTCATCATCCTATATGCAGCGAAATAACAATTATAATAGCAACAGCAATAACTATAACAATAATAATAATTACAACAACAGCAATAACTACAACAATAACAATAACTATCAGAATAATAATAATAATGGATACAACAATGACAGGCATAATCAATATAATCAAAATACTGAACAACAATTAACAGCACAACAACGGAAATCAGCTCATCGTAGAACAATTGATAACGGATCACAGATTGGGAAATACGTTTTAAACCGTAATCTCTATTCAAATTATGAACAGAAAATAGGAGCTATAAGGCCCGATGCCAGTTTCTCAATAGATTTATTATCACCACAACTGTATAAGACAACGCCGATTGTGAATGAACATACGAAATTCGTCCATTTGAGTGCAAATAAGGCCAAGCATCAAATTCATGCTATGAAATGGACCCCATTTGGACGTCGACTTCTTGTTGCATCTCACAGTGGTGAATTCACTTTGTGGAATGGGTCAACTTTTAATTTTGAAAGTATCATGCAAGCCCATGATCATGCTATTTATGCGTTGCAATATTCTCATAATGATGATTGGTTGATAAGTGGTGATCAAGATGGTACAATAAAATATTGGCAACCCAATTTTAATAACGTTAATATCTTGTCACAAGTACATACTGGTTGTATAACTGATTTGTGTTTTTCACCCAATGATTCTAAATTTGTCAGTAGTTCTGATGATCACCTCTTGAGGATATGGAATTTCAATAACGGTAAGCAAGAGTTGACATTATCAGGGCATCATTGGGATGTCAAATCTTGCGATTGGCATCCATCTTTAGGTTTGATCGTAAGTGGTTCGAAGGATAATATGATGAATTTTTGGGATCCAAGAGTTTCCAGTGGTGGGAAACCAATAACCACTGTAAGAGGTTTCAAACACACAGTTCAAAAGACCAAGTTCCAACCTATTGGAACTCAAAGGTTAATGGCAGCAACTGCTAAGGATAAATCTGCTAGAATTTTCGATATTAGACAGATGAAGGATATATTGGTTTTAAGAAATCAACAATGTGATTTTGCCACGTTGACATGGCATCCAACTAATTCACAAACTTTGACAATATCTGATTTTAATGGTAAAATTGAACATTTCATAATGGATAAAACTATCCCTGAAGAAGGAGAATTACCATATACAGATTTGAAAATTCCATTTGCTCATGAAAAGGCTATAAATCAAATTGAATATAATCAATTGGGAAATATCTTATGTACCGCTGCGTCTGATAAATCTATCAGATTCTGGTCTAGAGCAAGACCCGCAGACCCAACACTGTTCAAAGAAGCTACATATACAAATGAGAAGAATGGTGCATGGTACTATACAGCGAATAACAATGATACCGGTATTAATCCAACAGCTGTGGTGGATGCTGTGTCAAATTCATTGCTGGGAGTCACTCTGGATAGAAATGGACAACTGTTACCACCACCACCGCCTCCACCGCCTCCAACTCAAGCTGCAACTCAGCCTTCTGTCATGTTACCAGGATTCGATTCTAGTAACAATGAGGGAAATAGGAACGGGAATGGTAATGCAAACGTGAATAACTTCTCATTGCCTGGGTTTTAAAAAAAAGTTGTATATTTAGAAATTAAATAGAAATTTGTCACAATTATGATGCGATAGTTCTTGCAAGATCTTTTTTCATTTTACAGCTTTGGTTGGTACGATAATATAATCTAATCTGATAAGGATTTACTAACCAAAAGATCACTTTCAAAGATGATATGTGTTTATAGTGTAATAGATAAAAACTAATTTTGATAAAATCAAAGTTTGACAAAAAAAATTCGTACTTCGAAGTAATTAAGTAAAAAGAAATAGAGGAGTATCAAGCTCGAATCATCAACTTTGTCACTCTAGTCCTTATACAGTTAATATAAAGGACATTGTGGCATATTCCTATCAGTTCAAGAGTGCAATAAATTTTTATCGAGAAAAATTGAAGAGTGGGACTTTTAAAAATGATGATGTTGTCATATTGTTGACAACTTAAACAATCTTTTAGAAGAAGTTTGTGTTGTAAGCTGCAGGTACACAAAGATCTTACAAAAATAAAATCAAAAATTTGGAATCCATTGTAAAAATTTTTTATTATCCAAGCTCATTTTATAGACTCATACGGCGATGATTTGGAGGAAAACAATCGCAGGCCTTCCCTAAAGACTTTGCAAAGTCATACGGCAATCATTTGAATGAATATCATCACAGGGCTTCAAATATTTTATTTAGTAAATTTTTTTTTCAAAAGTATTAAGAGCACTTGCGTTTATATAAAGAGGTAAAAACCTATTATTACATTTCGTTAGATGAAAAATTACATGTTATGCTTTTCAAAATGTATGCTGTGCTGTTTTCTGGGAGATTATTGTATTTTTCAAATAACTATAATAAGAAAGTAACCTCTCTCTCGTCAACCCCTTTTTATATCGACACCTGATTTATTTTTTTTGAAAAAAAAAAAAAATAATCTATCAGGTTTAGAAAAAAGATATTTAAAAAATTGATACAAATCTATGGATTTGATAAAGTTTTGTATTGAAGTGCTCCTAACTAAAACAGAGAATCTACAACATAAACTTATTAAGTGTATTTGTCAGAGTTCGTTGAAGTTGTTTTTGAAAATAAAAAATATTTCAAAGAATTTATAGTGAGTAGTACCCTTTATATGATTTATTACAAAGATAAATCAATTTTTTTTTGGTTCTGGTGTCTAATGAGTCCTGAAAAATTTGACAACAGTAGTTTATTTTCTGAGGATTTAAGCTATGCAAAATTTCTCTCTGCAAGTGACTCACTTGTTTCCTATCAATAACAAAGTAAAATTGACGTAATCTTTCAGAAGGATAGTTTTTTTGAATTCACATAACGTCTGTTATCTATACTCCTCTCTATTAATTTTTTACTTGTTCCTTTTTTACACTACTTTTATTATGCCTTTTTATTAAGCCTTATCTTTATTTAGTCCCCTTTCAAGTTTACTTGAGACAGCACAGGAGGATATAAAAACCCTTCTGTTCGCTCCTCAAGTATCCTAAAAGGTGGAAGTTACTTAGCGGTATTAACCGAATACAATAAACATACACTTGATTTCTTTAAGTAATACAACAACAATATAACAACGTCGATGAAATATCAATACTTTTATTTATTTTCCTTTGTGTATGGAGGGAATTCGTTGTTACTAAATCTCTATAATCAAATTTTAGAAAGGTGTAACCTTGGATGCTAAATCACCTAGAATTGAGTTTAAATAGTGTTTTTACTAATAATAAATCTTGTTGTCGAAGAAAATATGAAAAAACATATTAAATTATATGAATTTAATAAATTTTCTACTTGAAGTGCTCATAACAAACAATTTTGGGAAAACCTTTCAGTATAAGGTTTTTGATCCTGTTGGTGTTAGTAATAAATTATGTGAAATAATTAGCCCTTTGAGAGGTGTTCTGATATTTATTTTTTTTTGGCTAATACATCAAAATCTTTAGGTTGCATTTTTTGCAGCTTTTTTAAATAAACTTTTTGGTCTTGCTTGAGGAAATTCTGTGTTGAAAACTTAATTAACTACACTTATATTTTGAACTTTTTGGTATGGTTTTGATTTGGCTCCTATTCTTTTTGCAAAATGAAATGACATCTATTTGTTGAACCTTAGTTCAATGCTCTATACGATGTCAGTTGTGAACTAATTTTTTGAGTTGCTGGCTCTGGTAAGGCTTAGACCCATTGTTGCCCTCAATTCCTGGCTTCATGAAATTTATTTATTTTGATCATGTTGTTTAATTCATTTTATTTTATTGTCATGTATGTTCATGTGAAATATTTATTTGGCGATATCAAAACGAAAAAAATTGAAGAACTTGATGGCTTATGTCTCAGGATTTCATCACTGAGATGTAATAGAATGAAGACACTGAAATGATCTCTGAAATGGAGTGAAACCGCTATTTCCTCGGTATAGCGAGAACAACTCGCACCTTTGTGTCAAGCAGATCTCAAGTTAATATTATGAAAAGATATCAAATCTGTAGTCAGTAAACAAATTAGAGAGTCAAGATAAAAGCAAATCGACATTCACATCGAAAACAAAAGTAAAATTTAAGTACCAAAAAAATATTAATACGTCTTGGCGTGTGCTGCACATGCTGGTTATTGTGTGGGGTCTTCAATCACATTGATCTTGTTTTCTAATTTTGTTATGAGCACTTTAATTAAAAACTTTCATTTTAATAAATTTATTTTATATGAAGTATTCTCTGAGATAACGCACCCTAATTTAATTTTTGAAGAGTTATCTTTTGATCTACTAAAACTGTTTGAGTTGGTACTGTGACACACCAAAGAAAGTGCGGAGACTACAAAGATTGACTTCATAAAGAATTAGCATATGAGGTCATATTTACCTAAAATCGGTGCAAAGATTAATAGTTTGCAATAAACATCTCAGTGGTAAAAAATATTTCGTAAGAACTGCACCACAAGAAGGTGTACCACAACGTGTACCATGAGGTGCACCACGAGGTGCACCACAAGAAGGTGGTCAACAATTTTATTTTTTTGCCTTGTTGTTATGAGCACTTAACTTTGAAATTTTATATAGATTTATAATTTTATGAATGTTTCTCAAAGTATTTTTCTTAGATTCTAAAAAGATTTATGAAAGATTTTGTGTTCAACCACTGAAGTGGGTTGATGCTTCGTTATTGGAGAATGGGATTGTCAAGCTACGTGTGTAGGAGCACTTTGATGCTAATTGACTTTTTATTTTACATGTATAGCTAGTTCAGCTAGTCTATATATTATGTTGGAGTATATTGCTGTCTTGAAAGAAAATTGACAAAACTTAATGGAGGTTATTCGTTATATATGTAATGTGTTGTGACCCTTTATTGTCTTGCAACTAATTGTTCGTAGTATCATTGATAATTTAATATATGAGGAGAAACCATTCTTTGAAAATGGGGCACTCGATAGTTTTCAGGGAGTGAAAACCCTCGCATGCTGTTCAATCATCTAGAAAGAAGAAAATAATCATGAGAAATGGGATATGATATGATGTAAGCTTATCAAAACTGAGATATATTCTGCTAGGGTATATACCCTATGTAAAATATAAATCAAATAAGGCGTTAATATCCCTATAGATACTACGAGGAAAACTTATGGTCCGAAAATAGGGGCGTCAATCCGTTTCGGGCGAGTAAATAACCTCGCATGCTGATCATCCATTAACTAAAAAGAGAGATGAGATAGATTTTTAAATTAAGTTTAAAAAAAACAATAAAGTAGTTATAATTCTGTGAATTTAATTAAGTTTCAAATTTAAGTGCTCCTAACTAAAACCCAATATATATATATTTAGTGAATGTTTGAGCTCCAACGTTATGCTAGTTATCATTTTCGACCTAAAATACTGGTTTACTACCAGCAACACTGATAGTATCTATATCTGGAGAGGAGCCTCTAGATCTAAGGTTTTGGTACTCATGTAGTTCTTGATCTTGAGGTGAACCTGACATTTTGTTGTCGAAATGATCCTTTAATTGAAAACATTTGAAAACAAAATTTTTTTTTAAAGGAGTCCTTTAGAATCTTCACATGTACTAAGTAGTTTATTTCAATATTGCGAAACAAAATTACATTTTTTTTTTATCAATTCCACTTCTTTAACTGAAACAGATAAGTTTCCCCGATCATTGGAATTATTTTTCAACAGATATCTAAATGAAGCAACGGTTTCCTTTGTGGTTTTGAAAAGCTTATCTGATCTTCTCATCCAACCTCTTTGACTTTTTAATATGCCCAACAAGGACAGACAATGAAATTGGTGGAAACATAAACTAAAGAATGGTCAACTTATGGCGGTGTTACCAAAATGCGCGGCTTTATCTACCAAATTTCCTCATTGGTACAATTACATATTATCATTTTCACGATTCATTTAATTCTATACTGCATTATTACATTAAGGAAAAAAATTGATGAAATTATAAAAGTGACCACCCCCATAATTGATAGCATAAACAGTTCATTTTTGTGCCTTTCTTTCATTTTTAAATTTAGTTGATCTATCCCTTATTCTAGGTTTCTTTACTTTACCCAACCCATTTTTAACACCTATTAATCTCGTACCTTTCTTTGCTCTTTCACCTTCAACTACTTTTCTTCCGATTGTATTTCTATCACTCTTGTTCAACACCTTCTTACCACGACCAATTATAGTTTTCTCCTTTTGTGAAAATCTATCATTGATAACGGGCAGTTGCTTTGTCATTTTTTTACAACGTGTTATTCTCAATTTTCTTTGTTTTGTACTTGTAGTTAATGGTTTATCATTCAACAATAAAGCCTTGTTAACATTGGCGAAATCTTTGAATTGGACAATGGCAAATCCTTTACCAAAATTGGTCTTTGGATCTCTTATTACCCTCACATTTTCAACTTCTCCAGTACCAATTTTCTCTTCAAAAAATTTCCATAAATTTTCCTCCTTCTCTTGGAAATCAAGGTTACCTATGAAAATAGACTTTTTGTTGTCTTCTTTCAAAGGATGTGTCAAATGGTCTACCCTGATATGATGTTCATTGAATATGGTACCATTAAGGGAAACAGCTTTCAATGAATCTTGTTTGTTTTCGAAAACAATATATGCGTTAACTGTATCATTGTTTGAATCCATTTTTCTCTGAATAAATGCAACTTTTCTTGGTAAATTATCGTTAAATGCAATAGATCTGAACCTGATTGATTTGATTTTACCAAATTCTTCGAATAATTTCCTCAAATCTTTGTTCAGCTTGTTATCATTGATGATTTTTGATGATAAATTTCCAACAAAAATAGTTGATTCAGCCTTTTCCAATTCCTCTTTCTTCAAATCAAAAGTTTTCACCTTGGTGGATTTCTCTCTTTTATTCTTGTGCTCATTCTCAGATTCTGATTCTGATTCAGCTCCAGATTTACTGTCATCCTCCTTGGTCTTAGATTCTTGTTCTTCATTCTCTTCTTCCTCATCGTCATCTTTTAACAATTTTGTCATATAATTGGATTCCAAATCGAAATTTTCTTCATCAACCTTCTTATTCTTTTTCTGCTTCTTGCTTTTTGGTTCTTCAATTGTTTCTGTAACATCATCTACAGTGGTTTCTGGATTCTTTTTCGATTTTACAGGTAAAATTGTTCTCTTCTTGTTCGCCAACAATATTTTGTTATCTATTGGTCCAGCAGATTTTCCAAAAATACTGGCGATATTAGAGTCAACATCTGCAGATGCAGCGTCTCCAAAGATAGACCTTATAGCGTTATTCTCTTCGGTAGTCATGAGTGATATTATCTATAAATGGATCTGATTTATGGTGCAAAATTTAAATTTTCACTACAAAAATTTTTTTTTTATTTTTTTTTATTTTTTCTCTTTTGACTTTGAGCTCTTCTTGGAGAAGAGATGAGATAAAAGTAGACAAGATGTGAGAGAGATGAGATTCTCACATTTGAAGAAAGAATTAATTTCACAGCATGTGTCTTGACGATATACGTTGTTACTATTTACATATATCTGTGAGTTTTCTGGCTTGAACTCTCATGTAATGCTTATCTACTGAATCTGATTAACAAAGTGTGTAATAATAATAGTAGTCAGTAGTAGTTACCCGGTTCATGTTTTTGCAATTGCAAAGAGAAAAAAAAAACACACAAAATGCCAAAAGGCAAACAGAGAGAGCCAAAGACCCATAATTCATTTATCAGTTGTTTGTTGATAAAGAGTATAAATATATATATCATTCAAACGTGTGTTTACTCCGAGATTCAGGTCTTTGTTGAGACATATATTTAGAGATTTATCAGACCATTGGGCAAGAAAATAGAGCGACTTTGACATTTGTTTTGGCTCAACGTTTCTTGGTAAATCCAACTGAAAGATATGACAAATATTGGCAGCTCAAGTCATAACAACCATAACCAAAGTAAGTGCTCATTTTCCCAACTGTAAGTTGAGTGTAAATATGATCTGAAACTAACATATGACTGAATTAAATTTTAGCAATAGGTAATACCTCACCCTTGACTGAATTGAATACATCTCCTCAAAAGGATCCATTTGAATCGACAGAAATAAGATATAATATCAATTCCAATTCGGATATACCCAGTTTAAGTAATAGCGGTATAGAATTATCTCCATCAGATTCCAAACACTATCAATCCGATTCGTCCTCTGAGCTAAGTGAGATCAATAGTGAAGCGGAAACTGAAAAGATGGATTTACCAGAGGGAAGTGAACTTAAGGCAATGGCTGAATTTATAGCTGAAGATGCCAAAGTCACTGATGATAACAAAGATGATGCCAAATTTACAGAGAACAATGGAGAAGAAGCTGAGGTCAAACAAGAGATTGAAGCGGTAGTGGACTCTAAAGAAGAAACAAAGGAAGAAGCTGTTGATAATGGCGAATTTAAAGAGAAAGAAAAGGACAATGAAATGAAAGAGGAAGAACGTGAACAGAATGGAGGTGGAGAAGATGAAGAAGAAGATGAAGAGCTGGAGGCTGAGGAGGAAGAAGAAGTGGATTCTGAAGAGCTGCAAAAATTGAAAGAGAAGCAAGCGGAAGAGGAAGCTGAAAAGAAAGCCGTTGAAGCTGAAAAGCAATTATTCCGTCAAAAGCTGATTGAAGAGTTGACTGCAATTGAGATTGATTATGCCAAATTGAAAGATCTGTTGTATCAGAATCAATTATCAAGATTGGAATATGAATTGAAATTGTGTCTTAATGGGTCACATCCAGATTTCATTCGAATTTTGAATAAGATCAATGATAATTGTGATCGTAAGATTAAGACTCTTGTCATGTCTCAAAATTACAAATTGGATTGTATAAATAATCAAACAAAGGCAACACGATATCAAGTTCATCAACAATTTTTGAAAAATTGTCAAGATTTGAAATTGGAAGCTATTGAAAAGACCACGACTAAATGGTATGAGATTAACAAGGAGAGACGTATGATGGATCAAATAACGGTGGATAATAAGAAAAGGGTTAGAGATTCTGATAATAAATCGATTTTGTTCAATGAAATTGGTCGTTTGAATAAGATTCAAAAATTTTATGGATTCCCAAGTGGTATTGCTAATTTGGCAAGCGCTGAGGATTTTGAAATTGAAGAAGATCTTAACAATATGAAAAGATCATTTCAACTCTGACAAGTTAAGTGGTTTTATTTAATTCTTTCAATTCTTTCATCTTTGCTTGCAATTATAATTTTACAAAATATAGATTTTTATTGTTTCAATATTAATATTATTATTACTGACTTTTCAACTACTTTTTTTAAATGTTTAATCATCTTTGAATTGCAATCCTACGACAAGTAATATAATTTAATATAAAAGACAAGTTGTTTCAATTAAAAAATTTGAAGATATTCATATATAATGTATAAGTTTTTAGATTAGTTTTACCTCTCAACAAAATTTTTAAATCGAATTAAATTTAAAATGGTAATAATCTACTACCACCTTTACCTTTACCACCATGTCTAACTGGAGTATAAGTAATTGAGAATTCACCCAAGTAATGACCAACCATTTCAGCTCTGATATCAACTTGGTTGAAAGTTTTACCGTTGTAAATACCAATGACTGAACCAATCATTTCTGGTAAGATAACCATGTTTCTTAAATGAGTCTTGACAACAGCTGGTTTTTCATTTGGTTCAGTGGCTAATTTAGCAGCTTTCAATTTCTTGATTAAACCAAATGGTTTTTCATTTAAACCTCTGGCAAATCTTCTTCTAACTCTGGCATGAGTTAATTTGACAAAGTCCTCTGTGGACAAGTCTAATAATTGTGGTAAATCAACACCTCTGTATGAGAATTGTTTGAAACCTCTGGCTTTCTTTGGAGCTACTGTTTAAAATGGTGTTAGTAATTTGTCATTATAAATATATGAGGATTGAAATGAATAATAATTTTATAATCATAGTTTACACTTCTGATCAACTCCTTCCATTTGTTCGAGCTTTTGATAATTATCCATGTTTGATTCGTATCATCTCATATATCAACATTCTTGTAGATGGGGTTGTTGTCACTATTTTATTCGTAATATACATCTTTTATGAAAATTTTGATAAATTTGACCTTGTACAGTTGCTTAAATGATTGATTCACACATATTGAATTAATTCATGGGATCCAGATGTTGATCATCGAATGTGATTATATTATAACATTATTATTGAACATATTCCAATCATGATTATATCGTAACATACCAGTTGACATCTTTATTGGGTTATATAGTGTTCTCTAGTTGTAACAGTTCTTCAAGTAGAAAGATTTTTTTTTTTTCATAAAAACTGAAGACGAAAGAAAAAAAAGAGTTTTGGTAGCGGAGTGAAGGTCGTTTGTCTGAGTATTAAATTGGGACAGGGGCTGTCTGTGCGTTTGTTGTTTGTTGTTGTGATGAGGGAAAAGAGAGAGAAAAAGGATTAGTGCTCATATTTACACAGAGTGCGGGAAGGGGGCAGAGAGAGAAAAGCGTGTGACTGCTGTTTTCTGGAAACGTGCTGTTTGAGTTACACCACACTACGTTTCTTAACTCTGAGCTTTTTTCGACTTTTTCACCAAATTTGTTCAACTTCAACTGATGATATTACCACTATACATCTTAATAACACAATAATAATTATAATACAAGTAAGTACCACCACCTATACATCATGTTCATCATCTTCACCCCAACACGATTATTCCCATATCCACAAAGGCACCCCCGTCTCGTATTTCCCCAAACCATGATCCATTATCATCGAGTCTTTTTGCAATGTATGTAATTGAACCATATTGAAAGTTTCACAATGGATGAAACAAGTATATTTTGTAATGTTCATATGAGACATTGAAGCTCATTAGGGAATTTTACTCTTATCTAAGATCTCTGTGTCATTTATGGTTTCAAGTCATTGATCTAGACTGAGGTCTTTGAACTTGTCATCTCATCATCGATCATCATTTTTCCCAATTTCGAGATTGAATAAGGAGGATGGAACTAAGTTTGACCTTTTCAATTTTTCATTGAATGCTTTCATGGGAGAGAGGCTGTAAATGGAGAGAATAATTAAGGGAGAGAAGGTTGAATTCACGAGTGAATATAATCAATAACTAACATAATTTTTATTATTAGAAATGAAGTATATTGCTGCTTACTTATTATTGGTCTCAGCCGGTAATGCTACCCCATCAGCTGCTGATGTCTCAAAAGTTTTGGGTGCTGTCGGTATCGAAGTTGAACAAGAAAAATTGGACAAATTGATTGCTGAAGTTGAAGGTAAATCAGTTGAAGAATTGATTGCTGAAGGTAACGAAAAATTATCATCAGTTCCAACAGGTGCTCCAGCTGCTGCTGCCGGTGCCTCATCATCAGGTGCTGCTGCTGAAGAAGCTGCTCCAGAAGCTGAAGAAGAAGCTGAAGAATCAGATGCTGACATGGGTTTCGGTTTATTCGATTAGATTAACAAAACAAATATAAATTTAAATATCATATAAAAGAAAAAGGTTTATTGCTGTACATTAATATCAGTTCCTATCAGTAAACAGTCAACCATCAATTGGGCATGTCTAGCTCTCAAAGACAACTCTTTAAGGAAAATCGGTCGTGTAAAACCTTGAACGCCACACCTAGGCTTTCTTATGCACCCAGAGACTTATGGCACCATTACATATGAAGAAAAAAAAAATTATTGGTATACATAAAAGGTGATGCCTCTTGAGGGTTTTCCAAGAAATTTTTAGCCACTCGTCATATAATACTTTATTAAAAGAGCTGATTTTCACCAGGAGTTTCTTGTCATCACACGTTATTGTATCATTAATATCTCAACTTCACAGGTTTTGCCTTTCATTATTGATTTTTGATTATTGAATATATACTCCATACTTTATAACTAAGTTAGCAGATTTGAAATGTTGTCAATTACTAAAAACAGCATTTTGAGAAAGAACGTTCCGTGTCAAATATTGAAATCTCTCAATTACAATAGTTTCAGTACCACCACAACGAGATTTTCAGAACCTAAAGATGATGAACCACAAGCGGGCTTTGGTACAAGAGCTGTTCACGTCGGTTCCAGTATTGACCCTGTCACAGGTGCTGTAATTTCTCCTATTTCACTTTCAACAACATTTGCACAAACTGCCCCTGCAAAGCCAATTGGAATTTATGAATACTCCAGATCGGCAAATCCAAATCGTGACAATTTCGAGAAATGTGTGGCATCTTTGGAAAATGGTAAATATGGTTTAGCATTTAGTTCCGGTAGTAGTGCTATAGGTACCATTGTCCATTCATTGACTGTAGGTGATGAAATCATCAGTGTTGGGGACGTTTACGGAGGTACTCATAGATATTTCACAAAAGTTGCCAAAAATAATGGGATAGGAGTAACTTTTACAAATAATATCGAAGAAAACTTGAAAGAAATTTTGAACGATAAAGTCAAATTGGTATGGATTGAAACTCCATCTAATCCTACTTTATCATTGACTGATATTTCCAAAGTTGCCCAACTTATCAAAGAATACAAAGTTGAAAACAACATCGAACATGATATTAGGTTAGTCGTTGATAATACCTTCTTGTCTCCATACATTCAAAATCCATTGGATCATGGAGCCGATATAGTGGTCCACTCCGTCACTAAATATTTGAATGGTCATTCAGATGTTGTCATGGGTATCCTGGTTACAAACAATGAAAAATATTTTGAACAATTACAATTTTTACAAAATGCCACAGGTTCAATCCCATCACCATTTGACTCATGGTTAGCTCATAGAGGTTTGAAAACTTTACATTTAAGAGTGGAGAGATCGTCAGCATCGGCATTATCAATTGCCAAATTCTTATCTGGGAACGGTTTGGTCAGATCGGTCAATTACCCCGGATTGAAATCGAAAAAGAAGAAGCAATTTTCAATTGTTGAAAAACAACACAAGAAAAGTTTAGGAGGTGGTATGATCTCTTTTAGAATCAAAGGTGGGTTAGAAGCAGCTAACAAATTTGTATCAGCAACCAAGTTATTCACATTGGCAGAATCATTAGGAGGTATAGAATCGTTGGTTGAAGTTCCTGCATCGATGACCCATGCTGGTATCAGTGTTGAAGAAAGAGAGCTGAGTGGGGTTTACGATGATTTGATCAGATTAAGTGTCGGTATTGAGGATGAAAAGGATTTGATCAAAGATCTTGCACAAGCATTGAAAGCTGCTCATGCTCATTAAATTTTTGTCTCTTCAACCAAATTAGCTAGATTAATTTTTTAGAATATGAATTAGATTGCTATATTTCAAACTACTGATTGTAGCTGTTTCATTGATAGAGGACCAGTTAATATGGGATTATCTCTGTCTACAAGTAAGTTCTAACGAGTTCTACTGTTTCTTTGCGTCTCTTTAAAAACGGATCACACTGTATAAAAAAAAATAATCCAGATAATTTTCTTTTGGAAATTATACTAAATCATCATAAAAAGTCATTGGATCATACTATAAAGATGTACAAAAATTTACCTAAGATAACATACAGGTCACTAAGCAGTGGAAGGATATTGCTTCAAGCATCAAGGGAAGACTTGCTTTTGAACTCTATACCATCGAGATCAAAAGAGATTCAAGACAAATTATCGGATTTACAAAACAAGGCAGATTTATTGAGATTGAAACAACGAGATGAATTAGATCAACTAGCAATAGAGAACTCAAAGCCAAAATTGGGAGATTTTAAAATTCCATTATTGAACACATTTCTTGTGGCAAGTACAGTTTATTTATTGTTGCAAATGTGGTATACATCAATGGAAACAGAAGAGGTGTTGAAAGAATATCAAGCCGATGTAAAACTGCTAGAAAATGATATACAAGTATTGTTGAACGAGAGGGAGGCCCTGGATAAGAAAAAATCAGGTTGGTTTAGTTGGTTATGGAGATGAGTAAGATATCTAAATAGATATTATGAGAATTTTTTAAGACGATACGATTCAATTTATATGAAATTTTTCAAATGCAATACACCGTAAGTTCAATTATTCTGTTTTGTCTGTCTCCAGTGAGATAGCTGGATCCTCTTCTTCTGCATTAGCTTCTTTTCCTTCTTCCTCAACAACTTCAGTTTGTTCATCTTTTTCATCTTTTTCATCTTGTTCATTTGATTCGTGTTCCTCTTCATTAACTTTCTCAAAAATTTGTTGTAAATTAAACTTGTAAAGCTGATCGTAATTGTCAACAACACTCATTCCAACATTGCTCTTGAAACATTCAACCAAGATTAATTTATCATAATTTTTCAAATCAACTTTATGACCATGATCATTCCCAACGCATCCTGCAATGGTCTTAATTAAATCGGACCTTTGCAATTGATTGAAATTTCTCTTGTTGATTTGAATGGCAAATTTTAAAGGTTCTTGATCTTTCTCCTTATGGAAATGGGGTTGTAATACTTTTGAAGCCATTTTTTTCACTTCATCGATTGTTGCTGTACAGGATAAATCAATTGGTGCTAATCTTTGAGTAAATCTTGAATTCTTTCTCTTGGATTCTAAACTTTCTTGACAAATTTTTTGCACAAGAATTGACGGTACCACTGGTTTACGACATTTCATAAATACAAGACATTCACATCCTAAATCAATTTCCGTGATTTTTTTCAGTTTCTTAGCCTCTTTCGATGTGTCTTTCATTTCAGCGACTTCTCTCTTGATAGCATCTTCAATTGATAACTCCTCCTCATCTTCACTTTCTTCTTCGACTTGTTCTTCAGGGAAATACTCTTCAATCTTTTCTGAGAATAACAAACTTAATTCTTTCAAACAAGCTCTTTCCTTGTACTTGGGACAAGTAGCGTATACCCCATATTGTCCCGGTTCAACTAACCCATGAGATAGCTTGAATTTTTTCAACTTCTTATCCTTACCGCTTCCGTTGTCGTTACGTCTCTTACCCATTTGTGATGTGATATTTGATGTCAATGATGAAGATGATCTTCTGAATTTTTCTTCTTCAAAAAAATCTTTTTTTTTCTTCTTTCAGATTTTGAATACTGTAAAAGAAGATATTATCTCGTTAAACATGAAGTTTGAGGTCAGCAGTTTGAATGAGGAAAATGAAATGATTTGAGTGAACTGATTCCAGCAACCATAGAGATCCCTTTTTGCAGTGCTCATACTTTGAAACTCTTTTAGTATCACTCATCACTTCTTCCTGCGACATTCTTTAGTCTTTTATACCTGTCAAGGGGGGTTTATATTATTTGGCATATATAATTATTTCTTTCTATTTGGAAAGTAATTCAAATCTTCTCTGCTTTGTGGTTTTTTCTTTTGATCAATCGACTAGCCTGTAGTGTCGATGATGGGGCTGGCAGTGTGATTGCTGTTGACAGTATGTCCGTATTGTCATTAAAACTCGAGGCCAACTAAAGTTGTCAAACAACTCGTGACCATGAGCATACTCACTAATATCGACTATTACGGTATAATCATTTCATTTTTCAACAATGCCGCCCTTAGATACAAGTAACAGTGGTGCATATTGTCCTATATAGTGTTGCACGACATAATCTAGTTCCAAACTGTCAGTATTGTAGAAAAAATTTACATCTACTGCCCCGGACGGATCTTTGGCAAAAATAACACGTTCAGGGAGCATATTGGCGAGGAAACACCTGGTAAAATGATAACAGGTGCTTGAACACTAGTGTTAGGTGATGATGCAGACCACTCCAAATCTGGAATGACTGCATATGTTAAGGATAAAAGTGTAAAAAAGAAAAATGAAGTTGAGGAATGCCGGTGAGGAAGGAGTTGCGGTTTTAGAATCGGGGTATGGTATCGTACCCTCTTCTCGCGGTTTCCCACCGCCGTGCCCAACGCTATGATATGATGCAAATTTATTAAATTGAGATATAACCCGTTAGGTTCTATTCACTATATTGACTAATCAGTTAAAGAAAGCGTTAATGTCACTATACGTGCAAGGAAGAAAACACATGATCCTGAAAAAAAAGGGAGAAAAATACACAATCAAAAAAATAACTATATTGTCTTTACAAGAGCTCATAACGATTTAGAAATGACATTCTGGGCATTCAGGGCATTCAGGGTTTTTCGCTTTGTACTGGTAGAGTCCAATGGATAACGTTAATAGATCAAACAGAGCGAATTGATATCTTTCCTTTCTTTCGCTGTTTGAATACCAATTTTTTTTTCTCTTTTCCCGCTCATGATCCGAATAGATAGATAGATAATGGTTTATAATATGAAAGTAGATCTTAATAATTGCCCTCTTAACTACGTAATAAACGAAGTCAAAAGCTAAAAGGAGTAGGAAAAAAGCAATTCGTTTTCTAGAAGTAAGTCCATGGACAAAACAACTACCCCCTTCCCCCTTCCTTTGGTAGGGCTAAGACAAAGGGGAATTCAAATTCAAATTTAAATTAAAGTTTATTTAAAAGCTATACATTCTTCTAGAATTATACGCTGTATCATAGTCTAGCATCTACACTATGATTATGTACCATCTAACAACTTGGAAAGCGCCAATGTCCCCACACATGCCAGAAAAATCGATAAATGTCTTTTACAATAAGTTTTTATTACGTCTATAGATAATCCGGAAAAAAAAAGATATAATTGAAAAAATAACTATAATGTTTTAATAAGAGCTCATAACCATTTAGAAGCAACAGTATTTTCTGCTTAAATCGGAAGAAACTTGGAAAGTATAACCTAATATATGGATCTTCCATTCAGAAGTCCATATTCCTCGGCTGCTGGTATAGCATCTCTCATTTGAAATTTGACGTAATTGAACTGATATTTCCATATTTTTTTTTTATTTCATCATCTTTTTCTACTCAATTTTTTAATTTGAGCTGCTGAATGACCACCATACCAGGTTCATTACTCATCATAATGGGTATCAGCTCCTTATTGAAACCTGGATCTTCCTCATGTTCCTTATTGTATGTACATGGGTTTGCAAAAATCAGTATCGGATTTGGGGCGTTAAAAAAAAAGAGAAAAAAAAAACACATTTAAATTCGACAGCTCATCTCTTGCTGTGATAAGCCATCAAATGAAGTTTTGCTCTCTGATATTCTGGTTACTATTGACTTTGGTATCATTTGCATATCCAATTGAAGAGTTGATTTGTCCAGATTCTTCTCCGGAGAACTGTTACCCCAAGAGTTTTAAACCTACAAAAGAGTGGCAAGTAGTTAGGGAAGGACAAGAAATACCTGTTGGTTTGCATATAAGATTCGATATGGACACGCAGTCGAGACAGGCAAAATTGTTAGATCCAGAAGAAAATACTGGTTCACAGCTGGTTCAAGTTGCTGATGTTGTACCTGAGATAGAAGATCAGCAACAACAAGTCATAACTCATAAACCGAACAAAAGAATTTCATCAGAGGATAAAAGTGAGTTTAGCAATTGTATTCATACATTACAAAACTATGTGCTGTCCCCAGACTCAATTTCATTAAAAGAGGTTTTCGATTCATTGTCATTGTTGGAAGAGTTATCTCATGATCTTGATTTCGGAATTAAGATCTCTGAGATTGATACTTTTCCAACTTTATTAGAATTGTCCGATTTATTACCATCGAATACTTTTGAAATCTCCAAATTATCTGTGAAAGACTCGCAGAATCTCAAAGATATTTGCTTCAGAATCATTGCTGCATCGTTGCGAAACAATCCAATAGCTTTGCAAAATGTTTTGAAAACAAACCAAAAACCATCATATGTCATAAACAGTTTGTTGAACAATTTGTCGGAGGCAGATACTGCAGTAATTCAAAAGAGAATCTTGGGAATCCTCACAGCTCTTGTTCAAAACTCCAACGGTGGGCAGTTATTCAATTTGAACGATGGACAAAACAAGATCTTGATAGCGTTTAACAAGCTATCTAGTGATGGACAACTAAGGGCTTTACAATTACTTGACGATTTAAATGACAACATAATCTTGAAAAGGTCTGAAGACAGTATAGAGGAGGAATTGTCTCAAGATGATATCGACAGAAAGTTCTTCTCCATCTTGAAAAATCGGTTGGTTGAAAACTCAAATCATCCTGACTTCAAAAAATTATTCATTCAATTAGTCCAGTTGAAACAGAGAAATAAATCAAAGATCAAAGCTGACTCTGATTTTTTAAACTGGTTAACCGATGAGAGAAATAGACGTAAGCAGAATCCTGAGTTGGTCAAACGTGATAACGAAGATGAAGAGCATGGGGGTTCTGAGTCGTTTGACGAGTACATGTTGAAGGTAAGGCATGTGGTGTTTGGTAATCCAATGGGGTATAGGAAGGATGCTGCTGATGAGTTATAGTCTACTGTATACCTAATTTTGTTTAGACGATTTAAAAAATATTGGATATTCAAAGTGTGGTGTGGGAATTTAAGAGCAACTACTATTAACGACTTTCATTAGTTTCATTAACCCCAGTGAAAACAAGAATCTACGTGAAACAAGTGAAATTAAAGGTGATATTATAAAACAAATTCAAAACTAACAGTACTTTTAAAGCGACAAGTTTCCAATGGTGACGGTCTTGATGATACAATAATCATCAATACCATGCAAGGAGCCTTCTCTACCGAATCCAGATTCTTTAACACCGCCGAATGGAATGGCACAATCTGTGAAAATACCAGTATTACAACTAACCATACCTGTTTCTAATTGCTCACTGACAAGGTAAACGGTGTTTATATTTTCAGAAAAGATATAAGCGGCCAAACCATGATCGACATCATTAGCCAGCTTTATGGCTTCCTCTGCTGTATCGAATTTGATCAATGCACCTAAAGGACCAAAAGTTTCTTGTGAACAAACGTCCATATCCTTTGTGACATTAGTCAAAATAGTTGGCCTATAAAAGTTTGGACCGATATCAGTGGCTCTTCCACCTGGTAAGATAGCAGTTGCACCTTTTGATAAAGCATCTTGAACATGGGCCTCAACTTTTCTGATAGCAGCTTCATTGATTAAAGAACCATGGGTTGTCTCTGAATCAAATCCATTACCTACTTTGAATTGACTAACTTTAGCGGCAAACAGTTTGGCAAACTCATCGTATATACCACTTTGAACATAAAGTCTGTTGGCACAAACACATGTTTGACCTAATCCTCTGAACTTTGTAGCAATAGCTTGGTCAACAGCTTGCTCTAATTTGGCATCGTTGAATATTATAACTGGAGCGTTACCACCCAATTCGAATGAGCATTTTTTCAAAGTGGATGCGCTCTGTCTCATCAAAATCTTACCAACATTGGTGGAACCAGTGAATGATATCTTTTTGGATTTCTTATTTTCGCATAATTTTATACCAAATTCAGGAACTCTTGTAGCACTTAAGACAACGTTGAAAACACCCTTTGGTAAACCAGCTTTTTCAGCTAAGTAAGCCATGGCCAAACATGTTAATGGGGTTTGACAATCTGGTTTGACAACAACGGTACAACCAGCTGCAATAGCTGCACCAGCTTTTCTGGTAATCATAGCCAATGGGAAATTCCATGGGGTTATGATTGACACCACACCAATTGGTTCTTTGATGGTAAATGCTCTATTTGATGGATTTCCAGGCTGTATAGTGTGGCCATACATTCTTGGAGCTTCTTCGGCGTACCACTCAAAATATGAAGCACCGTATGTTGCCTCACCTTTACTTTCGGCTAAAGCCTTACCATTTTCCCAAGTGATGATCTTGGCCAAATCTTCATGATTTTCGGTCATCAAATTGAACCAGTCTCTCAACAACTTTGATCTGTATCTTGGTGTTGTCTTTTTAAAAGACTGGAAAGCTTCGTGAGCTGCATCAATAGCTTCATCCACGATCGATGGATCCTGGTCCGGCAAAGTGGCTATTTCCTCCAATGTTGCTGGATCGGTGACCTTGAATGTAGTAGATGAACCTACCCATTCACCATTGATGTAAGCTTTTGAGCGTATAAGCTCTGGGTTATTGAATTTTGGGGCAACCATTATCTCTTTTAATATTGTTAGAAGCGATAAATAGTTCTGTTGCTAGGAATTGTCGTAAGCTTATATACCCTCCCACACACCTCGAAATTTTCAGATCTTGATGCGCCAGCGGGAATTAACTTCCTACCGCTTAAATCAAAAGGGAATTTAGCGCCATCGCAAAAAGCCTCGATTTCCTTGTTAGGCCCTATTGATATCTGAGAAACTACTTTTCCAACTTGGAAATAATTGCGTCGGGTTTTTCATTTGATAAGATTGTCAAGTCCGTGAAAACTGAACTGAAATATATTTATATATGCCCATAGCATATATATGTCTCTCGCTTATTGAACAAAGTTTTAGTCAAACACCAAAATGAAACAGTCCATTCTTTTTGGCGCTGTCTCCATCTTACTCAGCACATCTCATGGTGCGAGCGTTGGTGACTTGTCTTTGAATTTACAACAATTGATACCTTCCAATAGGCAATCGGAAATTACACAAGATAATTTACCAGATACTTTTATCGATTCTATCTTTGGCCATATAGTTAATTCAGATCCTTATGTCGTGGCAAACAAGTTAGAAAAATTGGAGATGGGGGAGTTGCACATTTCAGATGGTAAACTGAAAACCAAAATGCATCAATCATATGACCATTATTATGAACCTTTTAATACCCTAAACACCCATTCAGATGAGTTTTATGAACTGAGCTCAAAGCCATTGAAATACAACAAAGTGAAGTATCCTTCAGACGACGACGTTGATGATATAAATACTGGAAGTCCTATGTTTGGAGGAATTGTCACATTTGCTCATGTTCCTGCGATTAATTGTTTTGATCCGGCACTGAACCAAAAATTTGATATTGCCGTTGTTGGTGCAGGATTTGATACCGGTGTTTCCTTCAGACCAGGTGCAAGGTTTGGTCCTAACGGAATCAGACAGGCGTCAATGAGGTTAAGCCATGGCTGGAGCTCTGTTAGAGGTAAAAAGGGTTCCAAGTTGAGAGATCTTGATCCTTATAATGCTGGTTTGAAAATTGTTGATTGTGGAGATGTTCCAATGACCCCTTTTGATAACAGAATTGCCCTTAACCAATTGTATAGAGGTGAAAGAGTTATACACAAGCATCAAGTCTTCAATTCAACTCTTTACAAGGCACCAAGAATAATCACTTTGGGTGGTGATCATACCATTACTTTGCTGAATATCAGATCAGCATATGAGACATTTGGTAAGATCACGGTGGTTCATTTCGATTCCCATATCGACACCTGGAATCCAAACGTTTTAGGAGGTGATATTTCTAATTATGCAGGCATAAATCATGGTACTTTCTTGCATTATGCTGCAGAAGCCGGTTACATCAATAACGAAACCTCGACCCATGTTGGTATCAGAGCCCCTTATATTGCTAGATCAGATGTTGAACATGATGTTGAATGTGGATTTAGCATCATCACTGCAAGGGATATTGATGAATATGGAATCAATGGTATTGCTAAACAGATCATGGAAAATGTCAAAGATACCCCTGTTTACCTTTCTTTGGATATTGATGTTTTAGATCCTGCGGTTGCTCCAGGGACTGGTACAGCAGAACCTGGAGGGTTTACTTCAAGGGAGCTTTTGAGTATTCTTGACGCTTTAGAAGGTATCAACTTAGTGGGAGCCGATGTTGTTGAAGTGGCACCAGCTTACGACACAAACGCCGAAATCACAAGTTTGATAGCTGTTCATGTTGTGGACTCCATGATTGGGTTGATGGCAGTTCAAGAAGTATAAAGATCATATAAGGATCAAATTAATGTGCTGGATATGTTAAAAAAAATTTGTTTATTTTGTATCTCCTTGTTTACTCATTCCATTCAAACCAAAATAATAATTAGACAACGATTAAATTAGAAGCAATTGATTCAATAGTTTTAAAATGGATGTAGTCTGGAACACTGTTATAAATATCATCACAAGACCTGTTGTAATTCTCCATGATACTTTTACTTCCAAAGCTTATCTTTACCCTTTCTTTGTGAGTCTTACCTAAAACCTTTTTCATCAAAAGGTTTGTCAATACAGATACGAATGGATAAATCGCTGAACCAACTACTAATCTAGTGCACTTCATCAGGGAATTTGGTATTGTCTAGGGCATCCGAAGCTCTGGCCATTTTTAGTTGCAATTTTAATTCCCCATCTCATTCTCTTGTTCATAATCTTCATAATAGCTTTCATCTTAATTTATCCCTTGCAATCATTTATATTCTTCATTTTCCAAGGAGCAAGTGCTGTCTACACATCTTTTGTCTTGGTATTTCAAGAATCAATAGTTATCACATCAATCATCAGTGATTTATTCTTATTTCCGGCTCCTTCTGCTTACTTGTTTGATGCTATTTTGATATCAGAGGGATTCAATGATTTCGTCTTGAATGGGAAAAGCAAGAGAAAGCCCAGAACCACTTTCAGACAAAGAATGATCAAGTTGTGGTTGTACCAGATTCCTTGGTTTTTCTTATGCCCTTGGTGGTTTTTTGAGATCTTGCTTGTCATTGGATTGAATATGATACCTTTTATTGGTCCAGTATTAGTCATTTTTGTTAAAGCACCGACGATTGGGATAAAATATCACAAAAAATATTTTGCTTTGAAGTTCAATGATCCTGAAATGACGAAAAAGTTCATATATAATAATAGAGGAAAGTACTACGGTTTCGGATTGACAGCTGCGATGTGTGAGATGGTGCCAATACTTGGTTTCATTTTCAAGTTCACTAATGTCATTGGCGCCTGTCTTTGGAGTTGTGACTTGATTAAAACAGAAGTCCGGTTACAGAATGAAATAGAGGCTTCGGAGAACGCAACAGTTGAACCGAATATTGAATATACAGAGCAGCAGCTGTCGTGAGCCGTTCTCGATGGTATCTATGTATGCACGTCATTTCTTAAACGCCCAATTTGGAAATTTAATGAAACGCGTTTTTTTTTTTTCTCTATTTTCATTTTTTTTCCTTTCAGTCCAGTATTTTTCAGATTTGGTGTCTATAATTATATTAATATTATTTTATATACTGTTTGGACTCAATTATATCAATATCGATCTCAAGTAATTAACTGAGGAAAGAAAACAAGATGTACTCACCTATAGCATCATCACCTGGAGTCACATTCAGTTCTTCGCAACCTCCATCTTCAAGTGGAGGAATACAAAGAAGATCAAATATATTTAGTGATACTCGTCCTCAAACGACAGAAGCAGCTGAGAGACCTGAAGATCCTACGGAAGCTGTGTTCAGAAGAAGAAACTTGGAGGCCATTCCCAAAGTCTTAGATTTGACTGGTGAAAAAGTCAGTGAATCTTTTGAACAGTTCTTAGAAGATTATACCGACCAAACAATTGCCGAGTTGGATACTGAATACCATGGAAAGTTATACGTTGCACAGATACAAGCAATGAAAATGTACGAATTGAGTACGATGTATGTGGACTATGAGCATTTATTGACAAGAGAAAATGGTGTTTTAGCAACAGCTATTACTGAGCAGTACTATCGTTTTTTGCCATTTTTGCAAAAAGCCGTCAAGAGAGTCATCAAGAAACACGCTCCTGATTTGTTACAAACCAGTGCCTTGGGGAGAAGACATGGAGGTGATGATGATGAAACTCAACTGACAGGAACTGCCTCTACAGATTCATCACAAGTTGACTCTTCTGAAAGAATATTTCAAATATCATTTTACAATTTACCTTCCTTGAATAGAATCAGAGATATTAGAGCTGAAAGAGTTGGAACTTTGATGTCAATTTCAGGAACTGTTACAAGAACCAGTGAAGTAAGGCCTGAGCTTTATAAAGCTTCCTTCACATGTGATCTTTGTAGAGCAGTTGTTGATAACGTTGAGCAAAATTTTAGATACACTGAACCAACATCATGTCCAAATCCACAATGTGAAAACCAAATACTGTGGACTTTGAATATTAACAAGTCTTCATTTTTGGATTGGCAAAAAGTAAGAATTCAGGAAAATTCAAGTGAGATTCCAACAGGTTCAATGCCACGTACATTAGATGTCATATTAAGAGGAGAATTGGTCGAGAGAGCAAAACCAGGTGACAAATGTAAATTCACAGGAACTGAGATCGTTATCCCAGATGTTTCCCAATTAGGATTGCCTGGAATAAAACCACAATCGATGAGAGATCAAAGAGGTCTTGTTTCTTCAAATGATGGATTGAACTCTGGTGTCACCGGTTTAAAGTCGTTGGGTGTTAGAGATTTGACTTATAAAATTGCATTCTTTGCATGTCATGTTAATTCTTTGATCAACAAAGATGGCACTGAAGAAGTTGCTAATTACGGGAACACTTTAAATGAAACTGAAGATCAAGATCAAGAGCAAGAAGTATTTTTAAACACATTAAGTCAACAGGAAGTTAATGAGTTGAAAGAAATGGTGAGAGATGATAATATTTACTCGAAATTAGTTTCCTCCATTGCACCAGCAGTTTTCGGTCATGACACAATCAAGAGAGGATTGCTTTTGCAAATGTTAGGAGGTGTTCATAAACAAACTATCGATGGTATTAACTTGAGAGGTGATATAAATATATGTATTGTCGGTGATCCATCTACATCGAAATCTCAATTCTTGAAATATATTTGTGAATTTGCCCCAAGAGCCATATATACATCGGGAAAGGCATCTTCAGCTGCTGGTTTGACAGCAGCTGTTGTCAGAGATGAGGAAAGTGGTGAATTCACCATCGAAGCTGGTGCATTAATGTTAGCTGATAACGGTATCTGTTGTATTGATGAATTCGACAAGATGGATATCGGTGATCAAGTTGCTATTCATGAAGCTATGGAACAGCAAACCATTTCTATTGCCAAGGCCGGTATTCATGCAACTTTGAATGCCCGTACTTCCATATTAGCAGCTGCTAATCCTATCGGTGGTAGATACAACAGGAAAATTGGATTGAAAGCTAATTTAGCAATGACTGCTCCGATTATTTCAAGATTTGATTTGTTCTTCGTTGTGTTGGATGAATGTAACGAAAGAGTTGATACACAATTGGCTTCTCATATCGTTGATTTACACATGTTTCAAGACGAGGCTATAAAACCAGTATATACAGCTGAACAATTATCCCGTTACATCAAATATGCAAAGACCTTCAAGCCTAGAATGTCAAAGGAATCTAGAGATTACCTTGTTTCTAGATATAAGGAATTGAGAGCTGATGACGCTCAAGGTTTGAGTAGATCTTCATATAGGATAACTGTGAGACAGTTGGAATCGATGATTCGTCTTTCAGAGGCTATCGCAAGGGCAAATTGTACCGATGAAATTACCCCTAAATTCGTTGCCGAGGCTTATGATTTGTTGAGACAATCAATCATCAAAGTTGACAAGGATGATATCGAAGTTGATGATGATGAATTACCAGCAGCAGTTTCAGGTGACGGGAATGAAGGTGATGACTACGGAGACGATGATGGAAATCATGATGATGTTGACGGTGATGATAATATGGGAGAGTCAATCAAGCCAGAACCACAGGGAAGCAGCAGCAGCAACACTCAAAAGGATACACAGCAACAACATGATACCAAGAAGGCCACAATAACCTATGATAAATATGTCAGCATGATGAACTTGATGGTGAAGAAGATCAGTGACAATGAGAAATCCACAGCAAAGGAAAGTCTCACTGCAGAGAAATTGGTTGATTGGTACTTGTTACAAGTGGAGGATAAATTGACATCTGAAGCTGATTATTGGGCTGAAAGGAAGTTGGCTTTTAAAGTGTTGAAAAGATTGGTTAAGGATAAGATATTAATGGAGATGGAATACGAATCCCAAGACATTTTTAAGCATGCCGATGGTACTACCACAGGAGGTGAAGTTTATGAACCATTGCCACAACCTGATATCAACAAGGCTGTCTATGTATTGCATCCTAATTGTGCTATATTAGATTTTTTTGATCAAACTCATGAGGAGAGAGATAATAATGAGGTGGAAGAAGATTAAAAGGGTTTGGTATGATGTTGAGTACTATTACTATTGCTATGGTTGGCGTTTTGAGAGCTATTTTTTATATTGTGTTTATAATTGAATTTAAATCCATTTTCATTGGTGTATAAATAATATCTGTGTATCTCTATTTCTCTCTTTACATTTCACGTCGCGTAAAATCGAAAAGAGAAAAAATCTAAAAAATCAAAATATTTGAAAAGATCTCTTTAGATAGAGGGAGTATTACATTATGAACAAATGGACTTATTCAAGCAGTTCCCAGATTCATCTCTACCCTTTGACGATGAATTTCTGACTTTTTTCCAACTGATAGATGAAAAGGCTATATCATCAGTTGACCTTTTAACCTTGTCCAGTTTACAATTAGCCAAATTATCTGGTAGATCATCAGTAATTACGAAAAAATTTCAATCCATTCTTGAAAAGGAAGTTGCCAGTACGATCTCTATAGAGACGTTCAATCCTAACAAATTGGAAGATGAAGTTTTCAAATCATTCACATCAGGTGACGAAGCAATAGATGATTTGTTAGGAGGTGGGATCGGAATTGGACAATTGACAGAGATAGTTGGAGCATCAGCAACGGGGAAATCCCATTTATTATTACAATTAGCAATCACTGTACAATTACCCCGTGAGCTTGGTGGGTTTGGATATCAGATCAGTGATGATGTGATATCGATGACGCAGACGAATACCTTGAGTAAATATCAACTGGCAAAGGTGATTTATATATCCACTGAGAGTGGGATAGAAACGAGAAGGTTATCACTGATTTGTGAGAATTATAAGTCATTGATGGATACTAATGGTATCAATAAGAAATATTGGCCCACTACGGATAATGTTTATCAGATAACTTGTAATGATTTAGAGACTCAAGATCATATAATTTTTTATCAATTGTCAAATTTGGTAACGTCTCAACCGATAAAATTGATTATAATTGATAGTATAGCTCATCATTTAAGATTAGAATTACAAACAAGGGATTCTGAAATTTTGAAAAAAACGCTTAGTCATATTTACAAGATCACCAAATTTTTGAAAAAAATTGCCAATGATCATCAATTAAGTGTTGTTGTGAGTAATCAAGTGAGTGATAGACCCATGAATAAAATAAACGCTAGTGATCCTTCATTATGTCTTGATTATCAATTAGGTTGGTTGAGTGGGTGGGATAATGAAACTATTGTAAAGAGACAATTTTACTTGGATAATTTAGAATACGATGAGGGTAAATTAACATTTTTGCAAAGATTACAATTGGAGAAGAATCAAATGTCTACAAATTATGGATCAAAGCAAGTGCCATCATTGGGTATAATTTGGCAAAATCAAATCGATCATCGTATAATATTATCGAAATATGATCAACCGATATGGGATGAATTATTAGAAACCATCACTGAAAATATTACCAACGATGAAGATTATGATATGAGTAAGAATTTTGAATTGAAAAGAAGAATCTCATATAATGATCAATCATTGAATTTCCAAATCTGGAAAGGCGGTATACGAAGAAGTGAATCTTGATGAATCATGATCTTTTACCGAATATAATGGATGTACATATTAACAAGCCTGTCATTTCTCACAATTGACTCATATATATTGTTCCATGACTTTTCCAAGTTTTCCAAACAGTATTCTGTTCATCAAATGAGTACAACTACAAACTCTATAAAGTCTTCAGATTCTAAGACAATCAGGCTAGAGTTTAGATATTGTTAAACTGTCGTTATTCGCTTCTTGCGAAATTTGTTGGACAAGTCTGCATATTGTTTCCCCATTGCCAGTATTCATACTGAGAAATTGCACCACAAGATCAGATACATATACATAGCTTTGATTTTTCTATAGATAGATAGATAGATAGGTGTACATTTTTATATACAAAAGTCAGTGATTGGATACAGGAAATAATAAGACAAGGGCAAAAGCTGAATGATAATTATAAGGGTAATAATAACATGGGTATAATAATATATAACAGTGATGAAAAATACAAATCAAATCAAATCAAGTTGGAAACTGTTTTACAAACAAACAAACAAAGAAATAGGCAGAGACAATATTTCAAAATTCCAAATCACCAACGATATCATCATCATCATCTTGTTCATCCTGGTCATCGTCATCCATGATAGCATCTTCATCGACATCGTTAGTCAAATCGTATTCATTTTCACTACTATTCAATTGATCTTTTGAGAAATTATTTGTCAATAATGAACCTCTTCTTGCCTGTATAAAAGTTGATTTCATTTGTAAAAAAGCCACTCTCTTTCTCTTCTTATTGTACAAGAAGTAAAAATTACACCACAACACGCTTGGATTATTCAAAATCTCTTCGTTGACAAAGCTATTATCCAATTCAAAGCAAACACATTCGTTTAAATCCATATGACCATTTATGATATCCCAAATCCAATTCAAATCTTGTTCACTCTTACCAAGACTTATCAATAAATTATTAACACTACTTATCAATACCGATGATGAATCAATCAGTGTGAAGAATTCCGGATTCAACGATGAAAAATCATGGTCGGGGTAACACGTGTTAAGGATACCAATGAGATAGGCAAATGTCCTTCTAGATGTTGTTTGATGTAATGGACCAAATACACAAGTCTCATTATCTGTTAATGATGAAGGCGATATATATCCATTTGTATGAAACGACCTACTCATATTAGTTTCGTTATTAATGCTGGGTTTGATAGTTACCGGTTCATTTTTGATATTCGAGGTGGAATAACTTCTTGGCTTTGTATTGTTATTACTGAATTCAAATTTGTTTATCGGTGGGGATAATAACGGGTCATTGGAGGAAAGTTGATGTTGTTCATGTAAATATTGATCCCAATTTTTCTCTATGGTCTTGTACAATTTCCTATCTGATCCAACAGGCTTTGTTGTAAATAAATCTATTGTCCCAGTAACGTGACTATCAACGGTATCAAAACTTAGATTTTGGTTGACCAATTCTATATCGAATTCGTCAATGAACTATAAATTTAGTTAGCGCTGTTATGTTATAATGAGCTCTAGTATTGTTGTAATATACGTACCTTCATATCTGATGTATATTAGTGTATAGTTCTATTGTATATATCTGGTAAAATTAATTATATATCTATCGATTTTGACTCGTTTCTGTACATGTTTTTTTTTCCCTCGTTGTGAGTGTTTTTCCGCTTTTTTCACCACTTTGGACGTATATGTAGAGATGGCTGGACTCTGAATAGATCTCTGTGTGTAAATATGTCTTTCACTTGTGACAAATACAAGTAAAGAGTCTAGTTGTGTGTGGGTGGGAATTTGTTCTGTCAAGTTTTCTGTGCAGTGATCATAATACATGTTTTGCTGGAGTGTATTGTTGGTTTATACTAGGTCTATGTATGAGTGTATCCCGTACAAGTGGATACTATATATAGATGTACAGATTATATAGAGATGTAGAAATGAATTGATACAGAGGTACTAGATATAGATAGAGATACTAGATAGAGATAGAGATAGATGTACAGATATACAGTGATGAGTACTGTGTTACTTGAGTTACTAGAGATAGTTACTATTACTACCATCACTGTCCCAATTGGGCCGTGGCCAGGGGCTGTGCCTGTGGAGCGAGAGAGCGAGCAAGCCACGTGAAATTGGGGGCTGTCTGTATATATGTGTGTCAGGGGGGCAGATGAGATCAGTTTCATCTTTTTGTTGTTTTGTTTTGTTTTGTTTTGTTTACTTTGTACATTGCTAGGGAAGGGAAGGGCTGAACCCACTAGATACACTTGTACATACACATATACACTTGTACATATATACGTATATAGACACACACACTCTTAACATGTATACTGCTGACATCATTCAGTAGTACTCTATATAGATGATGGTTATATATACCTCTATACAGTGATAGATACATACATAGTACACAGGGCACAGGGCAGAGAAGAAAGCAAAGAATCTTAAATGAAATTGCCCGCTCTAAAGTGTCAACCATCGCCATAACACATTACACTGTATACACCGTACACATCATAACGGTTTTATGTAATGTTATGATGAAAATTTTTGTCTTGCTCTTCTCTTGTTGGATTCGTTTCACTAGAATTCGTTTCAATACTTCAATTATATATATATATATACATTGCTTTCCATTAATCACTATATATATATATTAACTCATCTACATCCAGCCAACAAACACTTTGTACTGCGTTCTCAAAAGTTTTTTCCTTTAATATAGACACAGACATAATAATAATACTTCATTGCGCTGTTGCTGCTGAGATATAGTTGTTTATTATTTATTTCAATTTCAATTATACACAACATACACAGAGACAATTGCATTGATTGAAATAGAACAACAATGGCTCAATCAGGTTCTTCCATTTCAGCTTTTGTCACAACCTTGATTGTCAATGGTATATTGTTTGCCGTTTTCATCTCAATTTTTGTTTGTTTTAAACAGAAGCAAAAGAGGGTTTACGAACCAAGAGCAACTGTGGATACTGTTGATCCAATCAAGAAGCCAGATTCACAACCAAAAGGTGCATTTGCCTGGTTTGATGACTTGTTACACAAACCTGAAAGTTATTCCATTCAACAAGCTGGTCCAGATGGTTACTTCTTTTTAAGATACTTGTTCAATTTTGTCGTTTTGTCCCTTGTTGGTGGTGTTGTTTGTTGGGTCATCTTATTCCCTGTCAATACTACAAATAGTAACAAGAGTGCCGGTAAAAATGTCAATGGGTTTGATATACTTGGATTTGTCAATGTCAGAAACAAGTATAGATATTTTGCCCATGCTTTTGTCTCTTGGATTTTTTTCGGTTTGGTTGTCTATGTCATTTACAGAGAATTGGTTTATTACACTTCATTCAGACATGCCTTACAAGCCACTCCATTATATGACTCTTTACTTTCTTCAAGAACTTTGCTCATCACCACGTTACCGGAAAAATATCAAGATGAAGAAGGACTTAGAACTTTATTCCCACTGGCTCAAAATATCTGGTTTGCAAGAGATCATAAAGATTTAGAGAAATTGGTGAAGGAGAGAACAAAATTGTCTGGGAAATATGAAGCTGCAATGAATAAAGTTATCAATAAATCCATGAAGTTGAGAGCTAAAGCCATCAAGAAGAATAAAGAAGTTCCAGCTCCTGAAAATGAATTGGCTGCTTATATTCCAGAAAAGAAAATGCCAACTCATAAATTGAAATTCCTCATTGGTGAAAAAGTCAAGACTTTAAACTATGCCCCAGAACATTTAGGTGAATTGAACCAGGAAATTGGTGATAAACAAGCAAGTTATACCACTGCTGAAAAAGTTGGTTCTGCATTTTTGGAATTCCCAAGTCAATTGGAAGCTCAAAGAGCTTATCAAGCCATGCCATATATAAAAGAGTTGAAAAAATCTCAAACTATTATCAATGCTGCTCCAGAAGATATCGTTTGGGAAAATTGTGGTACTTCATATTATGTTAGACATACCAAGAGTGTTCTGGCAAAGACCATGTTAACTTTAACCATTATCTTTTGGTCTATTCCTGTTGCCGTTGTCGGTTGTATCTCCAACATCAATTATTTGATTGAAATTGTTCCATGGATGGGTTTTATCGACAATTTACCAAAAGTATTATTAGGTCTTATCACGGGTTTGTTACCAACTATTATGTTGGCCGTGTTGATGTCATTATTACCACCTTGGATTCGTAAATGGGGTAAAGTTAGTGGTTGTTTAACCGTGCAAGATGTTGAAAAATGGACACAGAGTTGGTATTTTGGATTCCAAGTTGTTCAAGTTTTCATTGTTACAACATTGGCTTCTGCTGCCTCTTCTGTTGTTAAAGCCATCATTGACAAGCCTGGTAGTGCTATGACATTGTTATCTCAATATTTACCAAGACTGAGTAATTTCTATATTCCATATATGTTATTACAAGGTTTAAGTGTTCCATCAGGTGCCTTGGCGCAATTGGTTCCATTGATTTTGGCTCAATTCTTGGGTAAAATCTTGGATAACACTCCAAGAAAGCAATGGAATAGATATAATACGTTGGGTAAACCAAGTTGGGGAACTCTTTATCCTCTTTATCAATTGATGGCTGTTATCCTTTTAGTTTATGCTATTATTGCCCCAATTATCATTGTCTTTTCAGTCATTACATTTTTATTGATTTATATTGCATTTTCATACAATTTGACCTATGTCATGGATCAAAATGTCGATTCAAGAGGTAGACTGTATCCAAAGGCTTTGTTTCAAACGTTTGTTGGTGTTTATTTAGGAGAAGTTTGTCTTTTAGGTTTATTCATCACTGCCAAGACTTGGGGTCCTCTTGTCTTGGAAATTATTCTGTTGGTTGCCACAGTGTTGGCTCATTTGTATTATCAATATAGATTTTTCCCAATCCTTGATGCAGTTCCAATTTCCGCTTTAAAAGGTGGTGAAGGTTATAACACAAAGGATCAAGGTTTGAAAGAAGTTAAAGAAACTGGTAAATCATTTTTTGTTAGTTCAACAAGTGACACACTTATCATTAACAACAACAATGATGAAACTATCGGTGGTGGTGATTCTTCATCCAATTTGAAAAATTTGGAACAATATGAAGAACAAAGTGAAGCTGATCAAGGTGCACCTACATTTGCCTCTGACAAGCAAAATCCATTTGAACAATCTCAATCTCAGCAACAACAACAACAACAAGTGGGTAATGAAAGTGTGTCTGAATACACCGGTGGTAAACAAGCTGGTGCAATCAACACAGTTCCAGAAGTTGACCATTCAGATATTTACACCAACAATGGTGATGATGAAAAGGGATTGATCAATAGAAATCAATACCACGGACCTTCAACATTGCAAAACAACTTGCCAGTGAATGCCACTTGGTTCAAGAGATTTGTCAAACCAACCACTTACTCTACATATTATGCCTTGGCCAGTCTCTTACCCGATGCTTATCAATCCGTTGTATCATATACAAAGGAGAACAAGTCGATTTACGTTGATCCAGCTGTGAGTGATGAAGCCCCACAATTATGGATTCCAAGGGATCCATTTGGGTTGTCCACTGCACAGATCGAACTGGCTCATAAACATGGTGTCGAGGTTACTGATGAAAATGCTACAATTGATGAACAACTGAAGATTTCATATCATGGCCCACCTCCTGATTATGAGGAAGCTGTTAAACATTGATGATGCTTTCAATATTAATAATAATAACAACAACAACAACATTGTATTCTAGAGCTTAGTTTTTTTACTGTATGATTTTTATTTTTATTCAACTTTTATCACATTCTTTCGTTAATTGCTGCTAATTGGGTTTGTCTTTGTTTTATTTTTACATATATAGTTTAACAATAATTTCAAATTATTCATTCGCGTATGTATCTTGAGAATAGTCTGTACTCCATTATCTATCTACAGCATTTTGTCACAGGAAAAGGCGTTCGTGCCTTCATTTGTGTTCCTAATTATATACATCTTGATGGATCATCAGTCTCTCTCTCTCTCTCTCTGATTACACCGCGCACAAGAGAGTAATATCACGTCAGGTCACATGCTTTGCTACTTTTATCCAACTACTCGATTGACAACACACTTTCCACCGGAGCATACCAACCAATGTGACGTTTATTAGATCAATTAGGGCATTGCCGCCAGTGATCATAGAAGAGTGAGTGACTCCAATGTACTTGTACATACATATAGATATATAATTCATAGTGAATGACGAAATGTCCGGGTAAATGTGAAATTGCAATATTTTCTCGTTGAGCATTTTGACCTTTGTGATGATTTTTTTTTTGCTTTGAGTGTTGAATCATCATCTTTGAACCTATCATCAAAACACACATACGTCGACAATGTCATACACAACTAGACAAATTGGTGCTGCTAACACTTTGGACTACAAGGTCTACATCGAGAAGGATGGTAAGCCAGTCTCTGCGTTCCACGATATCCCATTGTACGCTGATGACTCTAAAAAAGTCTTGAACATGATTGTTGAAATTCCAAGATGGACTAATGCCAAATTGGAAATTTCTAAAGAGGAAAAATTGAACCCAATTATTCAAGATACCAAGAAGGGTAAATTGAGATTTGTTAGAAATTGTTTCCCTCATCATGGTTATATCCATAACTATGGTGCATTCCCACAAACTTGGGAAGATCCAAATAACACTCATGCTGAAACTAAGGCTCAAGGTGATAATGATCCATTGGATGTTTGTGAAATTGGTGAAGCTATTGGTTACACTGGTCAAGTCAAACAAGTCAAAGTCTTGGGTGTCATGGCCTTGTTAGATGAAGGTGAAACTGATTGGAAAATCATTGTTATTGATGTCAATGATCCATTAGCTCCAAAATTGAATGATATCGAAGATGTTGAAAGACATTTACCTGGTTTGTTAAGAGCCACAAATGAATGGTTCAGAATTTACAAGATCCCTGATGGTAAACCAGAAAACCAATTTGCATTCAGTGGTGAATGTAAAAACAAGAAATATGCTGAAGAAGTTATTGCTGAATGTTCTGAAGCTTGGGATAGATTGATCGGTGGTAATGTTGATCCAAAGGGTATCGAGTTGTCAAACACAACATTGTCATCAACTGCTTCATACTCTGCTTCAGCTGCTTCAGAAATCCCACCGGCTTCTCCAAAACCAGCTGCTCCAATTGATAAATCAATTGACAAATGGTTTTTCATTGCCGCTTCATCTGCTTAAATATAATATATATACGAATATATTTAACAAGTGCTTTTCTTTCATCTTACTACAAAGTTGAATTTGAAAACAATGTCAATTTGAAATAGGAATTGATTTGAATTTTGTAAACCTGAACCATATCCCATATCTGTTAATGCCTCTCCCAGTCAAATCTTTCTTTCACCGCTCTTGTGTTTTAAAACTATATCCACCCAGCAGTGGTTGCTCTCACTCAGTCATTCAAATTACATCGGTAGAGACTACAAGTTCTATGAACTCAAAGAATGTATTGAGAGAAATGAATAGCATCATTACGGTGCTGAACACTCATAACAAACTAAATTGTTTTATATCACAAGTCTATCTTAGATTTATTGTCCCTTTTGTTTTGCATTTTTTATAAATTGTTTAATCTTTTTTAAATCCTTTTCTCCATTGGTCTCAACACCTCCAGCAACGTCAACTCCTAAACATCCCTTGACTTTCACTGCATCACCAACATTCTCCGGTGTTAACCCTCCAGCCAATAAATATTCACCACCTTGTTCAACACCAAAATTCTCGGCATCTTGCCAATTTATAAGTTTCCCTTCTCCACCCAGTTCTGAGTCAAATAATGGTAATACGTGTCTGTTCGGTATTGTAGATTCCAAGATGTTTGGAGAATTTAAAACATATCTAGTTATCACGGGAACATCTAATTGATCAATGTATTCTTCAAAATTCTCTGAACCGTGCAATTGTACAAAATCTAATTTCAATTTCGAGATTTTATCTTGAATAACTTCAATCGTTTGATTTCTGAAAACACCAACTAAAAAAGGCCCATTCTCCAATATTAATCTCTGTGCATATTGGAAATAATCACCCTTTTCAGAATCAAATGATTTGAGTTTCGCCAAAACCGCTTTGGAATCCAACTTCAGATGTCTCTTTGCTAAAGTCGATATCTTTATCAGAGTATTATCATCCACAGTCCTGGCTCTATTGGGAACCAATATCACTCCTAATAAGTTGGCTCCATTATTGATAGCACACTCTGCAGCCTCAACTGTCTTCAACCCACATATTTTCACTATTGGCTCACTCATATTATTGTCATTCCAGTAAATATGACTAACTAAAATGATTGAGATCTGCTTTCTGTTTTTTTTATTCTTCAGAGGACTAAATATCACGTGATATGGAGGTCGTGTATAATTGTAGTAGATGGGAAAGGGTTTGTGGTGAAGGGGGAGAACAATAGTTGCTATTGCTATGTACACACCTTTTCGAATTAGACCAAGAGCAATTGCTCTTATCAGATCTTCAATTGGTATATATATAAATGATGAAAGTCTCTCACGTATTTCGTATACCACAATTCGTGAGATATAGATATACAAAACATGTCGTCTACTAAATCAGATTCATCAGCAACTAGCGTTTCAATCAAATTAAACAACGGTAAGACAATACCAGCATTGGGGTTTGGAACTGCTGCTCCAGAGAGCGATTTTGAAAGAATCCCTGAAGCCATTCTCACAGCTTACGATGCTGGAATTCGTCATATTGATACTGCTTGGTATTATGGAACTGAACCTTATATTGGTAAGGCTTTGAAAGAATTATTTGCCAAGGGTGTCAAACGTGAGGAGTTGTTCATCACTACTAAAGTTTGGCCTGCATTGCACGATAGACCTTTACAATCGTTGAACAAATCTTTGGAAGATCTTGGGGTAGATTACGTTGATTTGTTTTTACAACATTGGCCAGTTTGTTTCAAAACTGACGAGAATGGATTACCAAAGAAGCCATTCGATGAGAATGGGGCAATTGTGTTCGATGAAGGTGCAGACTATTTGGACACTTATAAAAAATTGGTGGAAATTTATAAAACCACGGACAAAGTTAGATCAATTGGAATTTCAAATTATAACATTCAGCATATCGAAAGGTTATTGAAGGAAACAGATGTGGTTCCTGTTTATAATCAACTTGAATTACATCCAAAGATCCCATCGAAAGACCTTGTAAAGTTTTGTGAGGATCATGATATCAAAGTGGCTGCCTATGCACCATACGGATCTCAAGGTGCACCATTGATCAAATTACCATTGGTTAAAAAATTGGCCAAGAAGTATAACGTCAGTGAAAATGCCATATTGACTTCTTATCACATCCAAAGTGGAAGAATTGTCATTGCAAGATCATCCACTCCGGAAAGGATCAAAGGGTTAGTAGAATTGGCCCCATTGACTAAAGAGGACTTGGCTGAACTTGATGAACTTGGATTGAAAGAACCTGAACGGTTTATCCAAGAAGATTGGGGAACTCATTTGGGATTCGATCATTGGAAGACTACCCCATCGTGGGAAGAGAAGAAGTGAGTAGTTTATATATCACTATAATAAAGTGTTTCTTGATCAAGTAATCTTGTAATGAACTTTAATGTAACAACATTGAGTAAAAACGCGTAGAATTGAAAAAACCGCGAAAAGTTGTAAAGTTGAAAAAAAAAATAAGTTGATTCCTAACAGATTTGACAAAGAATTCAAACATTGTTGAGGAATATAACCAATATGTCACTGAAAACGTTAGTAGCTCCACTCACTTTGGAATTGCCATGGGTGGAAAAATACCGTCCACATGTCTTGAGTGATATCGTTGGAAATGTGGAGACTGTCGATAGGTTGAAGATGATAGCAAAACATGGAAACATGCCTCATTTGATTATCAGTGGGTTACCTGGTATTGGTAAGACAACATCAGTGCACTGCTTGGCACGTGAATTGCTTGGTAATCAATATGGTGAAGCTGTCTTGGAGTTGAATGCCTCAGATGATAGAGGTATCGAAGTTGTTAGAAACAAGATCAAACAATTTGCACAGAAGAAAGTTTCATTACCTGCTGGAAGGCATAAGATTATAATATTGGATGAAGCTGATTCAATGACGCCTGGTGCTCAACAGGCATTGAGAAGAACTATGGAGATATATTCAAACACAACGAGATTTGCCTTTGCATGTAACCAATCGAACAAAATTATAGAACCATTACAATCAAGGTGTGCCATCTTGAGATACGCCAAATTGTACGATGAACAAGTTTTGAAAAGACTCTTGGAGATAATCAAGTTGGAGAATGTTTCATACACCAATGACGGTTTAGAAGCCCTTTTATTTACAGCGGAAGGTGATATGAGACAAGCTATAAATAACTTACAGTCAACAGTTGCAGGTTTCCATAATGTTACTGGTGATAACGTTTACAAGATAGTAGATTCTCCACATCCTTTAGTTGTGAAGAAAATGTTGTTAAATGCATTGGATAAAGAATTACCAAAAGCATTGCTGCTATTGGATCAACTTTGGACAAAGGGATATAGCGCTGTTGATTTGATTAGCACTTCATTTAAAGTTTCGAAAAATTTACAAATAGATGAAACTTCAAAGTTGGAAATGATACGAATTATAGGATTATCCCATGTGAGGATCTTGGAAGGTGTTGCCACATATATTCAATTGGCTGGTGTATTGTCACGAATAAGCGAATTGGCTTAAATAGATCGATCGAAAATATATACTCATTCTTGAGCTTCAGAAATAATTTATTTAGGAGATGTAAGATGTAATTGCTATGATAATAAGAACGGAACTCATTCTCCTCCTTGCAAATGTATGAGACTATGAATTCAAAAATTGACTCGAAGTCAGGGTGTTTTTACTTTTCCTACTAGCATGGCTTCATCAAATGACGACAAGTTTTGCGAGATCTGTTTGGTCTCGTTATATGTTATTGATGGCTTTGACAAAATTTGCTCCTCAGGCTCAACAGGATCAGTGTGATTCATGTATTTCTAGTAGAATCCTCAGTAATGACATAGCCGTAGTTAATCACAAATTGAGATTTGCATTGGCATTTTAAAAGAAAGTCTGATTGAGCTTATATGAAACAGAGATATGCCCCATTAGTACCAGAGTACCACGATTATAAAAAGAGAAACAAATTATAAATCAAAGAAGATGAACTCATGTTCTTCAATTATTTTAGTTTCTCAGCATGAATCGCAAAACCAACATTCTCTTCTTCAAAAAACAAATGACAACTATTCAATGGGCAGCGTAATACACATCACTGAATATCATTCACCGATAAAGTCTGTCGCAACCAGCTTTTTACCTTTCGCGAATTCGAGAAGTATTACTTCAGACCCTATTAAAATGCAATCAAAGTCCCTCCAAATCGCCCTTTGTAATGTTATACCTTATCAGAACAATTTGAGAGTACTTCCGCCACCAAGTGTGCTCTGAGTTGGACCATAAACATTCAGAAGCTGACATTTCACTACCAGTCTTTTCTGTTCAACGGCTAGTGGCTGCCCAGACTATAAGCCATCATCGGCATGCGAAACAGCCTTTGATTTTGGAATGCAATAGCAGTCCAAACTCCCTGCTTGTATTTTCTTAGCACAAGGGGTGATTTCCCCTTCCACCAAGTGTGCTGTCAGTTGGGCAACAATCAAAGAAAAGCTGACATCCCACTACCAGCGCTATCTCCTAGCGTTCAACAGCTAGCGGTGGATCAGACCGATAGCCATCATCAGCATGTGAAATGGCACTTGAGAAGTTTGTGCAAATGTAGTCTTCTCGAGTTTCCCTGTGTGCATTGAGTTAGCACAGTAGGAATTCCTCTGTCACCAAGCATGCCGTTATTTAAACGCGAGGAACATTGAAGAGCGGACATTCCACTACCAGCGCTATCTCCCAGCGTTTAACAGCTATCGGTGGATCAGACCGATAGCCATCATCAGCATGTGAAATGGCACTTGAGAATTTAGTGCAAACGTAGTCTCCTCGAGTTCCCCTGTGTGTGTTAAGTTAGCACAGTTTAGGAATTCCTCTGTCACCAAGCATGCCGTTATTTAAACGAGGAACATTGAAGAGCGGACATTCCACTACCAGCGCTATCTCCTAGCGTTCAACAGCTATCGGTGGATCAGACCGATAGCCATCATCAGCATGTGAAAAGGCACTCAAGTGGTCAGTCCAATTCACATGTGCTAAGTGTGTGTACCTTCTTAGTACAATTAAGGATATCCTTTGCCAACAAACGCGATCTGAGTTGGACGACGATCTCACATTGTGAAGGTGACAATCCGTTGCCACCGTTATCTCGTAGCAATAAAAAACTAGTGATTCTTTAGCTTGTGAATAGGTGTTTGTTGTTGTGGCGTCGAGTGGAGTGAGACTTCTCTCACACAATTCTGTGTAGTGGTAATTCTCCTTAGCACAATTTGTCATTTTTTATATCAAACTTGCTGTCAGTTCAACGAGGACTATTTGTTAACATCCCACTAGTTCTCTCTCAGCGTCCAACGGCTGGTGTTTGGGCAAACCATAAGAACATCGGCTTTCGAATTTGGGCTTTATTGTTCAGTGCAACGGCAGTCCTCCCAAGTTTGGCTTTTTAATGGTGAGCCTGATAAGCGCTTTTGGTAAGTTCTTCTCACACCAAACATGCTCTGAGTTGGACCAGGCACATCAAAAAGTTGAAAACTAAACCAGCGTTAGCCCTAACGTTCAAACATCGGTTGCTCAGCATTCGCGATTGTGCTTTCGTGACAAGCGCAACGTTATTCCTTCCAATAGTGGCCTTGTAATGGTAAGCACAATTTGTAATCTCCCCAGGACCGAACATGCCCTGAGAGGAGGAACGTAAAAATTTGTTGATATTTCACAATCAGCGGTCTCTCATAGATTCCAAACGCCAGTAGGTGGTCAGACCATAAGCTAGCACCAGTTCTCAAAAACTTATGAGTATTCGATGGAATTGTAGTAGTTGTAGTAGTAATGTTTCTTGGTGCCTTGTTAACATCACTTGGAATTTTTTCTACCACCAAATTTGCTCGGAGTTGCATAGGGGATATTTCACCACCAACTTTTCCAGCGTTCAACGGCTAATGGCTGGTCAGACCAAAAGCTATCGTCAACTTTCAAAAGCTCTTGAGCGTGTGGTGGTATTGTAGTGATAGCTTTTTTTGGTGCCTTGTTAACATTACTTGGAGTTTTTTCTACCACCAAGCATGCTGGTAGTTAGATAAGAACCATTCATGGACATTCCACCACCAACTTTCCCAGCGTTCAACGGCTAGTGGCTGGTCAGACCAAAAGCTATCGTCAACTTTCAAAACCTCTTGAGTGTTTGGTGGAATTGTAGCAGTAGTGTTTCTTGGTGCCTTGTTGACATTAATTGGAATTTTTTCTACCACCAAATTCGGTGGAAACTGAATTAGCACCATTCAATAACATTTCACAGCCAGCCTTCTTAGCATCCAACGTCTAATGGCTGACCAGACCAGAAGCCATCTTCAGCATGGGAAATAGCGTTTGAATTTCAGTACTGTGAAGTTCCCTTGTATAGTATTGGGATATCATATCACCTTAAAATAATACCAATATGAAAATAGCTGGTCCAATTATGAACAACCAGCAAGTAGCGGTTCTTTCGTAGCATCCAATGACTAGTGGCTGACCAGACCATAAGCCATCTTCAGCATGGGAAATAGCGCTGTAAATGAAGGAAGTAAAATATAAATAAAAGGAAATGATCTCAATTCATTTTTTTTAATATTTTTTCTCTCCAGTAAGAACTATCTCTTTTCCATAAACCACAAAGCCAAACATTTATCCTAGCAGCAGGATGACTAACATCATTGCTTATAACTCAATGAAAGAGTCTACCCAATCATCTGCTTGTGACCTACAAATCCCAGATAAACTATCACGAGACCAGATAAAAGTATCCTCATAACAAACAATATACAAAATAAAAAACACACTGTAAACACACGAATATGCATACTTAGTAGTATAAATATCGGTTAAAACTTTGTAAATAATCTCTGAATAGTTCGGTGTTGGTTTTGATGTGTCATTGTTATGAGGTGGTGTAATATCTTTCACTCTGATGCTACAGCTCTTTGACTAAACAATATAATCCTTAAACTGAAGATTTTAGGCATATTTCAATGTTAAGAAAAAAAAATACTCGTGTACTTTTTGAAAGGTTATAAAGATATCACACTCTCGGGAAGGGCAAAAGACAACAAACAACATACATCGAATATATGTTTCGCAACTTTACAGAGCAATTCCATAGGCCCAATGGGGAAGTTCCTCGTCAGCCACTCCCGGCCCATGAAAATCCTCACAAACATAGAATGTCAAGAAGATCTATATCCAAACATCCTCAAGAACCAGGTACATCTTTGAAAAAACTAAAAGAGTTGATGGCCCCAGAAGTGGAGGTATCCATTGAAGGCTTAGAAAGAAAAGATCAAATAGGCATTACGAGGCTTGAATCATTAGAGAAAGAAAAGGAACCCAGTTTCGAAGAATGTTTGGGTAGTATTGAGTTTAATATAAGTTCAGATGATAACAATATCGTCATGAGTGAAGCGGAGTATATTGAGAAGATTGATACGTTTGTGTCATTTCATGAAGTTCTTCAAGACTCAAGAGCTAACATCAAGCCTTTGAAAGATTATCTAACCACTTTTGAGCAAAATTTGAGTAAGCTTTCGAGAGAAATGGAGTTTTTGCAAAAAAAATCAGATAACTTGAATGATGAGATTGCTGATAAGAAAATCATTGAAAAGAAGTTAACGCCTATTATCAATGATTTGATAATACCTCCTGAAGTTGTCAAATCAATATTAAATGATGAAGTTAATGAAAAATGGTGTGAGAATTTGAGATTCATCTCAGAGAAGCAAGAAATTTATTTGAAATATTTAAGTGCTGAAATGAAATTAGACTCGATCACAGAGTTACAGCAGACTCTTCAAAAATTGGTTCTCAAGTCTGTTGAACGTATAAGAGATTTCGTAATACGGAAAATTAAAATGTTGAGGGTCAATGGAATACCTTCTCAGGTTGTTCAACAACAACTTTTATCAGTTGGAGAAGCCTATGCATTTTTATTGACTCATCACAAGGCTCTTGCTATGGAATTAAGACAGGCGTATATGTACACTATGAGGTGGTATTATTACTCCTTTTTCGCCAAATACTTGTATTCATTGGAAAAATTGAGTATACATCAAGTTGGCAAACAAGTCTTGTTAAATAATACAAATGACGACGCAATTCAACAAAATAATAACAATAAGAGCAGTTTTAACTTTTTTGGAGGAGGTTCAACGACCTCCACTACTAGCTCAAGACACTCTGGAGCTTTGAATAACTCGAATAATCAAACCCAGGCTCTTGACCGTTCTGTATTGATCAATGAATATTTAAATCTTGGAGATAGAGGATCAATTATAACAGCAGACGATCCAACTGTTATTTTGGCACAGATAGCTGAAAATAACCAGTTGACTTATTGGATGGAATTTGGGTTCAAAAATTTCAATTTGGCATTGTTGGATAATGTATCAGTGGAGTATTTGTTCGTCAATGAGTTTTTCTGTATTAAAAATGATCTGAATGAGAATGCCAGTGATCTCTGTGATATGATTTTCCAGAACACCTTTAATATTGGTGTCAATTATACAAGGAACTTAATTTCCGACACATATGATTCTTATGGAGTATTAATTTGCATAAGGTTGTCTCAAGCATTTGAGTATGAGTTGCAACACCGAAGAATCCCAATTATGGAAGACTATTTAAATTTACAAATGATAACTCTTTGGCCAAGGTTTCAAAAAATCGTCGATGCAAATTGTGAGAGTATGAAGAAGGCATTGACTAAACTGGTTGCCATTTCATCAACGTCAACATTTTTTGGTGGTGGGAATTCACTGGCAAAAGCTGATAATCCTTTGATTCCAACGCTTTTAACACAACAATTTTCCAAGTATCTTTCAGGTTTATTGCAGTTGACTACTCATTCTGTATTCGAAACTGAGCAAGTAGAGCCATTGAGTAATAGTATACAGAGGTTGACTAACGATTTCGAAAACGTCTTGAACAAATTAAACAGTATGTTGAACAAAAATAATAGCCAGAGGAAAGAATTATTTTTATATAACAATTACTATTTGGTGTACACCACATTGACTACTTTGGACTCCAAACTTGCAGTTCAAGAAAGAGAGCACTTCAAAATGCTTATAGATGCTTACCAGCCAAATTAGATGAAATTATTAATGAATCACTTACATAGAACAACAAAAAAAAAAAATACATCCCCCAGAACTTTGTTTCATAACTCATCCACAATTCTATTTGCAGCTGTTGTTAGCACTGTCCCTATAACTGTAGAGCTTCCTTCTTCGTCGTTAATTATTGAACTCAATTGCTGAGATAGTTCTTCATATCCTTCAACGCCAAGTGTTGAAGACGTCATACTACTTACCAAGGAAGCAGTTTTGGTGGCCAATATCACATTGATGGAAGTTGCTGTTTCTGTGAGTAAACTTTCAGTTATACCAAGAATATCTTCGGCTTGTTCAACGGTAGCATTTGAACCAATAAATAACTTTAACAACAAGAATACAAATCTGAATGGTAACAAAATGATTCTAATAGGTAATGATGCCAACCAGTATATCTTTGAAACTACTCCGAATGCCCTCCTTAGCATGACAAATGCACAACATCCAACGAAGAAATATAATGAATATTTAACCTGTGTTCTTTGCTTTGTACCTAATTGATTCAAGGATCTGACAAGAGACTTTGCCCGATCTAGTAAGCCATTCATTGTGTCAAAGGAGTCATTCATATACAACAATCTTTGAGTCGAATCTTCAAAGTCTTCCAACATCACATCCGATTGATATGCAGAACGTTCCAATAGTTGTCTTGTCTTCAAAAATTTTGAAGTCACCTCTCTGTTCTTTTCCAGTAAGATTTGAGCCTGAGTTTTCTTGGGTATACTACCCTTGTCACTGAAATTAAACAACTCGGCTCTTTTTCCATCTACAGCTCCATCTTCTTCCTCAGCAACAAACACATTTTTCAAGTATTCTGATCTCTCCTTTCTTTCAAAGATATCTTCTCTTTTCTTTGACTCGAGTTGGGCACTTCTCAAGTGCAATTTCAAGTCAGATAATATCAATTTGTATCTATCTAGCTGGAAAAGCTCATCGATTGATGGCCCCAAAAGTTGGCTGACTTTGAATTCATTTATTGTGAGCAAGTCATTAAATGAATTTATCAACTTTAATGATTCGTCCACGAGAGCCAATCTGATCGACGAGTCATGATTTTGATTCATCTTGTGTATTATCAATAGCACATCTCTATTGAGCAGCTCAGCTCGTTGGAAGTTTTCTTCTATCGTGAATTCCATTTCTTCAGACTCTAGTATGATAAACGATGTAGCTGTAATCAATCAGTATCAAAAACAAAAACATTTAACACAAAAACAAAAAAAAAAAAAACTCAATTTGACGTCGTGTGAAATATCAAACAACTCATCGATCAGATGCAAATTCTCTTATACAGTATGGGAGTGAACACGTATTTAATCACCACCTTCACCCAATGAGTATGAATCTGTCTTTGGAACAAAGGTAATGTCATTCAGTCATCAATTCAAGCCAGCAGAAATCATGTAATGGAAGATTACAATCCCTTCTTCTTTCCATCCACAGTAACAGATTGGGAAAATTCAAAGAGAAAAAAAAAGTTTGTTCAGAAACTCATCACAGGAAGAAGAACAGAAGGAGATAAAAGACAATGTCAGCAGACAACTTTGAAACTACTTTGGAGGATAACAATCTCACATTTCCAAAATTCCTATTCTATGGAGACTCTATTACAGAGTACTCTTATGACCAGTTTCCAATGGACTCTCCGAATCTTCAATTCTCACTGGGGGCCGCTCTTTCCAATCTGTATGCTAGAAGATTTGATGTCTTACACAGAGGGTTCGCTGGGTATAACTCTGAATTTAGTAGAATCATTTTGCCAAAGATCTTTGCCATTGAGCATGATTCAAAGCCAGTTGAAACCCAAATCAAGATCATGACTATGTTTCTTGGATCAAATGATGCTGCATTTGCCGGAAGAGAAAAAGTTGAGTTTAATAGATTTAAGGAAAACATGAAATTCTTGATTGAGCTTGTTCTTTCTAAAGGTATCAAGCTTATCTTAATAGGACCTCTGTGGCATAACACTGAGTGGTGTAATAAAACTTATCCTGAAGATTTTGCACAAGGAATCTATAGAACCACTGAGAATAATCTCAAGTACAGCGATGCTATCAAAGAGTTGGCTGATTCATATAATGTCCCATTCATTTGCTTATATGATGAAATGGCCAAGTACGACGCTGCTGGTAATGATTATAATGATTTGCTCAGTGATGGTATACATTTCAGTGGTAAAGGTTACAAAATGCTTTTTGATTGTATAATGCAAACAATTAAGTCAAACTACCCAGAGTTTGATCCAACTAACATCCCTAGAAAGCTTCCTCCGTGGGCAAATCCGAAAATTGTAGAGATATTGGAGAACATTTAATAGATAGATAGATAGATAGATAGATCATTTTATATAGAAAGATAATAGAAAGGGACGCGCTTTTGTTGCCATCTTGTTTTTTTTAGATTTTTCAGATCATTGAAAAGTACACACAATTGACGATTTGACATGACAGATCAGTGGAAAATCAGAAATTGTTATTGAATATCATCATATGGATTCCTACTCGAGTGAGATCACCTTGGATGTGACTGACTCTCAGTACGAGGCCATCAAGTTTCCTCTTGATTCTGATAAAGTTTTGAAAATCATTGCCGGACCAGGGGCTGGGAAGACAAGAACTTTAGTAACTAAGATTGCTTACTCGTTAAGTCTGGGGGTAAAGCCAGAAGAAATATTAGTGCTATCATTGACCAATAGGGCTGTTCTTGCATTAAAGAGTCAACTATCCAAGCTCGTAGGCTCTGAACTTGCAACACTGGTGAACATTCAAACTTTTCATTCTTATGCAATCTCCGTAGTGAGTGCACATTATTCCAACGACTGGAAGTTGCTAGAGGATGTTGGCTGGAAAGCCTTGATAGATATAACACATAACCCATCTGCTACAGATAAACTGGAGAGAAGGCCCAGAAAATTCACGAGAAGTGAGATGGAACGTGTCATTGACTTAGCAAACAGTGGAGTATCAAGTGATGAAATAAGTGGTGGATTCAAAAATCGTCTGAGCAGTTCAGAGGTTGACAATATGATGAAATGGATACACCATTCCAAAATTGTCACATACAGAGACTTGTTAAAGAAAGCCACAAAGGAAGTCACGAAAAATCAACTGATTGTGGAAGAGATTAAAACGATTATCGTCGATGAGTTTCAAGATATGTACGGAGACTTGTTGGATTTTCTCAAAGCCATTGTTTTGAACAAGAACCTTGTCATGGCCGGAGATCCGAATCAAAGTATTTTTGGATTCTTGGGTTCTGACCCACAAATTATGGACAAATTTGACAAGGAGCTTGAAAACAAGCAGACAACTACATTGATTTTGAAAGAATGCTTCCGATCAACTCCTGAGATAATTAAAGTCTCAGATATCATTGTCAATGCGGAAGTGCCGCGAACCCATGTTAGGGAATCAGGGCCAACACCGATATTGAAATATTTTAACAGTGAAATTGAAGAGTTTGCATTTATATCTCATGAGTTGAAGAAAATATTAAACAGCTCGGAAGGGTTAGTGAAGCCAAATGACATACTGGTATTAGGAAGAACAAACAAAAAAATTGACGCTTTAAAAGACTATTTAGAAATCGAAGGAATTCAAACTGTCAAACTCTCTTCTGTCCAGTTGTGGATAGACAGCTATGTTTTTCATTTTGTTGACTACTTGCAGATATTGAGTAATCCAAATGGCTCTGATCACTCTATGATGTCTGTGCTAGCTCTATTAGATAACGTGGGTAATGTTACATTAAGAGCATTGATGCGTGAAGTATCAAACAGAAATATGGTTTTGTCTTCAATGGATCAAATCACGCTATGGGATTATTTGAGAATGATTGTAAATGAATCCGCAAAGCACGCAAAGCTTTTTAAACCGTTTATAAATGCTATCGAAGCTAAGAGGGAGGTTTTCGATAACTGTAAAGAAAAGCCAGATGAAGTTATGAAATTGCTACTTTCATTAGGTGCTGATCTTGGGTTAAGAAAGAAAATCTCAAAGACTTTCCAAAATCCACTGGACTCCTTAAAATATCAAGAGCATTTGAAAAGTTTTTATGAAAGCTTATGCATATCGAATGACTTAAAACCTGAGGGGCTGCCCTTGGTGGAATATTTCCTTCGTCACTACAACGATGTCCCGATATTGCAAGATGACAAACTTGTCAACCTTTCGACGGTCCACTCCGCAAAGGGATTAGAATTTCCAATTTGTTTCATACTTGCAAAGGACCCGCCATTCCCAGGTCAGACTGAGAATATTCAAGATGAAAGAAGGAATCTGTACGTTGCTGTGACAAGAGCATCTGCTTTGCTTTATTACAACAAATTCGTTGATCCGTTTCTGTCAACCAGTAACTTGATCAAACGAAGCGAGCTACCAAAAATTTTTAGTTTGAAGGAACCTACTCTCAATCGCGATTTTTGGTCCCGCTATGCAAATTGTTTGGGGTTGAAAGTTGGAATAAGACATTACCATACATCTAGTGCCAATAGAATACTCAAAGCACTCGTACGTAACCGAAGGTTATATTGTCGATTTATAATTCATTAAATATTATATACTACAAAAAAAATCTATGCATCTTTTCATTTCTTTTCAACTTTTTTAGCAGCCTTCTGGTCGTTCTTTTTGGCAACAATGGGTTGACTAGTCACTAGCAATTTAATGTTGGGTACTTGAAAATTTAGCAGTTCCAGCCACGGTATTTTCACATCTTCCACCTTTTCATTAACAAGACTTCTCAAAACATTCACACCAGGGGCATCGGCTGATACTCCAATAATGCCTGTCAGCTGGTGACCCACAGCGTTGCTTAGCCTCTCCATGGAATTTCTAGGTAATTGGACAAGCTTCACTGGAGTGTCTTTTGACAGTGCCATAAATGTCAACATCGGGAGATGCTGAGTCAACAACGTTGGAGTTATATCCACTTTACAGACAAATACCATTGAGATGACCAACTCTGGTTTCAGTTCTAGTTTTTTCCTGTTGAACAGCGACATTTTCTCTAAAGCTTTATTAGTCGAGTTGAAACCGATAGTGGAGAAAGATAGCAACTCGGGTATCTCCATACTAATATTCGATTTCTCAGACGCAGATTTATACTTCTTATATTTTCCTATAGGCTCTAATGATTTGCATAATAACTCCACGATATCAGCTCCCAACTTTTGATCTATATATGGCCAATTATTGGAACGAATGTAAGGATTTTCTAGCACTGGTTTATACACTTGTCTTCTTTTTTGCTCCAAAAGCTTAATTGAGCCATGTGTCCCTACATCCTTGTGAATTTTGGATGAACCCTGTTTACCCTTTGGTGTCGTTGTCTTATTCATTTATCGAGTTTACTGACACAATTCTTGAATCTCTGTGTCTACTACTCTTCTCTTTTTTTAAAAAACAAACAAAATTTTTTCAGATGTTCTGTCATTGGAAACAAAAAATAACGTGCAAAATAGATAAAAATCTAAAAAGTAACCACAAAAGCATTTGGCGTCAATGGAATATGATGCCGCCGCTTTGTCAATTTGAATGATTTCAAGTATCCTCCAAAGCGCTTAAGTTGGTATTTTTGACAAAGACTTATTCACAAACAAGCTGCAATAATGCATTATTTTAGTTCGTGTCCAGCTACCAGTTCCTCATCTGACGACAGCGGGAGTGAGGAGCATATTGTCCTTACCCTGGGCAGTACTACAGCGTTAGGTATTCCAAGACATCCACTGTGGGGCTCCAAGTCTGATTGTTCTGAGAACAAGGCCAATCAACAATATCAATGGACTAACCCTTTCAAAGAGAATCCTCAAAATCCAAAAAAGATCTTGAAGTTACCAGTATTGGAGAAAAATGCGGAAGGAAGGTATGCTCAAGTTGTCAAACGGAAGAGTGTCAGGTTTTCCAGCCCATTAACTGATCAACCTCCAAGGAATGCTGGTTTAAGAATATCTCAATTATTTGAACCCTCAGAAGATTATGTTTACGATGCCAACGGTTCCTCTGTTTATGACTCTTCATCAAGCTCTGAGACAAGGGATAGTCAAAGATCACTACCACTAAATGGAGGAAAGGAACTTTATAATGAGATCCCAATCAATATGTATCTTGACTATACCAACATGTTGGATGAGAACAATCTTGATATCAGTGAGGGGAAAGATGATAATTTGGAATTCATCAATTCATACGTCGAGCTGCCTGACAATGAAAATTGGATTCAAACTGGAAATGAGATGCAATATTATGACGAGGGGCCAACTTATGAACACTTGTCAGACGTTTCCGTTGATCAATCTTTTGACTCTGATCTTGAAGCAAGGCCTCCATCTAAATCTTCTTCAAGGATTTTGAGCTCCGATAGACCATCTGCTACTTCATGCGAGACACCATTGTACCAGGTATTGATGGAATCTAATTCCAATTCTTATGGAATATCGAACAAGAGTCTTACCCTGGCCTTACAAAAGTCGTTTGAGGATTTATCCACTTTATTGGATGGTGAGAAACATCTGCCCATGCCAAAAATCGACGAGTCAACTACATTGGGAGAACTTTTTGAATGTTTTGTGAGTCTTGCAGAATTATTGATAAATGAATCTCAAAATAAAAAACAAGAGAATGAAAAGAAATCTGTGACTTATGAAGAAGAACGTATGGTATTGAAACTGGAAAATGAAGAACTACAAAAAAGACTTCAGGAATCAAATAACCAATTTTATAACGGCTTGTCTGAAACAAAGAGACAGCTTGAAGAAAAAGAAAGGGAGGCTTCGAAATTAGTTGAATCTCTTGATTTATCGAACAACATATTGGATAACTTGAAAAAGGAAATGCGCTTGCACTCAAAGGAAATTGAGGGTTTCGAATGCCAAAATAATGCCTTCAGGGAGTTGATAAGCAATTCCATTTTTAAGATGAACCAAATTTTAGATAGAGATTCCGAAATAAAATATGATATGGAGAAGAACCCCTCCGTGAACTCATTTCAAGAAATTATTGGGAAGCTTTTGGAAGCTATCTGTGATGAGAAGGAAAAATTTTTGAAACGGGAAAACTCTTCATTATCATTGATTGGTAGTTACAAAAGTCAAATCGAAGTCCAAGAAAGAAAACTCAAAAATCTTGAGCTTCAATATAGGGAGCTGGTTGCAAAATCAGAGAAGCTAAAAAGAAAAAACAATGAGCAAGAAGACGAAATACATGACTTGAAAGAAACTTCTGAAAAGTCTAGAAATTTGCTTTCAGAAGAGATGGAGAACTCTAGAGAGCTTCAAGCTGCACTACAAAGTTTAGCACAAAAGGCCAAAGAAGAAACTACTCTTATGGCAGAGAATGGTAAAATTCTTGAAAGAAGAATTCAACGATTAGAAACTGAAATCACCCGGAGCAAAGAAGCGCTCTCAATTGCACATCAAAAATCAGCTGAAAAAAGTGAAAGTCTTGATAAGAAAAATGAGCACATCAAAAACCTTCAAAACCAATTAAGGGATTATATGAAGTCTATCTCAGATTATGAGCGCGAGAAGGAGTTGGGTTCAAAAATGATTGATGAAATGCAAAAGCAGATAGTTGAATTGGAGACTCAATTAGAAATGGCAAAGTCATCGTTAGAAGTTAAGCAAGAATCAATTGACCTTTCAAGAGAAAAGTGTATGTTTTTGGAGCAAAGGGTCAATTCTTGTAATGATGCATTGGTTGAGAAAATCAACTACATTTCTCGTTTGGAATTAAGCAAACTGGAACTCCAATCCACAATTTATTCCCAGGCCAAAACAATTAGTGATCATCAAGCTGCATCTTCTGATTTACAAGATATGTTGATTTTTTCCTTCAAAGAATTGCTTGACTCTATTGTCGCACCTATTTCGGGTGTTATCACTGATGAGTTTATTTCCCAGATACCAAAGGCGTTTGAATCAGCTTCACAGAGCAGGATCCCAGCTGAAATGTCGCCATTCTTTGCACTTGCGAATAAGGCAGTTTCAGAAGCTATTGAGTGCCTCATTGACAATCTTAAAAATTATTCAAAGTCGTTGTCGACTGAAAGGATCAACAACCAATCTCTTTCAAACGTGATTGCAGCCAAAGATAATGAAATCAAAAGTCTTAAAAAGCGTCCCGGTAACCTGTTAGCAATCAATCATAATGCTGATAAAGCCGCTAACATTATGGAGAATAAAAGGAGAGCAGTGTCGGATAAACCCTATATGCTTTCAAATCGAAGACAAGAACGGGCTCATTGTTCTACTTGTTCACAAAAGGATGTAAAGAAAGTCAAAGATACAGGTAATGTACCTTCTGATAAGAAAGCTGTGGTCAAGGAAGTGATTGTCCTGCCAGGACAGTAAAAACATCGCTGTTAGTTTTAATTATTGGAATTTTGTTTTTTTTTTCGTACAAAATCTAGCAGTTTACAAATTTTATACCTGTAATATACAGCGAGAGAGATCCCTGCCCCGTCCTCATTATATTATTTTTAAAATGGCATATGTGTTCGGCAAAGGTATCTTGGTATCACGATACTTATTTCAATCATAAGTTGTACACTTGTTCTCAAGAAAACTATCGAAACTAATAACAAAGCGTGCTCTCATTAATGAAGTATATATTATATAATTTGTAAATGACAGCTTTGATGAACAAAAAAACATTACTTCATTTTTGAGCAAATTGTTTTATACAACTGATCCGCTTTGATATATAATGTTCGATCTTATAGTCAAATTCATATTCTTTCTCACCTACCACATTCATTTCAGATTTCTTCAACATGTAGATCCCTCTTTGTGCCTCCTTTTTTATCACTTTTATAGAGGCATCCACGTCCATTGAAGATTGTTCCAACTTCAGGCACCTTGAGATGAAATTTTTCAGCATGCTGATATCCCTCCCGGATATGTCAAGGTAACCATCTTCATAATCTAAGAGATGAGCACCAAGGTAAATCATGGGATTTTGTTTTCTTGAAGTTTCTAGCGCTTCTTTGTAACTGGAATAAATCAACAAGCCATATATGTCACTATCAGTGAGACAATAAATTGGTACACTATCCAAGTCTTGTCTCAATTGTGAAATGAATGACCTAGTTAGATGATCAGGGAATCCCTTTCCTGTCACAACAATTCTGTTCACAAAAGTTGAAGCTGTCAAAGCTTTGAAAACAGCTTCCTTCTCCACAACTAAAATATACTCTACATTCTCATCAACTGTAACAATACATCCGGGAAAGATCAAGGGAATTAACACAGGGCCCAGCTTTTCATCTATCACTTGGACTGAATCAGTAGCTGGATGACAAATTCTGAGATTCCCAAAGACCAAACCTTTTTGAGAGGGAATTGCACCAAGTTCATAACCTTCAACTTCTAAAGAACAGCATAAAGTTTCCAAACATTCATCAACAGTTCTTTGAGTTTTGAATAAGCTTACATCATGGTAGAAAAGATCTCTACGAGTCTTGATTTGTTGTACCTTCAATGTTTGTGCTAGTAGTTTTATCACTTTCAAATAAACAGCTGCAAAAAGGCGTGTTAGTAGATCTGCAAAGTGTTAAGATCATATAATCGGTCATATTTACCAAATTTCCAAGTTTCATCTGATGTAGAGCCTGGTAGTCTCAACTGGTATTTTCTAACCTGTTTGGTCTTTCCATTATCCCTTCCACAATCTATGTCAGCTATTTAAGCAATAAAATCGTTATTGAAAAGGGAGTTCTTACCGTCTCAGAGGCTTCCTGAAATTCAAGATAACTGGGGTGCCTTTCCGAATCCCATTTTCCGCAATCTCTAGAGCGGATGTCAATATTTGCAAGGGTGATTTTCTATTTTCTGTGGTTAGTTGCTTTTTATTTAAACAAGTTCACTGAAAATTTACGTACTTATTCTTCATACAGGTGTCGGATACGATGTAAACATTTCTTTCTTCGATATCGCCATTACTGGTTAATATTGACGGAAGCATTATCTTTTTACGAGCTTACGAGTGTAATTATAAAAGGATGCCTCAAATTGTTTTTATTTTTTTTGATATATAAAAAATTATCCTTGTGACAAGCCAACACTTGAATATCACGTATTCACTATGGGGGAAATTGAAGAGTTAAGACCTCAATGGTGAAGGAATTTTGGGGACCTTGATGCACAATTCTATAGCCATTTTAACACAATGAAGTGATGGAAAATAAAGATCTCCCTATTTTAACAAAATTCACAGAAAGCCCCTTTCAATGTTATATATAGTGTATCAGAAGTGATTGAATCGGAACAAATTGACTTCTTAATTCGGTGTATGGGACAAAAGTATGTAGTTGATTGGGCAGCAGTATCTCTTCCATATATCATATCACAATATCCGAATCGAGAAACTCCTTCACGACACTTGTAACCCGATTTCTTATCTCCTCAGATTCTATGAAAAGACTGTGACACCCTGTAGATTCTACTAATCTTACATTGGATTGACCTGATTTATTTATTTTGGATATTAGAGCTTCAGATCCTTTAAAGGAGTTGACTTTATCATCTTTGGAGTGAAAAATGAGCAATGAAGTTTTGTCATTCAAGTTATAGTCACCCTTGAGTAAAGCTTTGCCTTTGTTGAACATATCAACCAATTGGGATATTGAAACCAACGGAACCGCTAGTGTATCTGACACCAAAAAATCCAAGTATTGCTGATCGGTGGTGAGATATTCCTTTTTGATCTTGGAAATGAACTTGTAATTGGCGGTGAATGAAAATTTTGTGGCAAATCCCATTATATGATCGAGGAATGCCGGCTTGGTCAGAGGATCTGATAAAATCAAGGGAGAAGTCATTATACCGCCTTTTATCAACTCTTTGAAACTTCCATTTCTCAAATAATCAAGAATTATACCGCCACCCAGGGAATGACCTACCAAGTATAATGGTATTTTGTTTTTCACCTGGTTGTGGTTGAGCTCTATGAAATGGTTCAAGTCCTTTGTGATGTAATGGTCATTTGTTTCACCTTTAAAATTCCCCAAAGAGGTTAATCCACAACCTCGTTGGTCATAAAAAAAGCATTCATACCCATCTGAAGACAATTTATCCATGAGCTCTTCATAAAGTATAGAGTGCTCGTATAGCCCATGTACAAATAATAGCCTTGCTTTTGCCAGTCCTATTGAAGGCCAGAAAACTGTGTAAAAGGAAACTTCTCCAAACTTGATTTTTTTATGGATCGGAGTTTTCAAAGGAGTATAAGGGAATAAGCTCAAGTCGTAATAAGGTGAAGCTCTCTCAGCCGCAATTGACTCTTCTTCAAACTCCAATGGCATCTTCAACGGTAATTTTGTTCAAATGTTGAAATCAGTTGGTATGATCTCACATAACTATTTCTAAGAATTTTTTTTTTTTTGTGGCTTTTAATATACACAAATAAGTGATAAGGTAGATAAGCAAACTACAAATGGGAAATGGTAAAAAACTACTGTACATAGGAAATTACTTTTTGATGTCTATATGAACTCAATCAAACTTTATCTTTTTAGCTTTAACGCTGGTATCAACGTTTTTGAAAAAAGCACCGTAAGCGCCATGTTCCTTCTTCTTTGTGTGTCCACCGAATTTCAACAATTCGTCAGGAACTTCTTGATTAGCAGCTCTCAAGATGTTCATCAAAGCACCACTTAAATGTTTCTCATGTTCAGTGAATAAAGTATGAGCAATACCTGTCTTACCAGCTCTACCAGTTCTACCAATTCTATGGACATAATCTTCAATTGTCAATGGAAAAGTCAAGTTGATGACAACTTTGACATTTGGAATATCCAAACCTCTTGCAGCAACATCGGTAGCCAACAACAAGTTGGTTTCACCTTTTTTAAATTGATCTAAAGATTGTGTTCTTTGCTGTTGTGACAAGTCACCATGAATAGATGAAACTTGAAATCCTTTGTATTGCAATGTCTTTTCCACTCTTGTAGCTTCCTTCTTATACAAGGCAAAAATTAAAACTTTGTCATTAGACTTGGCACCAGAATGGTATTTATTCAACAATTGAATCAATTTCTTCTCCTTGTCATATGGCTCAACAACTTCAACAATTTGTGTGATATTTTTGTTAGCGGACAATTCGTCTCTGTCACCGATTGAAATCTTGACTGGTGATTTCATGAAAGAAGAGGCCAATTCTCTGACCTCTTTTGGCCAGGTGGCTGTGAACATTAAAGTTTGTCTGTTAGTTTTATTTGTCTTTGAAATTATCTTTTTGATATCATCTTCGAAACCTTTCTCCAACATTCTATCAGCTTCATCCAAGATTAAGTAGTTGATTTTACTTAGATTGATTGCTCCTTCTTCCATCAAATCCAACAATCTACCTGGTGTGGCAACGACACACTGAGAAGTCTTGACTGCTCTTCTTTGTTCATCTTTGGATACACCTCCATATATACATGTACATTGTAAATTCACTACATCTGTCAATTTCTTCAAATTGTCAAAAGTTTGTGATGCCAACTCTCTTGTAGGAGAAACAACCAAAACTTGTAAATCTTTCTTGTTGTTATTGGTCAAAATATGATTTATAGCTGGAACACCAAAGGCAAATGTCTTACCAGAACCAGTCTCTGCTACACCAACAACATCGTTACCGTTTAACAAATATGGCCATGAGACAGCTTGAATTGGAGTAGGCTTTGGAAACTCGGAGATGACCTTATAAATGGAAGGATTGATATGGTCCTCCAAATTATTGAATGACAAAGTTGGCTTTATGTCAAGAGATTGAGGATCTTCAATTGTAACTTCGTTTTGCTTCAAGAAAGTATCAATATCACTTTGAGATGCAGAAGAAGTTGGAACAAAACCACTGGAGGCAGTTTCTGGTTTTGATACGTCTTCTGTCTTATCTTTCTTCTCCTTCTTGTCTTTTTTGTCTTTTTTCTCCTTCTTCTCCTTTTTATCCTTCTTATGCTTCTTATCTTTCTTGGAAATTTTCAGCAGAGAATCTTCTGCTGATGATTCGTGCTTTCTCTTTTTATCTTTCAAATCCTTAGAGCCCATAATGATTTGTGTCTTTGACAAGTTGTTTATTATCTTATCAGATGTTATTCAATACTCTCAGGCCTAATAAAATTTTTCAGCCCAAAAAAAAAATTTTTTTTTTCTTTTCTTTTACAGAGAAATTGGTACGAGATGAGCCAAAAGCGGAAGTACACCGAATACAGTAATCAGGTCAGTGGCGTGAGAGAAAACGAAAGAAGAATGAAAAGTTGCATTTCACTTTTAGTAATACAGTAAAATAGGAATAACACATTGAATTACGTGTTCACTCATAAAATCATTAAATAAGCTTTCTATTATAAAGTTTATGAAATCGGCATTTTTAGTTTGTCTTGTATAATATCGACAACTATCACAACATTAGGGCATTTTTTTTATATATAAAATTTCAGTCATATGAATTTGAATAGTTTAGTGATTTTGTTGCTGACGGCGATCTCCTGCTTGGTGCAGGGGATAGAGATGCCAGCACAACAGCAGGGGCCAATTGCATACCATGACTTCCATGACACCCCATTTTTGAACAACTCCGCGTTTCTGACTACGCCGATCAGTGGATCATTGAATATCACTTTCCAAGAAATCAACGAAAAGAATCAACAGATACGATCATCTTTAGAAACATTGGTACATGAGCCATTTTTCAGGATCTTCAAGTTGAACTTGTTCAAGTCATGTCCCTTTTGGGAACAAGAAGGGTTCTGTTTATACAGATCATGTGCTGTTGATACCATAAACGAATGGGCTGATTTACCAGACATTTGGCAACCGGAAGAATTGGGAAAGTTACAAGGCACTCCGGAGATGCACAAGGATTCAAAGAATGTCGTTGATGGCCCACTTAACGGTGAAGAGTGTATTGATGAGATCAAAAGCAATAATTACTGTCATCTCGATGGCGCAGATGAAGATTGCGTGTATGTTGATTTGGTGGAAAATCCTGAAAGATTCACAGGATATGGTGGTGAACAATCATTTCAAATTTGGAAGCTGATCTACGATGAAAATTGTTTCTTCAATCATAATAGCATTTTTGATGATCCAGAAGAAGAGCAATGCATTGAAAAACAAATTTTTTACAGATTAATCAGTGGAATGCATTCTTCCATATCGACACATTTGACTAATGACTATTTGAATCTTGAGACTAAAGAGTATGGTCCTAACTTGTTGCAATTCATGTTCAAAGTTGGTAATTTCCCTGAAAGAATTGAAAATATGTATTTGAATTACATTTTAGTTGTTAAATCATTGATCAAATTATATCAATCAAAGTATCTTGACAATGTTACCTTATGTGCCCCACAATTCAAAGATAAAGAATTGGAATTGAAACACGAATTGAAAGATTTAGTTGAACCTTTCTTATCTTTGACATCAAAGGGAAGTGATGAAATATTGTTCAATGAGAAGGATTTATTTCAAAATCCAGATGGACTTGATTTGAAAAATGAGTTTAAAATGAGATTTAGAAATGTTTCATCTATAATGGACTGTGTTCATTGTGATAGATGTAGGGTTTGGGGTAAATTACAAACAATTGGTTATGGAACTGCATTAAAAGTATTATTTGAACTTGACGAGGAAAACAGTGATAAATTTTCATTGGAAAAAATTGAATTAATTGCATTGATAAACACATTTGACAGATTGAGTAAAAGTGTTTTAAGTGTAATAAATTTTGAAAAGTTATTTGAAGAAAACTATGCAAAGGAGCAATTGGAATTGTCAAATAAGAAGACAATTGAAGAAAAAGATCATAAAGATGACTTTAGAATTCAATCCAAATCCACATCAAAGGGGAAAAAGGAATTGAAAGAATTTTCATACCCAAAAGTTTCAAAGTCAACAAAAGATGGAGATCAAGATAAACAGGAAACGCTTGTAGAAGTTTTCTATACTGAATTAGGGAACGTGATGGAGGCGCTTAATTTCATATGGGAATCTTACTTCAGCTTACCAAGGACAGTATTCGAATATATCACTGTTCAAGCCAACAATTACTGGAGCAAGTTCATCGGTGTCAAACCACTGATTGAACTCGATGAGAACCATTTCATGAATACCTTGTTCGAGACAACACACACCAATACAGATTGAAATATATGATCTCATCAGGTCACATGACAATCCCGTTATCTACAGAAGAAAATTTTTTTTTTTCTTTTTATATTTTGAAAATTTTTCTTGTCTCTATATAGAATATATAAAACCTTGTGTATATTAGAATTATTTGAAGTATTCATATATAATTAAGTAATTGCTTCTTTGATCTTGTTCGTTTCCCTTATCAATTGGAATATGTCGAGATTTAATCCAAAGAATAGCACGCCTTTTAACCCTAAAGGTGGTGTAAGAGGTCAACAAACTTATGATGAGTTTTTGAAAAGTAAGACACAACAACAATCATTTGAAGTGAAACCAATAACTCCAATAACTTCACCTTCGATGTCAGTATCGAACTCAACTTCAGGAATCAATACCCCAATAAGTCATGCCCCATCAACCACATCTTTGAATTCTTTAAGTTCCGCTTTAAGAAAATTAAGTGTAACTCCTATTAGTGATAATTTAGAAAATATTAAGAATGCCAAACAAATTTCAGAAGTTAGAATAGAATGTGATGCTATTGTCAATTTAATCGAAGAAACTGGTGTTTATACAATTCTGGAATGGAATATGTCAGAAATTTTAAAATCATTGAGTAAACTGAAGAATCCAGCTTTAGTCAGAGAGGGAAGTATGTTGTTACTTTCCACATTATCCAGAAAATTTGCTGGTAATACTCCATATGAAGCTTACTTTATCGATTTATTACCATCAGCTTTTGATTTATTAGCTGATAAGGAAAGTAACGTCAAGAGAGCTGCACAAGTTTGCATTGATTCTTTATATGGAATGTTCCCAGTTGAAGCTTTACCATCTGTTGTTTTACCACAATTATTAGCATATTTGAAATCTTCTGCTAAATGGCAGAGTAAAATTGGTTGTTTGAAATTAATTGATAGATTAATAGTTGATGCTCCAAATGATTTATTAGAGATGACATTTATCGATGCCATTCCAATCTTGACCGATCTGGCTGTTGATTTTAAGCCTGAATTGGCTAAAGTTGGTTTGAAAACTATGAATGATTTCGTTCAAGTTTTGGATAATTTAGATTTGAAACCACGTTATGAGATTATTGTACAAACATTGGCTGATCCAAAGAAAGTTCCAGATTGTATCAAATCATTTTCCTCAGTAACTTTTGTTGCTGAAGTTACTGAACCAGCATTGGCATTATTGGTTCCAATTTTGGATAAATCTTTGAAATTATCATCATCTTCGCAAGAACAATTGAGACAAACTGTTATTGTCACTGAAAATTTGACAAGATTGGTTAATAATAAGAGAGAAATTGAAAGTTTTATCCCAATTCTTTTACCGGGTATTAAAAGAGTTGTTGATACTGCTTCTTTACCAGAAGTTAGAGAATTAGCTTCAAAGGCTTTATATGTCTTGGAAGAAGCTGATGCTGAAAAGGCTGATGGTAAATTCCACGGTAGAATTTCTGCTCAAGATTCAAAGAAATATCTTGAAGGTATCAATCTTGATGATGAAGTTGTTTCAAATTATTTGAGTTCAGTAATAGCTGCAGATGCCAATGCCAATGATTGGAAAAGATTAAAAGAATATTTGGAAATGGCCTTGCCACATTACATCAAGGATGAAACTGCCGTTGTTGCTCTGGCTGAATCTATTGTCCACAGGTTGAGAACATTATTCACACCAGCTGCAGTAGGTGGTAACAGTGAAGATGGTATTGAAATTGTCAATTCTGATTTCTCCTTGGCTTATGGTGGAAGAATGTTATTAAACAAGACTAACTTGAGATTATTAAAAGGTCATAGATATGGTTTATGTGGTAGAAATGGTGCTGGTAAATCAACATTGATGAGATCAATTGCCAATGGACAATTAGAAGGTTTCCCAGATAAGACTGAATTAAGAACTTGTTTCGTTGAACATAAATTACAAGGTTCAGAAGCTGATATGGATTTAGTTGCATTCATTGGATCTGATCCTGAATTGGAACATGTCTCTAGAGAAGAGATTGCCAATGCCTTACACGAAGTTGGTTTCAACGAGGAGAGAAGAGCTCAACATGTTGGTTCATTATCCGGTGGTTGGAAGATGAAATTGGAATTGGCAAGAGCTATGTTGATGAAAGCTGATGTATTGTTATTAGATGAACCTACTAATCATTTGGATGTTGCCAATGTCAAATGGTTAGAAGAGTATCTTGTTGAACATACTGATATCACTTCATTAATCGTTTCACATGACTCTGGATTCTTGGATACAGTTTGTACCGATATTATTCATTATGAGAATAAGAAATTGGCTTATTACAAGGGTAATTTATCAGAATTTGTCAAGGTTAAACCAGAAGGTAAATCATATTATACATTAACTGATTCCAATGTTAAGATGGCCTTCCCACCTCCAGGTATATTAACAGGTGTTAAATCTAATACAAGATCTGTTGCCAAGGTTACCAATGTAACATTTGCCTATCCAGGTGCCCTGAAACCTTCATTATCTGGTGTTTCATGTTCATTATCATTGTCTTCAAGAGTTGCTGTTTTGGGTCCAAATGGTGCAGGTAAGAGTACATTGATCAAATTATTAACCGGTGAATTGATTCCACAAGAGGGTAAAGTTGAAAAACATCCAAATTTAAGAATTGGTTATATTGCTCAACATGCTTTACAACATGTTGAAATGCATAAGGAAAAAACTGCAAATCAATATTTACAATGGAGATATCAATTTGGTGATGATAGAGAAGTCTTGTTGAAAGAATCACGTAAGATTTCCGAGGATGAAGTTGAAATGATGAGTAAAGAGATTGATATTGGTGATGGTAGAGGTCCAAGAGTTATTGAAGCCATTGTTGGTAGACAAAAATTGAAGAAATCTTTCCAATATGAAATTAAATGGAAACATTGGTTACCAAAATATAATGGTTGGGTTTCAAGAGAACGTTTAATTGAAGAAGGTTTTACTAAATTAGTTCAAAAATTCGATGATCATGAAGCTTCAAGAGAAGGTTTGGGTTATAGAGAATTGGTTCCTCGTGTTATTAGAAAACATTTTGAAGATGTTGGATTAGATGGTGACATTGCCGATCATACCCCATTAGGTTCATTATCAGGTGGTCAGTTGGTTAAAGTTGTTATTGCCGGTGCCATGTGGAACAATCCTCATTTATTAGTCTTGGATGAACCAACTAATTATTTGGATAGAGATTCATTAGGAGGTTTAGCCGTTGCCATTAGAGATTGGACTGGAGGTGTTGTTATGATTTCACATAACAATGAATTTGTTGGAGCATTATGTCCAGAACAATGGATTGTAGAAAATGGAACCATGGTTCAAAAAGGAGTTTCCGCGATAGATCAAAGTAGATTTGAAGATGGTGGTAATGCCGATGCTGTTGGAACAACACCAACACCAACAACAAAGAAGAATGCCGTTGAAGATGATAGTCCTGCTAATATCAAAATTAGAATTAGAAAGAAGAAGATGACTAGAAACGATAAGAAATTACAAGCGGAGAGAAGAAGATTGAGATACCTTGAATGGTTAAACTCTCCAAAGGGAACTCCAAAGCCAGTTGATACTGACGATGAAGAGTAAATTTAACTTTAACAAATTACAAGTGAGTAAAATGGGTGGTTCCGGGTGGATAAAATTCATACATACATACAAATTATATATATAAATTAATAGCACAATATTCATTTTTTTTAAAATCCCTAAAATCCTTAGATCTTTAAATCCTTGAAATTTGCTATGACTCAGAGGTTTTGTAGTAGTGGTATATCGGAGGTAAGGCTGTTTACAATAAGTGAGCGAATGAAACACAAACAAGAACAAACAAGAAACAAGAACGGGCAAGAACAGAAACAGTTCTGTAAATGTGAATAGCATTATCGTATAATTGTATAGTTGTAAAAAGTTCTAGAAAGTTCTATGTATCCGGGAAGAGAAAAGGGACAGCCCCTAATTGGGAGTATTGCTTCAAACTTTGTTGCGGTGTTATTGTTTGTTGTTTGTTATTGTTATTGTCTGGCTCAGTTTGTATAAAGAAATGCGAATGAGTGAGCGAGCGAAATTACTCAATTTAATTAATTAACAAATTAGTGTGGGAAAAGAAAAAATAAGACCAACAAAAGGAAAAGGATCTCTCTTATTTCATATTCCTATTACTAATATATTAATATATTAACACAGTGTCATCTTTTCATATATAGTTGTAACTATATATGCTTTGAAGCTATCCCCATCTACTACACTATCCCATTCAACCCAACCAACCTACAATCAAATTTGCTCAATCCCCCCCTACACACATCATTACTAATTATAACAACAATAATATGGCTTCATTAGCTAATTTACCAACTTTAAGGAGAACTTTGACCGATGTGATGGAAGATGAATTATATCACATCCCAGGTCAAAATAGATCAAACGCTTCATCTCCAACTTTACAACACACCTTGTTGGCAAACACACAACGTTTCAACAATTCGCAGGAGTTTTTAAGTATACCCGATTCATTCACCGAAACCCATAACGATATCATGTCAAATCCAACTTTGATTGAAGATGACGATGATGATATGTTGATGGATGATGTTGAAATGCAAGAGGAAAACGTGGATAACTTGTACACCCCGAACACTTTTAACATTCAACCCTTCAATCCTTTCCATGATTACGCCAATCCTAATGTCTTTAACAGTTATACAAATCATTTACATCAATCCGCTTTCTTACATCAAGATCCATTCCAATCATCGTTTGAACTGCCACTCACGGTATCACCAAGAGATGCTCATTTGAAATTACCAGAGGAACTTTTAAATGCTGATTCTAACAATGCTTTTTTCAATCAAAATTATGACTCTTCAAAATTATTTGTGTGGCCTCATGAACAAAATGCCAAAGATCAAATAATAGGTCCAGAACAATTATATCTAGATGAAATCTCAGATGATGAAGAAGAGGATATGGATGATGAAGAAGATTTCATGGATACCGATTTGAATTACTACGACATTAATGATCAATCCTATTCGCCACCATCATCTCCTTCAAATTCTCATACTCCTCACGACAATGACAAGTTGAATTCATCACCTTTAAGTTTTAGCATGGATGAGATAGTCCCATTACAGCAACATGATGACGATGATGAAGATGATGATGTTAATGAAGATGAGAAACCATTGTTCACCAACGAAGAGATTGAAAATAATGGTTCAAGTCCAGATTCATTACATTTAGAGGATAAGAAACCAAGAAGGGAATCCTTTGACAATCATCAATCAATATCAAATAACAAACAACATCAACAACAACAACAACAACACAACAGCACAGAAGAATCACCCCTTGGTGGTCGTATAAGACGTAAACAAATAGCAATCAATTCACTTAGTCCTGAGGGTTCCCATCAATGTCAATTAACGAACCCAGCCACACATAAACCATGTTTAAAGCAATTTTCAAGGCCCTATGATTTAGTAAGACATCAAGAAACTATTCACGCTTCCAAGAAGAAAGTTTATAGATGTACTTTATGTGAAGATGATTACAACAAGAGTGGGAACGCAAGACTTTCAAATAAAACTTTTAGTCGTGGTGATGCTTTATCAAGACATATAAGAGTTAAACATGGTTTAACTGGTAATGAAGCTAATGAACTGATCAGAATAGCAAAAGAAAATGTCGAATATATTGATATTCAATAGGGATTTTTAACTTGATATGATTTATTTATTTAATTTAGAGTATTCATCAAGTTGAAAGTTGTTGTGTTTTGTGTTCTGTGTTTACGTTTGTGTGTGTGTGCGTGTGTTTGCTTGTGTGTGGTTTTAAGTTTGGAATTTTATGTGTATTGCTGTTATCTTTTTTTATTTCTTCTTCTTCTTTTTATTCTGTTTGCTTAACAACATTGATTTAAATGTTGCTTACAACATGATGAGTCATTTCATACCTTATATATAGTTTATACAAATGATTAAATGGTTTAGATTTTTTAAATTATAAATATTACAACTTGTAGAAATATAAATATTACAACCAGTAGAAATATTAGTAGAATCAATATGTCAAATATAGTTTCCTCGAAAATTAATCATCAGTTTCCTTGAATTACCTAAATAACATTAGAACAGTTTGTAATTATATATTTATTGTAATATTGTTTATACATTTCTATTTCTTTGTCCTTGGCTTTGGTGGAACAGCTCTTTCCTTTTGTCCCCAAACCAATTTATGTGGTTTCATGAATGAATCCAATATCTTATCATCGATAGATGATCTTCTATCTTGAAATCCTTTAACAAATTCTTGTAAATGATCTATACATAATTTTTTCAATTCACCTGATAATAATTCACCACTTTTATAATCGTCATAAGTTTTCTTTAACAATTCATCATCATTTGTCAAGAATGATAAATATTGATATGCAACATCAACATCTGGATTACCACCATATTTTCTATGATCTTCCAGTGTAATTTGTCCACCAGAAAAGGCATATTTATTAATCTTCTTCTTAATTTGATTAGCGGTATCATCCATGAATATAGCAGTGGAATCATCACTAGCAGACATCTTTGTCGTGGAACCTTGTAAAGCTGGGAAAAATCTTGCATGGATCAAAGCCGGTTTGGAAAATTTCAACTTGTCAGCAACATCTCTACAAACTCTAAAATATGGATCTTGATCAATAGCACATGGAATTAAACATGGAGTCTTTGGAGGTAAACCTAATACATCCGGAAATGATGATGGGAACAGGGTGGCAATTTGAACAGATGCAAAATGTACTTTACCAATACAATCTGAATCTTGGAAACCGAAAACGGCCTTGGCAGTTGATGTAGTAATCAGTCTTGATGTTCTCACGACATTTTCATAAAATGCACCATTCATATATTCCAAATCGGAAAAGATAAATGTATTCTCTGGTTTGAAACCAACAGCTATAATATCTTGGGCATTTTGTCTGGCAAATTTCTTGACATCTTCAATGGTTAATTTTGGTTTAAATAAAAATTTCTCATCATCTGTCAATTCAATCACTAATGGAACATCAAAAACATCTTGTAACCATTTCGTAAACATAAATGGAACCATATGACCTAAATGCATACAATTAGATGGTCCTCTACCGGTGTAAAGGAAAAAAGGTTCCCCAGCTTCGTATAAATCCAAGATTCTACCAAAATCTCTCTCTGAGAAGAAAACACCTCTTTTCAAAAATTGATGGGGTTCTTCACCTGTTAATTTCTTAAATCTAATCAAAGTTTCCTCAGTGATCTTTTTGGTACCAAATTGTGTAATCAATTTCTCATAGTCAATAACTTGAGCTTTACCATCAACAACAGCACCATTGACTTCCCACGGCGTGATGTTCTGCTCAACGTCATTCTTCAGCCCATCTTCGGCTAGTGTTGTATTTTCCAAGTTTTTAGTAACTTCTTCAGTCATTGTGTATCTTGATGAATGTCAATATCAGCTTTCCAGTCTCTATCTCAACACACAATAAAGTTCAGGATATAAAGATTGATAACGAAAATTTTTTTGTCTTGTATGATTCATCTCTGTTTTTTTTTTGGGAATTTTTTATTATATTTTTTTTATGAGACTTAGGAAGGTGTGTTTTTGGGGCACTTTATCTCTCAAACGGGATACTAATTATCCACTGAAGTAAAATGCTGAAGACACCATGTCTCTTGTCATAAGTAGGTCATCAATCATATAGTTCATTGGAGATATATAAGATAGTGATTTGTCGGAAGATGATGAAATGCCCATGGATGAGTTCTCCTCTGATTTACTCTTCAACATTTCATTCCCAGAGACGGGTGAATTTTCCAACTGAACCTCAATATCATTATCACCGTGGGGTTGAGGACTTAAAGGAGGAGGAGGACTATGAGTCTCATCCATTGGGGTTTGAAGTGTCATATTACTACCCATCTCTGCTTGTTGTGAAGACAGATCCTCGTTATCACTCCAATCTTGATAAACGTGTGTGGTGGGAAATTCATCACCGAAAGTGGGAGGCGGATCACGAAGAGAAGCAGAACGCCTCAACAATGATTTGAAATACTTGAATGAAGTGCCTAAACGTAGATTATGACCAACTTCATCTGACGTATCCCTTCTAATGGGGATTGCCCGTTGCAAATGACCTCCTACCGATATTATTGAAAAATCATCAGGCGCTTCACCCATGGTGAAAGAGAATCGATTGCCAAGGTCCAGATTTGGGGAAATCATTTCACCGCTGCTGCTGTAATCTGGAGGAGGTGAATCAGTCTCAGCGAATATTTGATCAATTTCAGCGTCACGTAAATTATCAAAAGCCACTGACTGATAATTCCTGTTCAAATGGAAATGTTTTAGCCTCTCATAAAACCGCCTTGCTGTGATTCTGATTCTTGCACGCTTACTATGATCATGACCTTCAGATGAAACAACCAAATCCATTGTGCTTGAAGATGACGACTTCATTGACTCTTGACTTGTTGGAAACTCAGAGGAATCGGTATTGACCTCGCCATCCTGTGCGTATGCGACATGATACGGCGTAAACACTCTATGTGGGTCATATAGTGTAGACCGCTCAGCAGAAATGGGGAATTGGGCCCTTCGAGGTGAATCTGCGAATGCCTCTATTGGACTGTATGAAAGTAGAGATTCCTCAGAATCTTGGAACATGGAATCATTTTCGAAATCTTGGTCATCTAATGTTATCCTGGTGGAAACATGTGTTCCGAAACCATGAAATAGAGATGGCATGTGGGTGCAATGAGTGTTTGAGACATAACTCTATCGGAAAGGGGGTTACACAAAATGGCAATATCATATCACACACATGCGAAAACCAAATAAAAAAAAAATTCCAAAAACACAAACACATCCTTTCTACAGCCCCCGTTTTTATAGTGTCGGTATCAGCCACTGCAAGCGCCAGCTGACGTCTAAGTAGTACTCTGGATAAGTTCTCAATTGCACACTCCAATTTCTTGCTTAGCATTCATCTGATCATAATATAATAACCTCTTTCCTTAAAATGCACTTTGAGAATTTTAAATGTAATCTCCAATTCGGGTTACTCAATTTTAGCATACATTTGGGAACAATGTGTAATTTGTTTTGCTGGTATTTCTCCTGGAGGGAAAAGAAAAAAGTTCTGTATCCAGTTTCAGATTATACAGCAAATACGCCATTCATCTGGTTTTAACGAAGTTTTATATCATAGTCAATTGATCAATGCCAATTGCTGTCTGATATAGACTTCATAAGACATCATCAGATATTGTACATTTAGTTTATTTCATTTAAAAATTCATATGTATTTGTATTATATTTAGTTATGACCTCAATGAACAACAATCACACCCATTCTTCAATTGATATAATAGACGCATACGAGTCCGACGGGACCATTGAAGGCGATCACGATACTGGTTCAATTCCATACTCGAAGGAGAACATACCAATTGGACATTTATCCTCACATTTGGAAACTATGGGTATTGATTCTGGAGTCAACACTGAGCCTCCAACACCGCTACCTTATTACTTAAATTCCACTACTGAAATGAGGGCAATGTCTGATACGTCATTGTTCATACCTGATAACACTTCATCTGATGGATTTATATCTGATGACAACCCTTTGATTCCACGAAGTAACACTCTGGCAGCTAAAAGTTGGGAGGAAAGAGGTGCAGCAAAAATTGTAAAGACTGAATTGGACGCAGATGGGAATACTATCACCTCAGTCATCAAAAAATCAGTGAAGGACTTCAAGTTTGGTAAGAGCCTCGGGGAAGGATCATATTCCACTGTTGTGTTGGCTACTGACAAAGTCACCGGTAAAAATTATGCAATGAAAGTTTTAGATAAGAGGCATATTATAAGAGAGAAAAAAGTGAAGTATGTGAATATCGAAAAGAATACATTGAATAGATTGGGGAAACGAGATGGTATAATACATTTATTCTTCACTTTTCAAGATGAAGCAAGTTTATATTTTGTATTAGACTACGCCCCGAATGGCGAATTATTATCACTTATCAAAAAATATGGAACAATGAATGAAGAGAGTGTCAAATATTACTGTGCTCAAATCTTGGATGGTATCAAATATATGCATGATAATGGTGTTGTTCACAGAGATATCAAACCTGAAAATATCTTGATTGATTACAAGATGAGGGCAACAATCACTGATTTTGGAACGGCAAAATTGTTGGAAAAAAACGAAAATGGGAGGTATCCAGCAGATGTCAAGGCCAATTCGTTTGTTGGAACAGCAGAATACGTCTCACCTGAATTACTTAATGATAAAGCATGTGGGAAACCATGTGACATATGGGCTTTTGGTTGTATAATGTATCAAATGATTGCTGGGAAGCCACCTTTTAAGGCAACAAATGAATATTTGACGTTCCAGAAAGTTTGTAAACTTCAATATGCATTTACCGCTGGATTCCCATTGATAATCAGAGATCTTATCAAGAAAATCTTGGTATTAAATCCAAGCAATAGAGCTTCAATAAGAACGATCCAAAGCCATTTTTTCTTTTCAGATATCAACTGGGCTGATCATGATTCTTTGTTTGAAAATCCTCCCCCTGAGCTTGGTCCTTACAAAGTTTCTGCAAGATCAATGATGCCAGTTCCAGAATTGTCTCAACAGTCAGTGACGAAGGCAAAGGTTAAAAGACCTCAAACTGCCCTGCAAAATTCAAGTTCATCATTAGCACCATCGACTCCAAAATTGGGTTATGAGGAATCCGGAAGACTGCAACTGACTTCAGCTTCTGCACCGACGACACCATTGGCGATTTACAATTCATCATCTGGTAAGACACAAATTAGCACACCGAAAAATACCAAATCGGCTTCTAGTGCAGCAGCAGCAGCGTTACTGAAGAACACTTCGGAAATTATGGCTGGTCCTAACGATAGCACTGAAAGTGATATCACTCAACCGAATTCTTCTAGTTCTTCACAATCCAATAGCAAAAGAGGTTCCGAACCAGACTTGTATATTCCAGGAACAAATATATTGAGGCCCGTTGTCAAATCAAGAGTGATTTCCTCATCAACGAACAAATCTTCTCCTAGAGCTAGAACAAATGCGAAAAATTCAACTTCTTCATCCAAAAGGGCAGTATATGGATTACCTGTATCACCTATGAGCCAAATTGATTTGGCTTGGGTTAAATTTTTCAAGCATCCAGATGAAAGAGTATTAAAAGTTGGTCATGTCCTTGTTAACCAGACTACTACTGAGCTGTTTGAAAAAAAATACAAAGGAATGTTGGCGGAGTCGCCTTTAGGGTATAATAATGGTAAGAGAAATCCAAATACTTCGAGCAGTAGTTTATTATCACAAATAGCTAATGGGCAACATCCAGGATTAAGAAGGGGTAACTCTGCCAATTTATTAGGTTATATATCAACCATTACAGAAGATGAAAATGATACGGCAATCATTTATAATTTCAAAGAGGAAGAAGCCGATAAGTCAAAAGAGAAGGAGAAACCGGAAAAGGGAAAATTCAAAAAAGTGTTTGGCGGGTTCGGTAGTAGTCATTCTTCTAGCACTCCAACAAATGATAACTATCCTAGAGACAGAACGTTGCTTATCACGTCACTTGGTAGAGCTCTCATTTTCAGATTGGTAAAGGATAAATATGAACTAAGAACAGAAATTGATCTTACAAATCCTTCTGTGAAATTCAAAGAAATATTTGGTGATAGAAGGGTTAAAAATTTGATTACAACTGGTGTTTTCGCAATTGAATCATTGAAAATCACTTTAATGTTTGAAGTTGAAAAACAGGATATCATCGTTTGGACGACTGCATTGGCCAAATCAAAGGAAAACCAAGAAGAGAGGGTACTGCAACAAGCTATAGAAGCAGAAATGGGCTCAGTAAGTAATGCTTCAAATGCTTTGACAGCAGCGGCAATTGCAACGATGAAATCACCAAAAGCAGAAGCTTACAAGGGAAACGACAGTGAAATAAGTGAAATGAGATTACCTTCACCAACTTTGACCGAAGTTGCTGATCAAATCAAGAATTACGATTTGAAGACACTTAACAGATTTGTGCAAGCTACAAAATCGCCAAGGGGCTCCGTTGATGAAAAACGTCAAAAGGATTCCAATCAGACTAAATTAATGGATTCAAAGTTGAAACGGAAGCCACCACCAACAAGAGCTTCAAAACAGGTTGAAACTTCTTCTTCACAAGGTAAAAAAACCAAGGACAACAATTTGATCGCAGCAGCGATTAACACTGCGATAAACAACCCCGATATCAAGCCATCATCTACAAATAGAGCCTCATCATTCAATAGAGGTGGAACAGCATCGTATTTTTATCCACATGGTGATTCAAACGACCTGAAAAAAGATCAAACAACCTCTCAAAAGAAACCCACTACAAATGGCCTGTCAAAGGGCAGCAGCATGATTACAGGTTTGAATTCAAGATTTTTGCAAAGATCACATAGAAAGAAATGAGTAGAGTGAGGCAGGCGTACATTGGTACTACTAGTTAGTTTGACTATTGATTACGGGAATAGAAGTAAAATGGAAAAAAAAAAAACTTTGTAGAGTTTCATCAATCGTGTAGTCATTTATATAAAACTTTGCACACACATGTCATAAAATAAAAAAGAATTTATGTTATCATCTTACCGTATAAGAGACACATCCTTCCTTGTATTTAAGTTTTCCGATTTAGTTTCCTATGAAACAGCCCCTAAACCCGATTAGGAAATACACAGTCACAAAATTGTTTCTGCGCACAAGAGCTGTGGCATTACGTAAGCTTCTGTGTTAGGGGGAGGGACAGCCCCTGGGTTGCCTATTACGGGCAATAAAATTTTCACTTGTGTGCAACTTTTTCTCTTTTCTCATTTTTTTCTAGTTTCAAATTTTTTTCAATCTTATATTAAATTTTCATACTTGGTCTTTTAATACAATATCATCAACATCAAAATGGCTAAATTCATTAAATCAGGTAAAGTTGGTATGTAGTGTTCCCTAACATCACAAGAAATTTGCACTAAGAAAGAATCAATCGTTTTCAAGTTATTGTCCCACTTGTAAATATCAGTTAATCACATATATATTGAAGAATAAATGTTGATATGAATCAAATCGTATAATAGTAACAGTCCATTTCATTCAAGTATCAAATTATCTAATATATCGATCTTTTCATTTTCATTTGAAATCAAAGACAGTGGAAGAAATTTCATGGTTATTATTGTGATTTTTTTTCAGTTTTCATCAAAATGCTTGCTTTTCAAATGAAGCAATTGAATAAATGATTTTTATGTATCAATGATATATATTAGTTTTATTTGCCATGTTCACTTCTTCTGCACATTGAATGTTACCAAGATTATATTTTCATTGATTTACTTTAGAGACTGATTTGTCACTGTTTCTGTGAAAAACTGTGTATCCGAAACCAAATCCCATAATGGATATATGTTTTTGGTCGACAACATGACATTAACTCGACCGAATTGATTCTATTGCATCTTTCTCCTACTTATCAAACAATCAAATGATTTTTACTAACTCAATTTATAGCCGTTGTCGTCAGAGGACGTTTCGCTGGTAAGAAAGTTGTCATTGTCAAACCACATGACGAAGGTACCAAATCACACCCATTCCCACATGCTATTGTTGCCGGTATCGAAAGAGAACCATTAAAGGTCACCAAAGGTATGGGTGCTAAGAAGGTTGCTAAGAAGACAAAAGTTAAGCCATTTGTCAAAGTCATCAACTACAACCATTTGATGCCAACAAGATACACATTCGATGTCGAATCAATCAAATCAGTTGTCACATCAGATGCTTTGTCTGACCCAACACAAAAGGAAACCGCCAAGAAGGAAATCAAGAAAGAATTTGAATCAAGAGTTGCCAGTGGTAAGAACAAATGGTTCTTCAACAAATTACACTTTTAATTTAATGTATAATGTTTCTTATCTTTAGGTCTTCTTGAAAATTAATTAAAATTGTTGGTTTATAACTTGAGTAATACATAGATGTAACCCTTTCTGTCTTGTGTCTGATATTGACTAAATAAATATCTCTGACCAAAAGAAACTAAAAAACGGTTTTTTCTTTGAAAGAAAAGAAAAAAAACGCTTGAAACGCCCAAAAGTTTTTTTGGTAAAAATAGTTAAAATAAAGCTTCAAAACAAAAACCGTTACAGCGTTTTATCAATCAGATTCACTATATACCCCTGATTATCACAATTGAACAGCAATTGTCTTGTCCACACAATCAGCTTCCTTTCACAACTTGAAATTGGAAAATTCACATACTAGTTGGTGTATAAACAAGGACCAATCATCAGGGCCTAATAGATTTGTTTAGCGCGATTAATAAAGCTGATTGACATTGATATAAATAATAAACAATGGTCGTTAAAGTATGGGAAAAATCGGACACTCCGGACACTTATGTTGATGCTGTTTATGACCGTGTTGCTCAACATCTACCCGTTTTAAATGGGTTATCTGTGACTGATGTTGAAGCTGACCCGTTTTTCGGAAAGAGTCGAGATGCTTTGATGAAGATCACTAATTCTCGTCATTTCCCAAATCTGATACAATGTTCATGTGATATATTGGATGAAATCAATAAGGTGAGTACTTTCTTATCAAATTTTGATTAATTATTAACGGTTACTAACAGCTATGATTAGAACGATAAATATCTGCCTTTAATTGAAAGAAAAAAATTATCTTTAAGATCCATTGCGATAATCTTAAGATTGTTATCTGATTTATGTGAACTGAATTGGAAGAGCAAGGAACCCCTGCCCGTTAGGTATCTCAAGAGACCAGTTGCAACCAATGCTCTTACTTCAGTCAGTGGCATAGGGTCAGCCTCTCACAGACTTAATTATTACACATCTGTTCCGGATCCAATTCCACTGGAGATTGCAAAGAGAGCATTATCTGCCATTACAAGATTAAAATCAGCCAAAGAAACATTAATAAGGATTCTGGAAATACAAGGAAAACCATTCAAAGAAAAGCCGGCACCTCATCAAATATTATTGGATAATATAGATATAAACTGTCTGTCCATTATCAGGTTTATTTCTGCTTCAAACCCTTTAGAAACTTTGAATTTCATGCTGTCGAAAATGTCTGTTTTATTCAGTCAAAGTAGTGAGGAGAGTGATTACGTTCCTTACTTGGATTTCTTGTCTCATATACAAGTAGTTGACGAGTGGTTAGCCAGATATCTGGAACTTGTTCTTAAATCAATAGACAGAATACGGAAGCCGATACATTTGCAAATGGTGTTGTCCTTTTCTAGTCAAAGCATAAGATTTTGGTTGATGTCAACTCCGGAGAATTATCTTAAAAATATCAGCAGAGAAAGTTCACTTCCATTATTAGCAAACTCATTATTTGAAGCTCTTTGCTCAAAGTTACCAAATTTCTTAACAGCTGGAGCAACATCTGTATTTGCTTGTTTGCTTTTGGTCTTAGCTCCAGGAACCTTTGAAGAATACATGAATGAATTGAGTTCTCCACCTTTGAAATCGAGAAATCCGTTAGGATCTGCTAAACAATTACAATTTTTGAAATCCATTGTCAAACAATCTTCTAGAAATGGATCATTGACAACCGAATATGTCAACTGTATGGTTACTATAATGTTACTTGCGGGATCAGTGAAAAGTTATGATCCGAACTCGGCAATATTTAGATTCAGTCTGCTTCATGCTGACAATATATTTGATACATTGTCGATGTCAGATCCTACCAAATATTTCATTGGTGCAAATCAGGCTCTCATCGATAGTCTAAGAGTAGACTTCTTTGTCGCCAGCATCATCTTACTTGAACAGCAATACACGGAGAAATATACGAAGATGATCAAAGATCCAAAGGCTTCCTTACCTACTGTAAGAATTTTGACTAGCGGGTTGAAAGCTGCAAGTACTAATCCTGCTGCAAAGTCCGTGTTCAATGATATATTGACAGCTTGCTCAGATAATTTAAGAGAGTTGCTCATAAAGTCTTGTGAACTTTTGAGAACTGATGACTTTGAACAACTGAACTCGCCAACAACTAGCTCATCGGTTGACAAAGTGAAAACAGATCCACTTGCATTGACAGAAACTGATTCTAAAAGCACTGTTGCTTCAGACCAAAGCGGGTCCACTAAATCTTCATTTCACCGTCAGCAATCTCAAGAAAAGCTGCCCATGCCATCGTTTAAGAGTACTAAGAAAGATTCTATGTCATCTTTTCGAATTAATAGACATAAATTGGATGTGAAAAAGCACATGTCGTTTAAAAATAACAATAGCAGCACCAACAGCAATAGTAGCAATAGCAACAGTTTATTATCATCATCAACGCCGACAAATTTATCCTCATCACCATCGACACCCCATCATTCTTCAAACAACGTCACTTCTAATACCACCAGTTCCAACATGAGTAGGGCTCAATTCACATACCTGAATGTCTCAGATTCGCTCCCCGGATATTATAGGGACATTGTTAGAAACTTGTTTACCGTTTTCAGGTTCCGACCAATTGCTTATTTACTTCCCGCCAACTTTGATGTCAAGCAACTTAACTCAATTTTTCAAAATCATACCTTAGTATGTGAATTGCGTATAAGTTTGGAAGCTGTGATAGCTCCTTACGTTTTCCTTTACGCAGAGGAAGACATTGAAATGACGGAGGCTCTTACACAATTCACTTTTGGTGTTGTCGAAAGACTTTCAAAGGCGCCATCGCACGGATTGGCCTTGTTCTATAATTTAGCATGCTTTACCATTCTGAAATGTTTAGCAGAGTTGATAACGGAATATGTATTGGAAGATGCAAAGATTAACAAATTGTTGGGTATCTTGGTTTTACTTATGGAATCTAGACATAGCGCAGTGAATGAAATAACGAAAACCTGCGGGGCGAAGACTCAGGAACTTGATCATGATCCTGAAATTTGCAGAATTAGTTATGTGTCTTTAGAGATGGCACTTATGTCAGGTTTTTTGATACCAGATATTGATACTTTCAGATTACTAAAGCGTGCAATAAAGCTTTTGTTGGTAGACTCAACAAAACATCACGTACCAGAGTGTTTGACCGGTTTGAACATTGAATTTTACAAATCGATAGCGGATGATAACTCAACCATCACTAGTTTGACCGCCGTTCAGAAAAAGATCAAAAGGCTTTTCTTTGGAAGAGTTTATGCGACAACTGGGATGACTAAATTTTGGTTCGATATTTATGACAAATGGCTCTCGGACAAGAGTGAAGAAAAAAACCCTCACTTGGGTTACATTGTTTCAATGTCAGGAGTTTTTATTCAACCAGATAACAAGGACGACAATGTTCGTCAAAGCGTTGTTGAAAAGGTAAATTTTATCATCACTAATCAAATGGATTTATTAACACTGGACGATTTCAAAATTAGAGAGGCTGCAAAAGAAATCTTTTCAACAGAGATGAGTCCAATATGCTATAAATTTGTCGTCAATCATATGAAGTGGAGAACAGACAAAATTTTGGAAGCTGGAAACCCTACTGATAAAGACTTTTTATTAATAGATCAGTTCATGCTTATACTAAGACCAATTGCTCAAGCAGATGTGTCATATACTTATTTATCAATGCCTGACATACAAACTGTGGTGCTTACATGGGTTCAAATTATCGAGTTAGCTAAAGATGAAGGAGTGAAGTTGAAACTTAAGTTAAGACACGTAAAGTTTGGGCAAACAATGGATGTTTTCAAAACCAAGTATGCAAACTGGGGTCTGTTGAAATTGAGGAACTTCCTCGCTAGAGTTTATTTGGATTGGACTGAAACAGCGTTGTTCAGATCGTCAGATGCTGAATCCATGCCTTTGAGGGTTATTTCAGTTGGAGCCGATTCTAGCAAGGCTTCCAAACCCGCCAATTCCAGAAAGGTTAAGGAGTTGGAGATGCTCGCGTTCGATGTTGGTGTTGAATGCTCCAGTGCTTTGTCCTCATTGTTGGAAAGGCTTCCATTGGAAACACCACAAGCGATACACGCGAAGGAACTAAAGCGTTCTAGAAAAATGATATTCGGAAACTACTTCACATTACTTTACAAGATATTGGATAAGTTCAACTCTTCAGGATCATCAAATGAAATTAGTTTGAGTGCTAAACACAAAATTTCCTTATTAGTTGATAATGCTGTGATAGGTCTCACGAATTTGTTAGACGCAAACGTTGACGTTGGATTCGAGTTTGCTCTTCCTTTACTCTTTCATGAAGATCGTAAGATCAAATTATCATTTTTGAAAGTTTTTTCAAATATTGTTGATAAGCTTGACATATATGGCGATGAAGATGAACAAAAGAATGCAGCAATTCAAAAAATTATTCATACCGTTATGGAAGTCCCACTGCTTACAGTTGCAGTAGCATCTGCATGTCCAGCGTCTGATGTTGATTCTTTAGCTTTGACTTTTTTGAACGGTGATAGCGATCAATTGAATGTGTTGAATGTATTGTCTACTTTGATTAGACTGGAGATAACAACTGCTAAAAATTCATCCGAAATTTTAAGGTCAAATTCAGTAGCGACAAGAATGTTAGCTTTATTCTGCAAAAAAGAAGGCTTTAATTATCTTGAGAGAACGTTGAAGCCAGTTCTATCTCGAATTGCTGACTTACAAGACAATTTTGAAGTTGAGAAGCTTACAGCGGACGACCCAAATGCAGAAGAAAATGTTGAAAAATTTATGTTTTATTTGAATGAAATCATCAAGCTGTTGTTTGATTCCATAGACTATATTCCAAATGAATTCAGATACTTGTGTTCAGTTATATATGAGGCTACTGGGAAAAAATTTCCTGACGCAAAGATTTATGCTGTTGGTGCTTTCATGTTTTTGAGATTGATTGCCCCTGCTATTGTCAGCCCCGATGCCAACGATATCATTTCAGTGAATACCGATAGGGCGTTGAAGAGATCATTCATTCAGTTGGCAAAGGTTTTACAACTTATGGCAAATAGTTCCATAACGACAATCAGGTGGCCTTTGTTATTGTCAAGAATGAATGAGTTGACTATATTGAACGTCCAAATCACGCGGTTTTTGCAAGCAGTCTCCAAGTTTCACCCGAAACAAGATTTGATTAGAACGGAGAATCTTTCAACACCTGTGGACTCAGGGTTTATTCATAATTTGATTTATAATCATCTCCAAAAAATAAGGACGGTGTTCACATCTGATCCCTCACTCACTTTAGAAGAAATTAAAACCACCTATGCAATATTAGACGACGCTCTTTGCGATGCCGGTCAACCATTTTCCTTGTTTGGATACTCTATTAGTGACTTTCTCAATGGGAAGGAAGATCTGGAAAATTCCCTTTATGAATTCATGACGAAAACATCAATGAAAGATATCAATTTCACCGTTAGAGATAATATTGCACATGAAACGATTTCTGCGGATGGAATACCAACTATTGTCTTAAATTATGCATGTTTGGAAAACACTTCTTATGAGGATGCTGAATTGCTTATGTTTAGATTTTTCCAGATTGCATCTAAAATATGGGATTCCCAATTTTATCTTGTATTAGATTGTACGGGATTTAATGGAAGAAAAGATTTCATGATTGACTTGTTTAACATATTTGAAGCTTATTCTCCTTCAGTTGTCACTCAGAATTTAACAAAAATGTATTTTTACAATGTATCACAAAAGTTTTTCCCTCATATTTTGGATTCAATCAAGTTTATGCAGGCACAAGGTTATAGAGATACTGTTCTCTTTGCCAGCAGCTTTGACAACAACAACTTTGGCTTTGGAATGTCACTGCTGACTTCGTCTTTGGTGGAGGATGCCAGAGTTACATTCCATGAGGTATCCTTATACGAGCCTTCTCAGAACAGATTTGTACCTGTCACTGTGAAAATAGGGGATGAGTTTCTTCAAATCGGCTTTAAACAGCCTACTAGATTCAAGGCTTTTGGAACCATGAAGACAGTTACGCTTACTGATATCTACAATATTCAGGACTTATCAGGAGCTGAGGTCTCAAACATAACAGGAGTTCCAGATGAAATTTGTATAAATAATTCAGTTGATGGATCCCAGTTGATTTTGATATCTCCAAAGAAGATAGAAATAATGAGAACCATATATTTTTCCAAATCCAGGTACAACGCCAATGTTCAAAGAATGAAAGAAGAGGTGGATGATGAAAATCAAAGGCTTGACAATTGGCTTGGAGAATTAATCAACATTGACTTTGTTGGCTTACTTTCGAAAGATGAGGAAGTGAGAAAGGCTTCATATGTCTTGTTGTGTTCACTTGGGAAATCTTTCAAGTTGGACTTGGGAACATATTTTGATTCTTCGATGCAGGTCAGTTTCCCTCAAAATAATGTCTCATTTGTCATCTCAAATGCCAAGTTGTTAGCTGAAAATTATAAAGAGTATACATATGAGATTGTTAATGGGTTCTTCAACGCATACAAGCATTGTGATGAATATCAATGTATCGGTGCTGTGATGTACATCTCACCATTCATAAGATATCTTTTCGCTGCAATTGAAAACGAATTAGCTTCAAGAAGAGAGGAGAAAATATCTTCATTGATCAAAAAATTCATCGAAGTTTCTACCTTACGTGAGGCCCCTCTAGTTGCATTCCATGCTCATATTTGGAGTCAACTTACCTTGCAAGACAGTGTTTCTGACATTTTAATAGAAGAAGCAGTGGCTGCCGCTATTGATCGTGAAGCTGAAGGTAATCCTTGGGATGATATAATATCTCTTGTAACTTTGACACCGACGTTAAAAATCTGTTCATCAGTTATCAAAAGATTGAAAGAGTTATCGAACATCTCTAAACTGAACTCAGGAAGTTCTATAGCTTCTCATACTAGTTGGATTGAGATAACAGTATTGGTGAAAATCTGTGTGGCTTTATTTTTTGATTCTATTCTTTTCACTGAAATGTTTATTCCTGATATTTTTTACATATCAACTATATTTATGGATGTTGGACCGTTTGAATTGAGATCTTCATTATACAAATTGCTTCTCAATGTTTTCCATTCAGCCCTTCTGAAGCAAGATTTGGATCCAGAGAATAGACAAAAGGCTTCTCTTATTGTGAATAGATTTCATGATCAGCGTATCAAAATGTTATTGGGTTTGAATAGAGAGGAACACAGAACAAATTTGATTGAAAGTGACGGTGATATTTTCAACAGAATTTCAGCTCTTGAAATGCTTTGTGATGCATTATTTGAATTCATTCATCTTGTAGGCGATGCAGAAGTGGTTAACGTTTGGAGATCCAGATGGCATAGCTTAGCAGTCGATGCCGCTTTCAGATACGATTCGATGTTACAGGATAGAGCATTTTTAATCCTTGGATTTCTCTCCAAGCATGGGGTCACTAACAAGTTGATTGAAAGAATTCTTCAAGCAATGCTCGTCTTTGGAGACGGAATTACTGACAAAAAATCACTCAACACAGTGCTTTGTTCAATCTATGCTATTAGTAGAGCGGTCCAAGGAATTCCTCCAAGATCACCTTATAGTGAGATGCTTTATTGGCTTGCAATAACGATGAATTATAACAATCATATCTTGTTTGCTCATGCATCTGTTCAACTTTTGGGGAATGCTTTAGTCTCAGTTGATAAGAGAGGAAAATTCGTCAATGGGGATGTTATCAATAGAATTTTCCACATGAGAAAGATATTCCCAGATACTATTGAAAAATATGAAAGTCGTTTTGGTATTCATATGACTCCGGCTAATATTGATTTAGTTATAATTTCAATTTTTGTTAGAGATTTACAAGCTCCGTTTACAAAAGCTGTTGCATTTGATGCTTTATCAAACTCATTCAGAGTGAGGGTGAACAATGCTCTATTGAGAGAAAAATTGACCAATACGCCATCTGATAGACGTTGTTTTGTATGCGGTGTGATATTGTTTGTTGTCTCAAGAAGTAACATTGAATTCATAGAAGCAATTTCTAAAACTGATCTTGATGTTACAGATATGGTTGAATTGGAACATGGTATCGTAGTTCCTACCAGAATGATTGAATTCTTGATATCAGGATCAGATCATGCGATATTAACTATGATGAAGGCTGCAATTTTTGTTAAATGTGATTCTGCCGACGAGAGAAGTAAACTTCGTTATTTTACACTTTACAGATATTTGTCAGAAAGATCAGATAGGTTGAAATGGTTATTATACCCGGAAATCAGAAGTACTATCAGAGATTTATCGAGTGTCACTTCTTCACCAGATTTACTGTCACTTGTGTTTGAGATAGCTAAAGATGCTATCGTTTGCCCACAATACAACGATATGCCTCAGCACGTTGCCGAAATGGATCGTCTTGTCCTGGAGTATGAATTGCAAGGTGCAAGGGATATGCAATTTGTCAGTAATCATGTCTTCCAACTTGATATTGCTCAAAACATCTCTCCTGATTCTCTGGCTATCGGTTCAAAATTGATCAAGGAATTGATTTCGAGAATCCTTAGTGCAGTTGTTACAGACGATTAGTCTTTTTTTAGTTTCTCGTATCATTATTGATTATGATTATAGAATTCTGGATGTCATTGAGAAACTAAGGCTTGATGGAGTTGGAAATAATTAATTTACTTGGTATATTGATGAAATGCGAGCATCTGGTATGTCACATGAATTTAAGGAAAACATTTATGTAATTTAAACTTTTAATGAACATTTGGTAATCAATGAAGTGTAATTTATGTAAGTTAGTCGCTAGTTTTATTTACATCAAGGTGGGTAGATATGGTGTTGAATAATTACCATTACATATTCAGCTCGTTCAATGTTAAGTGCGTTGTCACCTGAATAATTTCCACTGCCTCACAAGTTTATATCCATCGACAATACGTATATATAAGAGGAAAAGAGGCTTAATCATTCTCGGTCTTGATGATTCCAATTTTCCTGATTAATTGCCAATATGTCGATGGTGTAGGTATGTCGTCACATGATTTTAGGTAAATGAATTCTCGGAATGAATACACTATTTAGATTCTTGTATTATTTGATCTCTATGAATGTCTATATATTAAAAAGGTACCAACCACTTATTTCTTGGTACTAGTTCCTGACTTATCCTGACCATCATCACCACTGTGATGTTTATGATTATGATTATGATTATTACCGAATTTCTGTCTATGTATGATCTCAAACTCCTTCTTATGCATCCTGTACAACAACATGGTAGCCCTTGCATCTTCCACTGAACTATGTTCACCACTTTGTATATCGATTTGTAAAAACTCCTTTGTCAATTTTTTCAAACCTGGTGTCTTACCATTTGATATTTTCCTGAATGGTAAATGCTTTGAAGTGTCTCGTATCAGATAAATTGGGTGTGATAATAATAATGCCTCCAAGTCATGATGAATCAGATGCCCAACTAATATCCTGTTTTGGAAAAGATCAGAACACAATTGTTGTGCCTCTTTAAAAGATATAGCATCTTTCATATGCTTTGGTGAAATACCACTGACCCAAGTTCTCCAATCGGTCACTTTCTCCTTTGGTTTAACGTATTTGTCCAAGATTAAATTCCCATAGAAGTTAACAATAGATACTCTGGCAAGTGCTGACTCGGCTCCCTCTGGTCCTACACCGACAAATTCACAATCTATAGCCAAGAATTTCCCCGGTTCCAGCTTCCTATTACTCAAATTCCCCTGTTCAAGTTTCAAAGCCAACAGTGTACGTTGTGGCAGAGCCGGCTGCTCCAGTTCAATGGTGTTGTCATCATTGGCTTCTATAGTGCTTGTCGTTGTTCTTATTGCTGATGATGATGATATGGTCTTCTTATCAATCAAGTCCTTATGTATAGTTTTCACTCTTGTCTTTTTCTTATCCTTGGTGATTTTCCCATTCTTGGTGTTCGTGTTAGTCTTGCTTTTGCTTTGAAGTTTCATCCAATTAGATGACAACGGTACTTCTGTAGACATTTCGTTGTTATTTATGTTCTGAGTTATATGATGTTTTGTATTATTTGTCGATGCTACTACTATATTGATGTATATCTCATCTCTATAAAAATAAAAGATAAAAAAAAAAATTTTTTTTTTTCTTCTTTTCTGTGCTCTCTGTGCTCTACCTCCCCATCGAGTAAGCATTCACCAAGTTTTTAATCAGCCTGACAATCTCTTCGCATTGAATAACGTCCAAGGCTTCAAGATCATATCTCTTAGGCCCTGTTGGCTTCATAACCACGATTTTAAGATGTGTCGGATCTTTTCTAGATTGTTTGCATTTCAAAATTTGAGATACATGAAATGATGTAGTTTTCATGTTATTTGCATCGAAATATTTCTGTGCGACATTTTCATGTTCAGCTGTAGATTCGGGTATGATGTATATATATTCTCCATCAATTGATAATGATCTCTCGTGTCTGTTTTTGAAAGATATTTGATGATGTCTCCAAACAGTCCATTTGAAAAATGAAGATGTTGTTAATCCATTATCACTATTATCTGCCAAACTAAATGGTTGAATAAATGACGACGAAATCTTGGGTGCCGGTTTAGATGATGAAGATGAAAGAAATGATCTTTGTTTGTAAGATGACAGGAATTTCTTCTTCGGTTCTTCTTTGATTTTTTTTCTAAATGATGACGTTCTTTCTTGTAATGATTCTTCCAGATTTTTATCCCTGAGGAAATTGGTTGGTTTATTGGGCAAAGTAATGACACCATTTTTGAAAATTTGAGGGCCTTCACTATCAAAATTATCTGATTCTTCATTGGTCAAGGACTTATTTCTTTGTGGTATATTGGACTCCCTTTTAATGTCATCTTTATCATTTTGAGTCAGGAGACGAGGCAATGGATATAATTTCTCATTTCTCTGAAAATCCAGTGGGGAAACTCTTTGTAATAACACTTCATTGACACCGAATCCGACAACAGGTTTATTTCTATCCAATGGGCCAAAATCGTCATCGATTTCACCTTCATCTTCAACTATCCTTAAACACCAGTAATTTGGGTTGTATAACTCTTTTGGTTTCTTCTGTGATGGATTCTTGGAATTCAAACTTGAACTCAAATTCAATAGTATGAAACCAATAAAATCCTTAACAAGAGAAGCTCTTGATATCTTGAACACTTGATTATCGCTACCATTTGCATGAGATAATTGTTGTGGGAGATATACTTTGATTGATTCTAATCGACCACCTTCAGAATCCCCGACAAATTTGAAATATTCCAAAGCAGAAGCTTCATCAACTGAAGTTGATTCATGGAGCATCAGAGTTAAATTTGATTTCAAAGTTGGTTTTGAGAATTGTGATTGTTTAAACATTGAGTGATCTTCAATTCTAGCCACACCTGACAGTCCTGATGATGATGCCGCTTGCCCTGACAGTAAACTTAAATCCAATAATGATTTACTAGGTCTTTTCAAAGCACTTGGCGATGAAGAACGTCTAGCTGCCCTTTCAGACTTTATCGATTCAGCAATGGCTCTCTTTTCAATTAATGATTTTTCCAGTGTACGAGTTCTATTATGATGATGATTATGATGATTATTACCGTTATTTGGTTTTTTCAACTCGGTACTGCTCCTATTATTGTTAAGACGCACCAAGTTCCCACTGGAATTATTTCCTTGAATCAATGATATACCACTACCGTAAAATGAATCATCTGCTAAGAATGCATCAGAATCCGTTAAATCAGAATCTGTTAAAAAATGGGTATCTTCACCATCAAATTCATCATCCAAGATGTCTCTTTCTGAATTATCCAGTTCGTCAACACTCAAATTATCGTGATCAATCTTGGTGAGGTCATCTTGCGCCAGCGCTAATTCATAACCTGTACCTCCATTGCCGGCGATATCATTATACTCAGGGTTTGTTATATTGGTTTCATCTGTCAGATCACTGTTATTCTCACTGTTCCCTCCATCTAGATTTTGAATATTATAATCGTCATCATCATCATCGTCATCATCATCATCGTCATCGTCGTCGTCATTATAATCATTGGGGCTATCCGATTTATTGGATTCGGAAATACTTCCTTCCTGCCTAGCTCTAAATAATCTATTAAAATTCGACTTTATCAAGTTATTTGAAGCTCTTCTGGAAGACAAATCATTTGTTTTTATACTAGGATTGTCAAGTTGTTGTATAGTTGATTGACTGGCACCTGTTTCATGACCCTCTTCTTGTTCTTGTTCTTCTTGTTCATTTCGAAGAGATTCTTTTAACGTAGAAGATACTGGGATTTGTTGTTGTCGTTGTTCCTTTTGCGGTATTAAAACGTCTTGATTGTTGTTATAATCGTGGATGGTTTCCAAATCGTTCAACTGGGATTTCAATTTATAATTAAATGATATAGGGGGTGAATGTTGTCTTGATTGAAGAGTTGGGAAATCATCTTCATAAGCTAACAGCATATTCGATGGATTGAGTGGTTTGATGACATATCTCTCGTCTGAGTTGTTGAGTAAATAATTGCTTCTAATCCTATTGACAAGGAATTCCATATTCTGATATGGAGAAGCCATCGTGTCTGAACCTCTATACCTCTGTATCACCTCCTATGTTTAAGGGTAGTGTTGATATGATTTTAATTCTTGTTTGGAATTTTTACATTTTTCTTATTTTGACACACAAAAGGGACAACTTACTATCTATCTATTTATCTGTACTTGTATATACAAACACAATGGCTGTCGCTGAGTCCTTGGAAGTGCTGTCTTTCCACATCAATTAACTCACGTTATGTTTATTTATAGAAGGAGAGACAGAGGGTAAATAAATAAAGATATACTAACTATTCCAATTCAATATAAATAGTTGGCTTTAGGTACTATTGGAGCTGTTCAGTTAGTCGCTATTCCAAAACCATCGAATTCTACTGTTAAACCAGCACCATTGCTTAACGCTTCCTCCTCAGAAGAGGAAAATTTCATTAATGAATAAATAATTAGACGCTCTCATTTGTTGAATATAGAGATGAAGAAGATTACAGTATTCACCCAAACAAAAGCTGACTTGGTCAGTACTACCTATAAGACACATGGGTTTATATAATTGTGATGAAGTCACACAAACTTCTTCGATACTCAATCTGAAGCTATAACTCTAAAACATTCACTTAACATTTATATATAAAAAAAAGCCTTAACTAGTACCAACTAACTAACTACCAGCCTGTTGTTGTTTCTGATCTTTGTGGTTCTCCTATAGCCATGTCGTGGGAAAAAATTACACCTTCTGAGAATTGGCGCTGAACTTAGGTGCATCGAGCATGCAACTAGCATATAAATTTACCTCTCAAAGTGGATTTAATTCCCATATTGTGTGACTATTTATATACCGATGACTTGGAGGTGGTCCCGTGTACTTACGATGATATGCTTCAATTATGCTTGAATGAAGTGTATATATATTCCAAGATGCTGGAGCTAGAAGGCAGCGTGATCCCAAGATTGTACTCTTATGGGCGTGTAATTGATCACGAAATTAGCATAGATTTTGAATACCCAAAAGCATGGGGTCCATTCATACTAATGGAGGATTTAGAGACCATAAGGGATGTTGAAGTTCAAAAGGAGGACATCAATGAGACATTCATCACAGAAGAAATAATCCCACAGTTACGAAAGCTTCACTCATGCAAAGTTTTGCATGGGGATATCAAGTGGGAAAACATTGTTGTTGTTAAAGATGCTTTTGGGAAGCGCAAAGTGAAAGTAATTGATTTCACACGCTCCAAATTTGATGTTGCCAAAGCTGAGTACAAGAGGGAAATTGAGAATACCATACATTATTTCCAGGGGTGGTAGAGAACAGCTTTACTGTCATTTGTATGTAATAGTTCTATGCTTTATTCAACCTTTTGGTTGTTTCTGTCCGGTGCAACCAAGGAAGAGGTAGTGTTCAGATGGCTATAATACGCTCTGCCAATAAATTTTCGTCTTTTTGGAATTTTTTCTCTTTTTCGTTCGTCTTTTGAACTGAGTACAACTTATACACCGATATCTACAAGTTATACTTATATAAACATATACAATGGCTGCTGCTTATCAAGTTTTAGGAAGAGCTGTCTTCCCACATCAAGTAAGTTACATCTTGTATATATAGTGTCCAAGGTCTAGAGATGTATACTAACAATTTCAATTCAATTCATAGTTGGCTTTAGGTACTATTGGAGCTGTTCTCTTAGTCGTTATTCCAAAACCATGGAACGCTACTGCTAAACCAACACCATCTATTAATGCTTCATCCCCAGAAGAGGAAAAATTCATTAATGAATATTTGGCTAAGAAACAATAAATAAATAACTAGATTCTTTTATTTATAAAGATTGAATAATTGTTGAATATAGAGAGATGATGACGATGATGAAGAAGAAGAAGATGTTATTTATTCAGGATAAAAGTTGACTTGATCATTTTTTATAAACACTCAAAATTAGACACACCCACATATAAGTATATACATGAAGTTTAGCAAACTTGAACTTTTTTGATATTCAATATAAAAGTTTAATTAATACATATTGAAAACTGTTGTTATTACAAAATTTTTTACTAAACATTTATTAAAAGACCCTAAACTAAACACAGAGTATTAATTTTTAAACAAGACTGCATTATCTAAAGGATCAGCTTTTATAATTTGATCTCTCTTTCTAACTTTTCTTTCACTAGCTTCTTCACTTCTTCTCTTTGCCTCAGCAGCCAGTTGTTGTTTGATTTGAGCTCTTACAAAATTTGGTGATACATATTCTTTATTTTCATAAATCTTTGGTCCTCCAAATGATCCTTCCAATATGGTGATTAAAGTCAGTACAAATCTAGGACCAATTTCAACTAATGTCAATTCTTTTAATTCTGATTCTGTCTTAATATCTGATTCATTTTCTTTCAATTCCACCGATTCATTAATTTGATAATTTCTACACCAAATTTTCCCATCCAATATGGAAAATGTTAATACATGATCAATAAATGGTTTAGATTTTCTAGCCAGTGGAGGAACTCCAAAAGTATGTATGAACATCTCTTTAACCAATCTCAAATGAGGTTCATTATCAAACAGCTTATCAAATGATAATATTGGTCTGGATCCTTTTAAACAATTTCCAGTGAAATTCAACTCATCCATAGTGTGTAAATTTTGTAAATGGAATTTCAAAGTTGGTCCATTTGGTGGTTTTGATAACCACATGTATAAATCCATATGCTTTCTTGATTCGAAAAAGATGACATTATTACAATTATATAATTCAGCAATCTCATTCAACTCGTACAAGTTCTTCTTGGTATCTAACTTGGGTTCCTTTCTTGAATGAGGTAATAAAGAATTCAAATCATTGATTAAATGACGATGTCTATATGTTACACCTCTTGAAGAAATGACAAGGGCTCTTTGCCTATTGATATGTTTTTCTCGAGGCAGTTTGTTAGTGCTGTTCCCCTTGGATCCCGATGACCCTGATAATGCTTTATAAATGGCTGACATGTCTATATATCTATCTCTTATATATATATCTATCTCTTCTCTTCTCTTCTCTTCTGTTTTGTAAAATGAAAATTTTTTTTTTTTTTGCGTAGAAAAAATTCTTTTGGGATTTTTGGCTCATCTTGAGCAGATACAAGATAGAGGTAGAGATAGAGATGAAGAGGAGACATTTCACTACAAAACAATATACACATGAACTGTCCTCTAGCAGTGATAGTGACAGTGAAGAAGAGGAGCCAATCAATGAGAAAGCTTTAAAGCTGCCCAAGATTCAAGGGATCAAGGAGCTAGTACATACCAATACAGATAGTGATCGTAGCCATAACAATGCAAACTCATCATTGTACAAGGTGATTGAAACTTCTATAAAACCAATTGATGGACTGGTGAATTTTGGAATAGATTCTGCATCGCTGGACGAAACAGATGGAACTGGAAGTGATCTGCTGGATTCAGATGATGACGGTTCAGACGATGACGACGACGAGTCAGAATCAAGCGATGATGATGAGGAAGAAGAGGAAGAGGAGATTAAAGTTCTTAAACCAATCTTTGTGCCCAAGAATAAAAGACTGATGATGAACAATGGATCTCTTGTGGTGAATGTGGATAAGAAAAAGGAGATTACAATGCAAAAATTACAACATAATATATCAACTGTAATTGAACAGGAGAAATTGAAAAACTCCGAGGCAAACTCTGCAGACTTGGAAGAATTAGGCAATGTTGATGATACAGATGACTTGAACCCGGAACTTGAGTATTCCATGTGGAAAGAACGTGAACTTGCTAGGTTGAAATCACAAAGAGAAAGATTGATAAGGAAAGAACAAGAAGAAGAGGAGACTTATAAAAGACGTGAAGAGTATGATAATGGTGTCTTGCAAGTTGATAATAATGATATGAACAGGGTTAAAAAAGTGGGAGCATTCTTTAATGACTAACTAGTATCTTATATATAAATATATATATATCTTCATATTCTTCTATCATCTCCTTATCTCTAATTGTGTATAACTAACTGAAAAGTAATCTACATTGAGATGTAGATTTATATGCCGGTTGTTCGCCTTAGTTGCATGTTTGATACAACAAAGCTCAATTCAATTTCCCCGAAAGAATCATTGACCATGACGCGGATATACAAGGACTACAATAACCGAGAAAGAACAACAGGTTGAGTGTGAGCATTAGTTCATGTTAGTGAAGGTTTGTTTCTTTGTATATTAACGTTAAGTAGTTCAAAAGACGAACGAAAAAGAGAAAAGTTCCGCAATTACGGACAAAAGAGACAATACAAGGCCATCATCTCTTAAACCTCTGAAAATATTCTATGGTATTCTCAATTTCCCTCTTGTACTCAGCTTTGGCAACATCAAATTTGGAGTGTGTGAAATCAATTATTTTCACTTTGCGCTTCCCAAAAGCATCTTTAACAACAACAATGTTTTCCCACTTGATATCCCCATGCAAAACTTTGCATGAGTGAAGCTTTCGTAACTGTGGGATTAATTCTTCTGTGATAAATGTCTCATTGATGTCCTCCTTTTGAACTTCAACATCCCTTATGGTCTCTAAATCCTCCATTAGTATGAATGGACCCCATGCTTTTGGGTATTCAAAATCTATGCTAATTTCGTGATCAATTACACGCCCATAAGAGTACAATCTTGGGATCACGCTGCCTTCTAGCTCCAGCATCTTGGAATATATATACACTTCATTCAAGCATAATTGAAGCATATCATCGTAAGTACACGGGACCACCTCCAAGTCATCGGTATAGAAATATTCACACAATGTGGGGTCAAAGATTTTAATGATAGCTACTTTTGGAATTTCCCCAGTGAAATACCTATTTGCACTAAGCAAATACGACGAGAACTCCTTCGTTTGAATAATCATCACTTGCGATCTTCGTTCACGACCGACTCTGATGAATTTTTCCAAATTCCGACCAATTGGAAAAATGTATTCATGATCAAATGGTACGTGATTGTAAATATCTTTGGTCGTTTTTGCATTTCCGACTTGATACGTAGTTCCTCGACGATCGCTCCTTATCCGGGCACCTATTGATACTTCATCAGCCTTCAATTGCTTTTGAAGATTGAGTCTTTGTGTAAGATCTTTCTGAAGTAATATTTTAACTTGATCTTTAAAAACCCTTTGATGCTCTCTCTGTGGAGTTGAATTGAAGAAAAAGCAAGTGACACATAATCTAATATATCTGTTAGTGGAGCTCAATAGAATATGCCTTCCTCTTTTTTGAAAGTCTTCTCTCTAATTGTCGGCTCATATTTCACTCCATTTCGACTCGCAACTTCTTTTCTTCTTTTTACTTCATCTGCCCATAGCGAATTATCATTATCCAAGAAACGCCTTCCAAGATTGACTTTTTCACCAATAACACTCGGTTCAACATCAAGAAAGCTGTTGTCAACTTCCATCAAGAGGAATGAAAGGCCATCGGTAAGAACGGCTTTTTTCAGACCGCAATGGACGCCCGTAGTCAAAATCTTGGTTAAAATTTTCTCAAACATGACTAGTTCATCCTTCGTACATCCTTCAAAAATGGGATCCCTTTCATCAATCAATGATATCAACATATCATCAGAGTGCACTCTTTTCAATATTTGATAACACCTCTGGAGCTTGAGAGATGTTTTTTTTAATTCTCCAACGGCTGTGATTCTGACAAAGTACGCTCCTGTAGGATTATCAAACGTAATTTCATACCCACTGATAATATCAGGCATGGTGCAAAGCCCAAGAAAGTCGGTAACACAGGATCCAGACCAAGATAATGAACCGCTGATGTCAAAAAGGTCCCTATTGTTATTTCCCGGGGGCCTTACTTCCATGCCTTTACTTTCTAAGAAGTTAATCATATCCTCTAAAGAGGGATCAAGAGTTTGATTCAAAGAAGCAACGACCAAAGGATCCATAAAAAAAAATAAAGATTGCATAAGAGCCAATGTCAATGTTGATTCATTCCCGACTTCTGACGGTTGCCCCTGAGAATTATCACCGAACCCATCTCTAATATTCAAGCCCGGGAGTCCAGCGAGAAAATCGACAACATAGCGCTCAATGAAGTCATTTTCACACATAGCACTGGCATTGGTCATCAGCATTTGAAACTTTAAAACGTTATGGTAATGTTGTTTATACAATTGAAATTGGTGTTGCCCTATTCTGTAAGTTGTCTCTGCTAAATTTCTCTGACTATTCTGTGTAGTGCTCTCAGTTGGGAAGACATTGTTGGTAACATCTTGAAACTTTGGCAAGGGTAATTGGAGAAGGATCTTCAATTTATCAGATACACTGGTTAAACGTTTGAACCTATCTCGATCGCCAAGCCCCATTACATGTGTGATTTCGTCCAACCTTAAGTTCTCAAAAAATTGTCGCAGCAGCTCTGTCTCCAATGCAAGTCTTTCCATTCTATATATATCCTTCAGCAAATAACTAAAATATTACGTCTTTATACTGATTATTTTTGTAGCCTGAAACCCTGTAAAAATGTGAATACTGGGATCTAAGACCCTAGTTTTAAATGACTTGATAGAAAGCTACATTCGATAATACGTATAAGAAGAACACTAATCTGCAACTCTATTAGAACATATTAATCTGCCAAACATACAATAGCCTCAATAAACAAAAAAACACAAAAAAATTAAAAAATCAGCAGAAAAAGTCAACATCATTTGAAATAGTAAACTACTAGTACGATAACTATTGACAATCATTCCATTCCATTTGGATTTATAGAAGCAGATTATATCCAATAACTCATCTCATCGTTTTATATCACATCATATAGAAGAACAACATCTCAAAACAACAAGAAGTGATTATATATCGATCAAATTCACCACGCGCTTTGGAAAGAAGCTGTACTATAATAATAAGTTGTTGTTTACTATATCAAGTTTGATTTTTATAGATTTATAAAGGATAATACGGACTTCCAACAATCATGTCAGAAAGGATTCCCGATGCTCCTCCAGATGTATATACCAAAGAGGAGAGGGCCTTGAGGGATTTCGGAGAATTAACATCTGATGAATGGTTATACGTTGCTAAGTATGATAATTCTTCTTCTTCATTTGAAAAACCAGTGATGGATGATCCACCATATTTTATATTGATCGTTACATATTTGAATTACTTGATTTTGATAATCATTGGTCATTTAAGAGATTTTTTTGGTAAAAGGTTTCAACCGGATTCATTCAAAGATTTAATGGCTAGAGATGGCTATGCTCCATGGTATTCTGGTTTTGAAAGTTTTTATACAAGAAGATTGAAAATGAGATTGGATGATTGCTTTGCCAGAGTTATTACTGGTACTCCAGGAAGATTTATAAGATGTTTCCATAGAGAATCAAAAGATTACAATGAAACTTATCAATATAATGGTGAAGTTGATGAATGTCTTAATTTGTCTTCTTATAATTATCTTGGATTTGCCCAATCAAGTGGAACTTGTACCGATAACTCTATTGAACTGATGGAAAAATATGGTTCCTCGTCACTGGCTTCAAGAATGGCTGGTGGTACCACTGATTTACATCTTGAATGTGAAAAAGTTGTTGCCGAATTTGTTGGACAAGAAGCTGCGTGTTTATTTTCCATGGGTTATGGTACTAATGCAGGTTTATTCACATCTTTGGTTAATAGTAAATGTCTTGTTATATCTGATGAATTAAACCATGCTTCAATTAGATTTGGTGTTAGATTATCTGGAGCCAATGTTAAAGTATTTCCGCATAATGATATGGAAGCCTTGGAAGCATTATTAAGAGAACAAATTTCTAATGGTCAGCCAAGAACACATAGACCTTGGGCTAAGATTGTCGTTGCCGTTGAAGGTTTATTTTCCATGGAGGGTACCATTGTTGATTTACCAAAACTTGTTGAATTACGTGAAAAGTATAAATTTTATTTGTTCATGGATGAAGCTCATTCTATTGGTGCAATGGGTCCAAATGGTAAGGGAATGTGTGATTATTTTGGTATCGATCCTAAAAAAGTTGATATCTTGATGGGTACTTTAACTAAATCATTTGGTGCCACTGGTGGTTATATCTCTGGTAGAAAGGAAATTATCGATAGATTAAGAATTGATATTACAACAAACAATTATGGTGAATCGGTATCTCCACCGGTTCTTGCCCAAATCATTACATCTTTGAAAATTATAGATGGTCAATTGAATGGTGATGAAGGTAAGAAGAGATTACAAAGAATTGCATTTAATTCTCGTTATCTTCGTCTTGGTTTGAAAAGATTAGGTTTCATTGTTTATGGTGCCGATGATTCCCCTGTTATTCCATTATTGATTTATATCCCACCAAAGATGCCTGCATTTAGTAGAATGATGTATCTGTTGAAAATCGCCGTGGTTGTTGTTGGTTATCCTGCCACGCCATTACCATCATCAAGAGTTAGATTTTGTTTATCATCTGCTGTTACCAAAGAGGATATCGATTATGCATTAAAATGTTGTGACGATGTTGGAGGTAAATTGTTTTTAAAATTCAGTTCAGGTTCAGCTGGTGGTGAAAGAAATCCTGGAGAATGGAAAAAGGGAATTAAACCTAGATGGTCAATTGAAGAAGTTTTGGAGAAGACTCCATATGATTGTAAGAAGCCAATGTTTTAATGTTTTTCCATGAAAAATACAAGAACAAAGATGATGAAGATGAAGATGACAAAATGTAATCATTTCATACAATATAATTGAAAACTTTTTTCTTTTCTTACAAGATATTAATTTATACACCTTTAAAGTGATTCTAATTAGAGTGTTATTAACAATGCTTCCTGTCACTGGTGATTTTTTATAATCGAATTATATACCATTACAAATTATATTATTATTATCAATATCATTGTCAAGAGTAGTTTGTACATTCCATCGGCGTAGTAATCTCAGATTACCGCAATTGGCAACTCCAAGAATGATAACGAAAACAAAACACTTTTTCTGCAAAATAGAAATATTTGGAAATTTGTAATATTTGTGTGTAATTGATCAACTCCAGTCTCTTTATAATATATCATATCATCTAGATGCCAAGAACTGGAACTGATAATCTCATAGTCATTGGATAATAATGTCAATATCAACAATCAATCCATCTCCCGGTGGGGGATTTAACAAGAACAAAAACAATAAAGATAGCATGATTACAGGGGCAACTGCAACTTCAACAACTTCATCAACAGCAACAGCGATACCGCATCTGCCTAAATCCATAGAAGAATTGAATCTGGTTTGTTTAGACTTGATAAAAGGATATCAGCACGATGCATCGATGACTCCGAAGAAGTCATATTTCTGGATGAGTAAGGCTAAAGAGAGCATGGATAGTTTCAATGACTCTTTGAATGATTATCTCGTTAAGAAAAATGAAAAGAACTTGATCAACGTTGATTTCGATTGCATGTATGTGTATTACCATGCTTGTAAGTTGATCTTGCAAGATATCGTGCCAACGTTGTTTGATTTTCCCGAGCTTCAAAACACGTATGATGAATTGATGACTGAGTTTTACAATAACGATATGTACTTTGCCGAAATCAAGGGGGAAATTGAATCGAGGCAACAACAGCAACAACAACAACAATCAACCGCTGATATTTTGCTGGCTCGTTTCAACAATTTGAAACGTTCCTTTTCATCTTCAACAAAACCTCAGGTATCATCATCATATACTCTTCTTCAGCCGTCATCATTGTCATCATCATCAGCATCATCAACACCAACTCCAAACGGTAACAAATTAAACTCCCTTGGTGATACAAAGGCATCATTTTCAAAAAACTCAGATTTGAGCGCCTCCATACCGAGATCAGGTTCTCCTATACTCTTGCAATCAGATCATGAATCATCAAGAAATGATTTTTTACAATCGTCCGATTCATCATCATCATTATTGACACCAGTAGTGACTCCTATTGCCACTCAAGTTTCCAATTTCAATCTCAAATCATTGCAATCTCCACAGATCAAAGCTGTAACAAGATTAAAATCACCACCTCCTGTTCCTGCTCATTTCAAATCGAGGTCACTGTCTCCAATTAGAAGAGCTAGTAGTAATGGATTTTTCGCAAATTTTAACAATAGAACGCTGATCAGTCCCATTGAGCTTAATGAGTTGGTGGCTCAATATCCAACATCTATCTTGGTTATCGATTATAGATCTACTAGTGAGTTTGATAATCGTCATATTTACTTTTCCAATAGTTCAAATGTCATTCATATTGATCCATTAACAGTGGGTATAGATTACAAAGCTATCGATATTGAAACTTCTTCGATGTTGACAAATTCTGATCATGAAAGGAAACTTTTCAAAGATCGTAATATGTTTGAAATGGTGGTTATATACGATCAGGACAGTTTAAATATTGAATCCAATAGGAAAATGCAAATACTTGTCGATATCTTGTATTCCAAAAATAGTGATAAACCATTATTGAGGAATCCATTTTTACTCTCTGGTGGTTTAAATGCATGGATTAAGTTGTATGGAGCTGTGGGGGTTGCATCAAATTTAGGTATAATTCGAGATGATCTTTCTATTGAAGTCAGAAACGACACTTTATCAAGACCAACAATGATACCATCCAAACAAAGTGGGGACGTTAATTATTACAAAAACACTAACAACAGCTATAGCTCGACTAATCTTAGCTCTTTTGAGAAATCAAATTACAATAGAAGTCATACTGATTTTTTCTCACAACAATCACAAGGAAAGCTCAACCGTTCTTCAACTGTTTCACCACCGCCCATGCTGCTGCCGCTGATTTCAAAATTTGGTAACAAAAATTTACCTGCACTTGATGTAGATATGGACAGACCTAAGAGTGCTATTTGTTCTCCTCGGAAAAATTCAAGTTCATCTAATGATTCCATGTTATTGGAAGCACAAAAGAGACAACAGCAAATCAATAAATTCGATAATAATCTCATCGTCATCACTGGAATTGCTAATATGGGTAACACTTGTTATATGAATTGTATTTTACAATGTTTGGTTGGTACAAAAGGTCTCACGAGATTTTTCTTGATGAATGATTATCAAAACAAGATTAATTTCAAAAGTAAATTGGGATCCAAGGGAATGATATCAAAGGCATTTCATGGGGTTGTCAGTGATATGTATAGCAGATCGGTTACTGATTTTCAAAAACGTTGCTTTTTTATCACACCTCAACGATTCAAGCAAACAATTGGGGCATTAAATGCTGATTTTAGAGGCTTTCAACAACAGGATTGTTCAGAGTTTTTGAATTTTTTACTTGATTCCTTACATGAAGATTTGAATCAAAGAGGTGATACCCCAAAATTTCCTCCGTTGACACTGGAGGAAGAATCTCATAGAGAGAAAATGTCAATAAGATTGGCTTCATCGATAGAATGGGAAAAATATCTCAAGACTGATTTTAGTAGTATTGTTGAATTTTTCCAAGGACAATACTTGTCTCGTTTACAATGCACTGTATGTCATACAACTTCCACCACGTATAATGCATTCAGTACTTTAAGTATACCAATTCCTGAACATGTTAAAGGCCCTGTTACGTTGGAACAATGTTTTGAAGAATTTTGCAAGACTGAAATATTGGATGGTGATGAAAGATGGTTTTGTCCTAATTGTGCAAGAAAGCAAAAAACGACAAAGACCATGAGAATCTCTATATTACCAAAGAATTTGATAATTCATTTGAAAAGATTTAAGATTTCCCATATAGTCACTAAGCTTAACACATTTGTCAATTACCCCTTGGAAATTTCATTATTAAAATATTGGCCACTGGCAGAAACTGAATCTGACAAGTTTAAGATGAGAAATTTCCCCGATCGTGGTCAACACCCACCATTTGATTACAAACTTTATGGAGTGGTGAATCATTTCGGAAGTTTAAGAAGTGGTCATTATACATCTTTTGTTGACAAGAGTGATGCAACAAAGAATGGATGGTGCTATTTTGATGATACAACTGTTACTAAAAATTGTCACATTTCAAAAGTTATCAATGAAAATGCATATGTTTTATTTTATAGGCGTGTTTAGTTTTGCATTTCATTTGCATTTTATGCTGTTTTTTCCATTTCATTTTATTTCATTTCAATTTCGGTTACCCCGAATTTTAAAACCTTTTCTTTATTTCATATCAGTACAAGGTCAATCTGTAAATATTAAAGACTTCAATTATAAGGAAAAATCACAGTTTAAAACTCAAAGCATATCTACTATTCCCAATCATCGTCATCTTCATCCAGCGAAACATCATGATTTTTTTTCAAATCTTCATTACCCCCCTCTTTCTCCTTCTTACTAGCAACGATATCCAAAGTGGAGCTATTTGCACTTTCCAAATTGTATGTGACTTCACTTGAAGTTCTCGAATCTGGTTGCTTTGAACCCAGTGGGTTTTGTTGTTGTTGTTGCTGTTGTTGTTGTTGACTTGCTCCATTATCTTCATCTTCATCATCATCCCATTCGAATTTGTCCTCCTCCTCTTCTTCACCAGGTGTGGTTTTGGATAATAATTTCTTCCTTGTAGCTTCCTCTTCCTCGATAAGTTGCTTGTTATAAAAAAAGTTCAACCAAAACTGTTCCGCTGTCACTTCAGAAGGTACAATTGTGTTATATAAAGCTGACAACTCCTTGTTGGACAAAGCTTCCTCAGTTTGAGAATTATCAATCTTGAAATTCTTGGCAAAATTTTGGAAAGCAGTCTTGTCAAGAGGTTCATTTAAATATAATTCCTTTGAGCTATTCAATTGATATAATCTTTGCTCTGCCCTTGTGCCGAAGACTTTTGAGTCAGGCACATTGAATAACATTTTAGCCTCATCACCATCAAGTTCCTCGTTATCATCATTTGTATTTGTATCTTCATCAATAGCGATAGCATCCTTAAGGAAATTTCCAAATTTAGAAGCAAATCCTCCAACAATGTTTTCCACTTCTTGTAAATCGTTATCTAACTCATCCAAGTAGGTAGTCGTTGAATCTTTTATCAAGTTCAAATATTTGCTAGCATCCAATTTAGCACCGTTTTTTGCAAGGGTATTTTTCTCATCTTTAGCTACAGCCTCTTCTGAAATTGAAAGCTGTTCTATCTTTCCCTTTGTCTGATTCACAATCTCAGGAATATTTTTTTGGAAATTTGTGAGAAACCCGCTGAATGATTTCCATCCACTTGACGTGTTTTTCTCAAGTTGTGAGTATAATTCATCCACTTTATGTTCAATGTTTTCCACATATTGTTCAGTTTTAACATTGATTTCATCATCAGGTTTGGCGCCTGTTAAAGTCTCCACAGACTCATTGGAGTCCACGGTGGATTCCTTTTCACTCGTTCTTAATTGGTCAAACTGATCCATGATGAGGACGAGAACGTTAACTAGATTCAAAGCCTTTGTTTCACTTATATTTACGTTTCATTTTTTTTTAAATATTTTAATATTTTAATAAATTTGGCGTTTTTTGCTTTCTCTAAAATATTCAAGGGTATTAATTCTTTATAAAAGTAACTTAGTTGGGTAATTATATATAGTCGTTCAGGAAAATTGAACACCAAAGCGGAAAGAAGAAAGGGTATAAAGCGATAAATATGGGTTTTATGATTTGTTTAGTAACCAGCTAAAGCAACTGGACCACCAACTTCACAATATTGTCTCCAATCTTTGAAGAAAGTGTCAACAACAAGACCATAGAATCTTTCATCATCAATTTGTGTGACAATAGTAGCATTACCGGTTTTGGCTTGGAGTGGAGCAAATTCGTTACCCCAGATTCTCAAACTACCGTAAAATGGAGAGTAGAATTGAGTGTCAACGGCAGTGGAAACGTTGAATGAACCTTCAATCATATCTGGCCAAACCATGAAAGCTGAGACAACTTCATCCCAGAATGGTAAAGTTTGTTGATCATTGTTTTCAGTGTAGTTACCAGTTCCAACAAGGGTTAAGACGTATTGCAAATATTCGTCTTCTTCCAAGTTTTCATATCCATGAGCTTTTTCAATCAAAATGTCGTACAATTTTTGTGAAGGAACCAAGTAATTGGTAACATTAGCACCAATGTACATTTCATTCCAATCGGCAGTCAAGACAATTTGAGCAGCTTCTGGATCTTGAATCAAGTTGATATCAGTGTTGATATCGTTGACAATTGAACTACCAGTAGCTTGAGCGTATTGATTATCAAAATAACCACCCATGACGTATAAACCAGCAGCTTCCTTAACAAGATCTGGATAGATTGAAATGGCTTGAGCAACAGTGGTCATCATACCTGCAGCGTAAATGTAAACTGGGTCTGTATCTTTATGAGCTTTAACGGCTTCAATCATGGCAACGGCACCGGCAGTTTCTTCGTAAGTGACATTGTCCCATGTATATTCATCTTCGTATGAAGCGGCAAATGCACCTTCCCAAACAAGAGCTCCAAACATATCTTCCCATTGGTGGAAAGTTTGATTAGTTCTTATAAGTGGGTTTTGAGCACCACGGTAAGTTGGGATACATGACGACAAGTTGTAATTGTCCAAGATGGAATTAACTTGTCCGACACCATCAACAGCAGAAGATGAACCAAACGAAGCGGATATACCAAGGACATCCCAACCAGCCAGAATTGGGAATAAAACTTGTAATGGAGCTAAACCATCGTTATCAATGAAGACCTTTTTGGATTCTGTTAAACTGACCAAAGCAGTTGTAATTAACGAAAGACTTTTTAAACCGAGCATTGAGAGAATTGGAATTGAACAAGGTGCTTGGGGAATTGAATTGAGAGATGGGAAAACTCTCTTCTATTTATGTAAAGTCCAAGATATTTGTCTTTCATGCTGCAAGGTGAAAAATTCTTCGTTCATCTTTTATCGACAATCACTTATCAGTTGTTGTTGTAGTTATTGTAAAAAATTGAAGCCCTTCCTTCTTTGGGATGCTCAATTTATGCTCATTCTGGCATAAAAAATTTTATTCGTAATCAGTGAGCTGCATGAAACGTACTCAACGTTGTCGGATTCACAAGAGATTGTCCAAGAAGAGCACACTGTGTGTTATCTCGAAAGAACCTGTGCTGATTGGCTCGACTGCTTCCATTATACGATAAAGTTCACAAAGCTGTTGCATTGTTTCCTCATTCTTGTTCTCTTCATCACTTCAACTTGCCTTTCTGAAACGATAAACGAGAACAATCTGAAAAACTTTTCACTTCGGGAGATAAACAAAATTCCGCGGTATTGCCGTTGGACATCAGCAGCGCTCGTTCGTCTTCTTGGCGTAGAAGCTCTGTTTACATTTTCCCCAAGGGTCTACGGATCTTGGAGATTCCCTTTCCGTCTCTCACTAGTCGAATGCCCAACCTCTTCAGAAGGTTCTGTTGTATAAATAACCAGACAAAGCATTTCCCAAAACTTCTCCTTCTCCCAACGTTTTACAGTGCGCTTAAACTTTATATTTTATTGTTGTGAGTAAATTTCAACACTATTTGAACTCTTTCGCAATCTCGAACGTATTATCAAACAGTGCTTTAAATACCTCTAGACTTTTCATATTGTCGCCTTGCTTTTATATTTAAATTTGAGTATTGATTACAGGCGCTTATTAGTGTATCGCATCAAAAAAAGCATAAATGTCCCACATCATGTAACAACTAAAGGTCAAACTTTAAAGCGTCGATTCTTTTTGTTGACTAAAAAAACATTGCACGCAGGTCATCTATTAACTAAGAATGGGGATGGCAGAATAAAAAGTAAAAGTGTTATCAATGAAATAAATTGATAAAAGAAGAATAATAAAACAATGTAAAGTGTTGTGAATAATTGTCGATGCTCACTAGTTTAAACATTGATATTCATGACTAATTCTGGGTAGACTCCAAAAATCAAAATTGCGTGAGAAATCTAAGAAATTCACACCTTAAAGCTAATTTTATTAAACTTAAGAGTCATTATATTGTACAAACATTCACTTGGACTAACTCAAATATTTGCTGTACTTAAAGGAAGTTTATCCAACAAATTTTGAAGACCCAATAAGAAAGTTACCACATCTTTCCTGATATATTTCTTAACTAGCTATTTCTTTACCACTGCTGTGGTTTCAATGTCACTTTTTGGACAAGCTAGTCTGTGGGATCTGATCGCGCTAGACAATACGACTGGCGTTGACAGCATCAACTATTTACGATGCTTACGGGCTAATGGGCTCCCCAACGAAACTTCAGTAGGCATAGATGTCTACAATAGCTTAGTCTTACCACGACCACATAATTTGACATCTGGTAATGCATCCAATTTTTTCACACCGTGTTTCGACATCTTTGCGTACAATATCAATACGGTATCTATCGTATCCGAAACTATTCCAAGCGACGTAACGATATTCGGCTCTTTGGGTGAAATGTTACTGCCAACTCGCGTTTTCGACTCAGTTACAAGGCTGCTAAGTGGGAACGATTATGGTAGTAGCTCTATAGGCTTAGCAACGAATTCGCAATACATGACCCACCAACTGAGGTATATGTCACAGGGTGAAGATTCGTACGATATAAATGAGAAGTATATTTAAACATCATGATCAACTCCAGCGTGACGCCCAAAAACTTTATTAATTCCCAACGAGCAGATATTTGAAGATAAAAGTAGATCATGGTAACTGAGTGGTTATTATCAGTAATTATATGGCGCACGTCTATATTTTAAGCCTATGAAAGTTGAAGCGGATAAAAGAAATCAACAATACCGCTCACAGATACGTTCCAATAAGGGTCATATTCAACAAGTAATGACCTCTTCTTTGTGATAAACTTCGAATTGAATTGTTTATTTTAAGCCGCGTCGTTATTTTGGGTCTTTCATCAGTTTTTTATTTTGATAAGCATTAGAGACTTGAAAATTCAAAGAGTGTACAGAATCTATTTGCTTACAAACACAGAGCATTATGATGCCACGTCTCATTTCTGGTCGTTATTGAAGGTTCATTGAAGTTATTGGCTAAATTTTTTTTTTATTTAAGATCTATATAATTTATAAAAACAAAGTTTCGAAGTGTCGGTAAACTTTATAAAAATTGTTGCAACAAAAAACTGTACTCACGTGTATTAACTGTTAAGATCTACCTTCGTTCCAAACGGAAATCAGACTAGTAGGATTGTTCACAAACAGCCTTCTAGTACAACGACCACACGATTTCTCACATAACGGTGCTAAAGGGACAGAAAAAAATCCTATACAAAAGCAAAAAAATATTTTTGCCCTCACGCAAAGTACAAAGAGAAGCCAGAAAAATTATGGGAAGATAAAGTACAAAGTCTCAAGTTTTTTTTGTTAGGAGCACTTTAATTTGAAACTATTGCTAAATTTATAAACTTAACGGAATTGCATCTTTGAAAATATGTCTCATGGGCTCGTGGAGTCGCTACAGAAACACGGGTTTTCTCCGTTTTATCTGAAATAACATTGACGCTCTTTGTTTGTTAGCATACAGAGAATTAGCATAGGTATGATATAACGTAAAGTCTATAGGAATATATACCGGTCTAATAAATTCGTGTCATATCATATCATATCACATCAGAGACGCCCCACTCATGAACCACGATTTTTTTCAATGTGTGTACAAGGATACTAAAGCTTTTTTCAAATTATTGAATTAAGCTTTTGGGGGTATATACTAATTAGTGCATTTCTATCATATTATATCAATATTTAATTGGCGTATACTCTTCACTTGCTGAAAAGAACATATCGTCACAAGATCTTTTGTAAACGAGTGAATGTGAGGAGAGTCATACCGAAGATTGATTTATATCAGGGTGGTACATTAGATGATATAAAAGCACCTTCTATAACTAAGATATGGTCGAAATATTACAATTCGGTTCAAAAAAAACAGTTTTAATCAGAAAAGAACTAGAAGGCAACATGTACTACCACCAGAAAAGCGTGGGACAATTCTGGGAATCACAGCCGAAAATGGCATGATTCTCTCGCTTCTAAGTTAGGAGCACTTCAATTTGTAACTTTATTAAATTTCTTCTAAGTACAAAAAGGTACAAGATTCATAGCACTATTAAAGATATGCTCATTGTCAAAGACTATACTCCTCTGCTTTATTTTCTTGTTCTTTTTTAATGAATGGGTTACCAACATGCAAGATTTCCACTCACCGAAATGGATTGACCACCCCCTCCCCCCATTTTTTGGGAGCCTGAGTTTCCTCTTTGCATGTACAGGAACATTGACGTTTTCATCAAAAAACTATCCCATGAAGAATTTGGAAGCTTTTCAGGAGTATAAATCAGTTTGATGAGTTCCTATTATACCATATCAAAAACTTTTGATACCCACTGTCCGGGTTTGATCTCAATAGTTGTATTACGGCAACAGAATACTCGCGCACCGAGAGGTCAAGAGGTGTAAATGAGATAAAAGACAGCTTTTTATGAAATTTTGCAGAAATGTAAACAGTAAAAAAAATTAAAACCTTGTGGCAAAAGCAGATAGTACTCAAGACACAGTGGCAAACTTTGGTATATATATCAGCCAAAAGGTCTTTTTATTAATTTGATTATTGAGGTTTCGATTACAGATAACTAGAAAATGAAACTTGTAATAACTATTGAAGGAACAGAGACGATTTTAAATGTTGATATTAGTGATGACATATCATTGATAGACTTTAAAGCTTATCTAGAAGCTGAGACAGATATCAAACCGGAAAACCAATTGCTATATTTCAATTCGAAACAGTTACAAGATGACAATTCAACGTTGACTCAACTAGGATTAGCAGAGAATGATTTGTTGGTTTTGAAGAAAAACCTTCCAACGCTGCTCGAGCAGCCGCCACTTGGTACTCTGCAAAGCGATGAACAAATTGAAGTGGAGAGACAGGTTCTTTTGAATGATCCAATGTTAAGGAGTAATGCAACAAACCCTCAACTTTCGTCTATATTGAATAATCCTCAAGCATTCAGGGAATTTGTCAAAGCTGCTGAGGCTTCTCGTCAGACAAACAATGGGTTTCAATTTGGACTTGGGACTGAGCCTTTATATCAACAGGAAATTGCTAAATTACGCTCATTACCAGACAATGCCGAGAACAGAAGGAAGATTCAAGAGTTGGAGGATTTGCAAGCTGTTGAGGAAAACAGGTTATTAGCGTATGAGATGGCGCCAGAGACTTTTACTCAAGTTCCTATGTTGTACATTAAAATGGAGGTCAACAACATCCCAGTGAAAGCATTTGTCGATACCGGTGCTCAAATGACTATCATGACCCCGAGATTAGCGGAAAAATGTGGACTTAAAAGATTGATCGATAAACGTTATAGAGGAGAAGCAAGAGGTGTTGGATCGGGCCAGATTTTAGGAAGAGTTCATTCGGCCCCGGTTAAGATAGAAGATGCTTACATTCCTTGTTCTTTTGTTATACTCGACAGTGGCGTCGATTTGATTCTCGGATTGGACATGTTAAGAAGACATCAGGCAACTGTTAATTTGAAAGAGGGCAAATTATACATTAGTGATGTACAGACCAGTTTCCTCGGTGAAGCAGAGATTGGTGAGAATTTTTTCAATTCTCCAGGAGTTCGTCTTGATGGTTCGGATCCAAAGAAACCAAAGATATCAAATCCATCAGCTGCAGCCGCTACAGCGGCTGCTTCAAGAGCATCTAGCACTACTCAAAGTGTTCTGGAATCATCGGTAGATCCTGCAAAAATAGAGCAGTTGGTGAATTTGGGTTTTGGTAAGGAACAGGCGAGAACAGCATTACAACAATGTAACGGAAATGTAGATTTGGCAGCATCATTATTATTTCAATAAACTTTATACAATTTAAATACTGACTATTTTTTATCCTTGAATCGTAAACTTGGGTGATGATCTATTACACCTTGACTCAAACCTTGCCATATCCATGGAACTTTCTTTTTGGGCAACGTGATTTCACCTTGAAAATTTTCTATAAAGACTCTATCATTATGATTTATCGAGGTTGAATAGTTGATAAACTCATTGAATATTGATATTGAAGACCAAAATGATAATTTCCTTAAGCAGGAAACAACTAGTGAAGTTATTTGACCTCCATTGATGCAGAACATATATGTTGGTGAATTATCTTGATCCAAAACCAATCCAATGACATGTATTATAGTCTGGGTGTCAATGGGTATACTTCTTTTCTTTCCTTTACCACCATTGGCACACTCTATATTGACCAATTTGATGTTATTTGTCAGTATAAACTCCATCAATCCCGGATCTGACTCTTCAGTTACTGGCTTCTCCAATATTGCAATCATTGTTTTCAAATGTAGTGATTCAAGATATTCGTAGTTTATGGGACGAGGATAAGAGCCCCGGAAAAGGTTTGGTTGCACAGAATTGAATTTCAAAGGAGGGGTGATTGTCGGTATTATTGGATTTGTGTTTGTGCTGGTCATTGATGCTTATTTGTATATCTCAAGTGAGTATTCTACACTTTATTTCGTTTAAGTCAATTTTCTTCTCTCCGAAAATTAATAATTTTCTAATGGTTTTTGATACAGTGCGGATTACTATAGCAAGAGCAAAAACCCAGTACAATGCATTCCAGAGTGCTCAGATCTTCAACATCCGCTATCAAAAGAACCCTTTCCAATGGAGTCGTGAAGGAGGAAACAGAAGAAATAGTCACGACTATCACCAAAAAGATCAAAAGATCCCCAAGGGTTAAAGTTGCAAAAGAGGAAGAAAATGACATTCAACCTATCACATATTATGAGACTATAGCAAATCATAAAAATGTACCTGAGCTTCCACATGACTTTGTGAAAGCCCACCAACCGCAATTCATAGAGGGGTTGAGGTTTTTGATCGAAAAGGAACCCATATTTCACAACTATATATTAAAGGCACACTTTCCCTCATTCACAATTGACAAAGATGACGTGAACAGAGACGACCATTACTATTTCGAAAGCTTGATAAGTGGGATAATCTCGCAGCAAATCTCTGGAAAAGCTGCTCTGTCCATCAAACAGAAGTTGATCGATAACCTAAGTACTGATTCCAGATTACCATCTGCAAACATCTTCAGTAATCGATCAATAGAAGAATTGAGATCTTGTGGACTTTCTGAAAGAAAACTGCTTTATGTGAAACTGATAGCAGTTGATTTTGATAATGGAGTCCTAAATAAAAAACGGATTGAAACCCTGAGTGATGAAGATCTCTATGATATCTTGATTGCTTATAAAGGCATTGGTCCTTGGTCAGTTGTGATGTTCCTCATGTTCAGCCTCAAAAGGTTAAACGCGTTTACAGCATCAGATTTAGGAGTGCTCCGAGGCGCTTCTCTCTATTTGAACGAGCGCAAAGACTTGTTGAAACAGGTTAAGAGAAACACAATTGTCAAGACTAAGAAGAAAGAGTTCAAAAATAGAAAATGGGTACCAGTAGATGAAGAGTGTGTTCAAACTTTGAGCCAAGAGTTTGAACCGTACAAGTCATGTTTGATGCTTGTGTTTTGGAGAATGAGCGACATCAGTATTGACGCCTTGGAGACTTGAAGTTTTGTCTCACACCATTAATCATAGCCCTAGGCAGACTTGGACCGTGCCATGACTTCATCTGATATGGATGAATCCACCACAAGAAATAAGTATGTCACAGACGTGTAATAAGAAACAAAACTTCCGTTCTCGGAATGCTAAATTTTTCTCTCTTCAACTTTTTGAGTTTCCAAACAAAAAAAATAGTAAATAGAAAAGATCAAGTTGGGACATCACAGTTCGTTAGGTATCAATTGGTGTGATAACTCAAAATCACTGACCGACAGCTCTCTTCAATGTTCGGGTCTAATACGAATAGCTCATTTAATTTTGGAGCAACGTCTTCGAATAACAACTCGGGCGGTGGTCTCTTTGGGAATGCAAATAATTCAAATAACAATAACAATGCATCAGGAATAAATACTGGTCTGACTAGGCCCAATATATTTGGTAGCACCCAGTCCAATGGCAGCAATGCAACAGGATTATTTGGGAATCAACTGACGCAGAACACAAACTCTAACAAGCCGCCAGGGGGGTTGTTTGGAAATAGTAACACAAACAATAATCAGACTGGAGGTTTGTTTGGAAACAGCAGCAATTCGAATACTACGCAGTCAGGAGGTTTGTTCTCAAACAACACCAACAACAGTAATAACACTGCTGCTCCTTCTGGATCTTTGTTTGTTAATTCAAACCAGTCTGGAGGCTCAAACCTTTTTGGAAACACAACTTCTGGTGGGTTGTTCGGTAACAACAACAACAACAACAACAATAACAGCAATGGCAATAATAACAACAGCTTGGGAACATCTAATTTATTTAGCAATGGAAGCTCCAATCAAAATAACAGTGGGTTGTTTGGTGGTTCCAACACCAACAACATCAACAACAGCTCCAATTTCAACAGCACAAACGTGAATGTGAGCGGACCATCTTTAGCAAACGATCCTTATGGAATGTCCAAATTCACAAGAACAACCGTTCAAGTCGGTGAGTTGTTGCCTTCTATCACTGACGGTCTAAGAGCTGATTCAAAAGCTCCATCTATCACACAGCTGTCAATAAAACGAAAGAGGTCTACCACTGGCTCATTGCATGCTTCGCCATCTGTCAATAATAACACAATTATCAAGAATTTAGCAAATCAAATGAGAATGAGGAATATCCGTTCTGGAGACTTTGAAGACGTTTCAGGGATATTCTCTCCTGCCAGACACTCGTTGGCTGAAAGATTTGTACCTCCATCAACCACAGTAGGGTCAATCAAGAGTGGAAAAAACTTCAAGCAAATTTTAGCTTCTTCCAAGTTGGAAGAAATCAAGAAATTGATCAATAAAAAGAAAGTGGGGTCACAGTCTTTACTTGAAATCCAGGATGCCGAAGCTCTGAAAGATTCACTTCCGAAAAGAAGAAAAATTGTTAATCCAGATGGACTGATAGAAGATCAGGCTGCCAATGAAAAACTTTTAGCCGATGATGAAGTAGACGTCACGGTGATAGAAACAAACAACAAAGTTACTGGAGCTTCTCAGGATGAACCGCAAGTTGCTAAGGAAACCAAAGAAAACCCAAGTGGGTACTGGTGTTTACCTACCATTGATGATTTAACGCAATTATCATATGATCATTTGGCCAATGTTGAAGATTTCATAGTTGGGAGGGTTGGGTTTGGTCAAATTGCCTTCAATTACTCGGTCGATTTGACCGATTTCAAAGACTCTTTAGCTGAAGAGTTATTTGGAGGAGTTATTAAAATCAAAAACAAAACCGTTCAAGTATATCCATCGACCTATTCTAAACCTGAAATTGGAATGGGTTTGAATGTACCAGCAACAATAACTTTGGAAAATTTGGCCCCAATCGATGCTGAGAGCAATACGCCGATATTAAATCCATCGCGCCCTGAAGTGAAAAATCATGTGAAAAAATTGAAAAATCTCAAGGGCATGAGATTCATAAGCTATGATCCAATTATGGGGACTTGGGTTTTCCAAGTAGGACATTTTAGTATATGGGGTTTGGTAGATTCAGATAATGAGGAGGATCTTAACGCTTGGAAAAAGACTCAGAACGAAGAGACCATGTTGGAGCAAGAGAGGACGAAGAAAGAAGAATCTTTATCAAGTAATTCCTCAATTGCAGAGTTGACCAAGTTTCAATCTTCAACTGACAAGAAGAAGAAATCTTATGGTACAAGATCTTTGATAGAGGACACTTTTGTTTACAAAATGCAGAAAAATAATGATAGCCAGCCAACTGCTGTTATTCCCGGTGGTTGGAGTTTTGCTCCTGTTACAAATCCCGATTCCAGTGTTGCGTCGTTAGTACATAAGAAGTCAGAAAATAGACCAAAAACACCGGAAATTGAACCAGAAGCTGAAGATAGCGATGAAGAAGGTCATGAATATGAAAAAATTTTAGAGCCGGAATCACCTCCATTCGATGAGGATGAGATCGATGTGGACATTGGTTCCGAAATAGTCGATGAAAAAGCTTACGAACCTGAGGTTGATGATATTGATTTGGCAGCTTTGGAGATATCATCCAAGTTCGCCACTTCTAGTGACTGGTTGGAACAATTAGCTCTAGCTTCTGACTCAACCAGTGCGTTTAATTATTCAGATAAAAAAGAGAAGAGCAACAATCAGCCAGTTAAAGCTTTGACTATCAATGATGTTGATGACTTGCTTTTTAATGATTTCAAATCGCAAATAAAAGAACACGAAAAAATAACGACAGAGTTAAGATTACAAGGGAAAAAGTTTGCCCATTTCAGTTTCAATGGCTCAATCATCAAGAAAACGAAGGATCTTGACAAGAAGAACATGACTGGTGTCACAGAAGTCTCTTTAAGAGAACAATTTCGAATGGAGAACATTGGTCCAACTAGAGACGTTATTGAGAAATTATTATTGAGTTCTACAATCATTAAAAGAGATAACGGCTTCCCTCATGTGATTCCAAATCCTAACTTGAGTTTCGATTTGTTGTTATCGGGGTTCTCTCATACTCGCTCAAATAAGGAGAAACGTTTGTGGGATTTATGCTCAAGGTTATTTGACAATTCAAGAATTACCAGCTTTGACAAATACTCTGATAGACCTAAAGTTTTACACATCAAGAGAAAGGAATTAGTATCGTCATGGTTGAAAAAATCTACTTCTGAAGAGATCAATATGCTTTTGATGAAAAATCAAATGGATCCGTTGGAGACCATTTTCATTCACATATTATCTAACGATTTGGTTAAAGCGGTTGAAGTTGCAATTGAAAGTAATAACAACCATTTGGCTGTTTTGATATCGCTATTGGGCTCAAATGATTCTCATGTTATTTCTAGTTGTCAAAACCAATTGAATGAATGGAAAAGGACAAGTGCATTGAAATTCATTCCAAAATCTATATTGAAGGTTTACCTCTTACTTTCTGAGCTGCCTTTGGTCAAGAATGATCTTTCAGTGGACCTTACAGAGGGTTTATCGTGGAAGTTGAGCTTCAGTTTGATATTAAACTTCACTGATAAGTCTGTCAATGATTCCATAAGAGAGCTTGAAAAATTACCATATGAATTCTCCAATGATTATGAGCTTAACATTTTAAAACTTTATACGTACTTGCATGATATTGGATCATATGATTTGAACGAGATTTTAGACACTTTCCGTGATACTCCCTTGAATGGTAAAATCCAATGGTTCTTATACGAAATTTTGGTCAGATCTACAAGAAGATTGTCAGTTAAAGATGAAAAGTTGGGAGATCGCTTGACCTTATCATTTGCAGATCAATTGGAGTATAATGGATTATATTTAGAATCCCTTTTCGTTTTAAGTCATTTATCAAATGACGAAGTTATCAAAAGACAATTTTATAATTTGATAACTAGACAAATATTTGAGATCATTCCAGATTTGTCAGATGCCAGTGTCAAACAAGAATTGGTGAAAAAATTACACGTTCCAAGGTCTTTAATATTAGAGCTGATCTCATTGAGATATAGGTATGTTGAAGACTATTGGAACGAAGTTGAAGCATTGATCGATGCAAGGTTTTGGAATGAAGCATGCATATCAGTAGTGAAATACATTGCACCATCTGTCATAATAGGTGATAACAAGGAGAGAATATTGTCCTTGGATGGTTTGATCAATAGAATCTTAGTGAGAAGATCAAACGAATGGAGTTTGGGTGTCGAAATTTATTCGAATTATATCAAATTAATAACACTGCATGAAAAGGGTGTCAAAGATCAAGATTTAGTTAGCGTTTTACAATTTTTGCTCGACAATTTGTCTAACTTGAAAGAATTGGATCAATCTAAGAGCACCAAGGTGGCATCCACGTTGATGTCCAAAAAAATCGGTGATATAATTTTGGAGATTGATAACAAATATATTCAAAGTGATAAAATTTTACTTTTGCCAATGGGTGAAAGTGAATCGAATTATTTCAAATATAAGATATTTGATGAAGATGATAGAGATGTGATACTAGAATAAAATAGATAATTGTGTAATATGTTATAACAAAAACTGTACATTGTATTTTTTTTTCAAAACCTATACATCACCAACAGAATCTCTTAATGCATCAACGACATCCAATATGGAATTACAAGCTGGAGAATCAGGGAACAGTTCTAAGAAACACTCACCTTCATCACAACATTTCCCAATTCTTGGATCCAAGGGAACAGATCCCAAAAATGGTATTCCCAACTCTTTTGATAACCCTTCGCCTCCACCGGTAGTTGGCCTGAAAATTTTACTTTCTCCGTGACAATTAGGACATACAAATCCAGACATGTTTTCCACTAGTCCCAAGATCTTTATATTCAGTTTCCGACAGAAATCGATTTCTTTCCTCACGTCCAAGAGGGCAACTTCCTGTGGTGTTGTCACGATCAACGCTCCATCGATACCGCTTTCTTTTAAGTATGTAGTCACACTTAAATGTTCATCTGAAGTTCCAGGTGGCGTGTCAACTACCAAGTAATCTAATTTCCCCCAATTAACATCTTTTAAAAACTGCTTTATCAACCCATTTTTCTTCGATCCTCTCCATATGATAGCAGCATCTGGATCAGGTAACATAAACTGTATGGACATCACACCCAAGTTATCATCGACATAAACTGGTGACCAACCGGAGTTAGATTGATGTATAGATTCCCCCAGGGCTCCTAACATCTTTGGTAAAGATGGTCCGCATATATCTAAATCCATAGCTCCTACTTCCAAATCTTCATCTGCTGCTAGAGCCCATGATAACATAGTTGTAAAAGTTGATTTACCAACACCACCTTTCCCACTTAGCACCAAGATCTTGTGTTTCACGTCTTTTAATCTTTCAGTTATAACGGCAATATCAGGATCGGGACCCTTTGGCAAAGATGAACATATCTCTTGATTAGCACAACCTGAACATGAATCGGCCTTTCCTGCTAATTCGGACTCGGGACCTACACAGTGTTCCGGTTCTGGTTCTTTCAAATTAGGGTTCTTGGGCTGTGCGGGAAGCTCTGCTTGTGTGAATGACAGCTGCGGTTGTTGTTGTTGTTGTATCAGTATCATATCGTCTATGTAGTTGTATCTCTTCTACAAATATGCTTATAAATATAATTTCTTTTGGCTTCTGCCAAATTTTCTATCATTCACTTACACTACCATTTTGAGAAAAGGAAAGGATATAATTCCCTAAAAGGGAAGTCAAAATGGCATTTTGGGAATGAATCCATCAAGGACAGCAATCAAACCACCATGATGGTTGATGAAATGACCGGTTTTGATTCTTATCAAGTTAGCCACCAGCGGTATAGGTTCAACCTTTGGTGTTTGCAATGATACTGACAGATCGATAGATTTAACAGATTGAAATACGCGTGTTTTGTGATTTTGCGCTTTTCTGATTTTTTTTCTCAATTCGTGGGTGGGCAATATATTATAAACATCTTTTGACAACTTTTTCATATTAAAATTTACTTGATCAGTCGTCTGTGTTGAGTATTGGAGCTCTCCTTATAAATTTTTTGTTCTTATTATTCGCTAGTGTTGAGCAATTTAACTTTGTCTTGATTTTCTTGAGTTAAAATAATAATAATGTCGATTGCGATAGATACAGATCCAAATAATGGAACCACAAATGGTAGACATGAATCAAAAGAGGTGTTCGATACTACTGCAACAGATCTGGAAACACCCGAGTATATTCCAATGACAAACTCTGAAAAGTTCAAAGACTATTTTGTACATGATGAGAAAAAGAGATTCAACCTTGACGAGACCGTTAAAAGGTTCAGATACTTGTTGAATTTGACAAGTTTATTCAAGCATTTCATTGATTTCAAAGCAACCAATGATCCAAACTTTGCCAGGGCATTGGAGATCGTAGAGAGTGATAGGAAAAAGGCGATGCAAAAAATTGAGACCAATAACAGGCGTCGTAAAACTGAGAAGGAGGAAGATGAAGAATTGTTGAAAGATGAAGAAGATGAAAATGAAGAAGACAAAATCGAAGAGTTTACACAGAGTCCCGGTTTTATTCATGGAACGTTGAGACCATATCAAATTCAAGGTTTGAATTGGTTGATTTCGTTGTATAAAAACAGATTGTCAGGTATTTTGGCCGATGAAATGGGGTTGGGAAAGACTTTACAAACGATTGCATTTTTAGGTTATTTGAGGTATTTGAAAAATGTCCTGGGTCCACATCTTGTAGTGGTACCTAAATCCACATTGGACAATTGGTCAAGGGAATTTGCCAAGTGGACACCTGATGTGAACACGTTAGTTTTCCAAGGTGATAAGGATGAGAGGCTGAATTTGATAAAGACAAGAATCATGAAATGTGATTTTGATGTTGTTATAACATCATATGAGATCGTTATCAGAGAGAAGGCTACTTTACGTAAGTTTGATTGGAAGTACATCATAATTGACGAGGCTCATAGGATCAAAAATGAAGAATCGATGTTATCTCAAATCATCAGAATGTTCCATTCTCAAAATCGATTATTGATCACAGGTACACCTTTACAAAACAACTTACATGAATTATGGGCATTGTTGAATTTCATATTGCCTGATATTTTCTCATCGTCTGCATCATTTGATGAGTGGTTCAGTGGGAACAAAACTGATGATGGACATATCAATGGAGACAGTAGTAATAATAATGATGATGATGAAAGCAAAAAAAATAATGGAAATGACGGTAAGGACACGTTGATTCAACAATTACACAAAGTATTACAACCATTTCTTTTGCGTCGTATCAAAAATGACGTTGAAAAAACATTATTACCTAAGAAGGAATTGAACGTGTATCTTGGTATGTCAGATATGCAAAGAAAATGGTATCAAAGCATATTGGAAAAGGATATTGATGCTGTGAATGGAGCTATTGGTAAGAGAGAATCGAAGACAAGATTGTTAAACATAGTGATGCAATTGAGGAAATGTTGTAATCATCCATATTTATTTGAAGGAGCGGAACCTGGACCACCATATACCACTGATGAGCATTTAGTGTACAATTCACAAAAGATGAAACTGTTGGATAAATTGTTGATAAAATCTCAAAAGGAAGGTTCAAGAGTTTTAATCTTTTCACAGATGAGTAGAATGTTGGATATCTTGGAAGATTATTGTGTGTTCAGGAATTATCAATATTGTCGTATCGATGGTCAAACTGATCACGTCGATAGAATTCAAGCAATTGATGATTACAATGCTCCAAATTCGGAGAAGTTCATTTTCTTATTGACAACAAGAGCCGGTGGATTAGGTATCAACTTGACCACGGCAAATGTTGTTGTATTATATGATTCTGATTGGAATCCTCAGGCAGATCTACAAGCAATGGATAGAGCTCATAGAATCGGACAAAAGAAGCAAGTTTATGTTTACAGATTTGTCACTGAGAATGCCATCGAGGAAAAGGTTATTGAAAGGCTGTCACAAAAATTGAGATTGGATCAATTGGTTATACAGCAGGGTAGAAATTCCCAACTGATTCAACAAAATAAGAATGCATCCAAGGATGAATTGTTGAATATGATCCAACATGGGGCACTGGAGATGTTTAAAAATGAGTCCTCTGCAAAGGCAGATGAAGAGGATGATTTAGATTTTGATAAGATCTTGTCGAATTCTGAATCAAAGACACAAGAATTGAATAATAGATATGCGAAATTAGGATTGGACGATTTACAAAATTTCACATCATCAGATTCCGTTTATGAATGGAATGGGCAAAATTTCCAAAAAAAGGAAACGAGTGGTGTTCATTTAGCCTTGAATTGGATAAATCCATCAAAGAGAGAAAGAAAAGAGAATTACTCAATCGATGGATATTATAGAGATGTATTAAATACTGGCGGACCAAGGGTAGGTGCATCTAAGACGGGGCCAAAAGCTCCTAAAAATTTAAACTTGTATGATCATCAATTCTGGCCATTGAAATTATATGAATTGCATGATTTAGAAAAAAATCATTACAAGAAATTGACTAAATATGAAGTACCATTGGCCGAGGGTTCAAAGGATACTTTACAAGAAAGATTACTGAATCAAAAATTAGAACAGGAAGAGATAAAGAGGTCAAGACCATTGACTGAAGAAGAGGAATCGTTAAAACAAGATTTGTTAAATGTTGGATATTATAATTGGACAAGAAGAGATTTCTATCATTTTATTCAAATGTGTATTAAGCATGGTAGGCATAATATTGAGCTGATAGCTGCTGAATTTGAAGATAAGACTTTGGATGATGTTTATAAATACAGTGAAACTTTTTGGACAAGATATTATGAAATTGAAAATGTTGAAAGATATTTACAACAAATTGAACTTGGTGAGGATAAATTGAAAAAAATCAAATTACAAAAAAGATGTTTACAAGTGAAATTGAGTCAATATGAATCTCCATTACAAGATTTAACGTTGAAATATCAACCATTACTGAGACAATTTACAGTGGATGAAGATCGTTTCATAATTTTACAATTATTTAAATATGGAATTGACTCACCAGATATTTATGAAAACATCTTGAAAGAATTCAAGAAATCATCAATGTTCAAATTTGACTATTTCATCAAGTCAAGAAACACTTTGGAAATATCAAGAAGATGTCAAAGTTTGTTAAATTCAATAGTGAAGGAAGTAAGTCCGTTGTTAGAGAAAAAGGTTAAGAAACCAAAGCAAAAGAAACCAACAAAGACAACACAAAAGAAAAACAAGAAAAGAAGATTGAAATAGGTCTGTGTAATTAAATATTATTGATATATGTACGCTTTCAGTTGTAAGGAATTAATTGAATTCAGTATGAAGTTTTTGTAAAACATGTATCAATTAGCGTAGTACGTTAAATGATGTGATAATAAACTTAACACCCGATATATGATCATCTGAGTATCTTCAACATTCTATATTGTCTAATTTTTTCGATAAGTAAATCACACGAAGAGTTGATTGCACCACCTATACATGTCATCATGGCTTACTTCCTTACTTTGTTTTTCTACAGCAATATCGACATTCCATTATGTTTATACAGTAACACACATCTCTGTGGAAATAAGAGAGCCCAGACGTTATAAAAAAATAGTGAAACACAAAGAAACAATACGAAAAAAATGTTTCCTAAAACATGGCCGGCACGTTCCTGTGGAAGCAATTACTGCCACAACCATTAGGGAAACGAAAACTTATACATGCCATTAATTTACGGGAAGACTTTGGAAGCGAACAAAGATGATTTGTTGAGTAAAGTGGTAAAGTTTTTGATAGAAAAAAGAGTGAAAGATGATTCAGCAAACAGATGACATACCAATCTTCTCAAAGAACGTAAAAGAACACATTTATTGCCTGAAGCCATGTTTAAAAGCTTTGCGGAAATGTAAAAAATATAAGCAGAAATAAGTTGGATTGAGTCTTAAACATCACATGTAACTTAAAAGCTACTGGGTCGATATCAACTGATTTTTTTGGTGTCTGTGCTAAGCCTGACATCATAAGCGGGTACAGAACAAGGTTTTCTGAACCTGTCTATATTATGGAGTATATTTGTTTTTTTAGCGTTATGAGCATTTATATAGAAAATTTTGTTATTTTTAAAAATATGAACAAAATTTGTAAAAAACTAATAGTTCTTTTTGTGGAGCAAAAAGCAAATTACACAAAGGAATGTATAGGTACATTAACGCTTTCTTTGATTTATTATTCTATATAATGTTTATAACTTATCGGGTTATATTCCAGTTTAATAAATATTATCATATCATATCACAAAATGATCTTTTCATCATAGTAGATGTAGGGACATCAACGCTTTCCTTAATTTATTAGTCTATATAGTGTATGTTACCTAGCGGGCTATATCTTAGTTTAATATATTTTTTCATATCAATTCATATCACCCCCTCTAATTTATCCTCGGACGTTAATTCCTTCTTTCATTCATTGCAACAAATAGCATATATGATTGTTTAAAAAGTCATATCGATCATTGATAAAGCATGATGGTGTAGACTGAAGATTATACGCATCATGTATGGTTAAGGTGTCAAATGGAAACATCCACATTGTTTCCCTGAACATATACACCTTTCTACCGCGAGATTATTCTGAACGGAACCCTGTCTTATACTTTGAGAAGTAAAATATATGAAGAAGTTTATGGTATATACAATACGCTACCTATATACATCATCGGATATTCCATTTTTTTTTTTAAACATTAACACAACGTTATGGAAGCTAGCCCATCCATTTTAAACAATTAGTTTTCGAAGAAAATAAGTAAAAGAGTTACAAAAAATAAATTCTGACGGGAATTGAAGAGATAAAGACGCCGAAAGTTCAATTGATAAATTCTTAAAAAGAGTTATTCCAAATCACAATTGTGCCTATTTTTTAGCGTTATGAGCATTTATATATAAAATTTTGTTATTTCTAATTATAGGAACAAATTTTGTAAAAATTTATAGACCATTTGTAAAGCGAAGAGGAAAAAAAAAAAAAAAGGAAAAAGGATCACCCCCAATAATTCGAAAGGTAACGAAACGATGAGTTTATATTGTTAAGTATTCATCTATATGCACCATCAAAGAATGAAAAAGTCAGGATCTCTTCTATTTCCTCAATATGTTGTTGATACTCTGGCTCAACTGCATTATGAGAAGCGACATGAACTGTAATCACGCAACAAACCTCTACATGGTTTAATGACAATTAGTATATATTGGCATGGAAGAAATTTGTATAAACTGTAGACGGTATTAAGAGACTCTAATTATCTATAAGATGCTGCAATATACATTCACTCTATTTTCCTCATAAATACAATAAGATTGGCTTATCACTACAAAGGTCTACAATTTTATGACTGTTATTATTGTTAAACGTTATGAATTTAATCTTAGTTTTGATCTGCTTTTTAGATTGTATCAATTCTAAATAACATTAATTGTGATAGATGCAACTACAATTTAACGGGATTCATTCTGCAAGAACACATTGTTATAGAGGTTGGAGATTTTTCAATAAAATTAATAAAGCACTAAAGCACTTTCCACTGTTGAGTAATTCAAAAAAAATAATCCGTATATTCAACGGTTTCAGGATTTGGAAATGAATGCAGTAATATAATACTCATCAGAATTGTTTTGAAAGAATGTCCAAAATTAGCGTTAGGAGCATTTATATTTAAAGTTTTGTAATTCTATAATAATTTTACACAATTTTTTAAAAACTTGAAAAGTTATAACTAGTTTTGGTTAAAAGATATTGTTTGAACATTTGGTTTCCCCATTAGTTGTGTAACTGTGACACTGAAGAATTTTTGTCTGTTAGATTACTTGAAATTGACATTGGTTGGTCTATGACATAGCGTATGGTCTATATGTTTATATGCCTAATTAAGCCCATATCATATCAGATTCAGTTCGCAGCCTGCATGTATATGGAGGAATATCAAGGTAAATTTATCGAGACACAACTCGTATATAATCCTTGATGATTATGTATTACGTAACAAAATTCTCTGTAATATCTCAATACAGAGGGTTTTTTTTTCTGGCTTCTGTTTTTTTTTTCATTTTTCATTTTTTTTGACGTAGATGAAGATGATAGCATATTAGTAATACATACACATTGGACGAAACGTACCTAACACAAATCAATGAAAGTTGTTATACCAGAGACATTTTATGAACTTTCACCGTTGGATGGCACGGGGTCTCCTTTCCCATTTGAACAATTACGTGGTAAAGTGGTGATTATAGTGAATGTTGCTTCTAAATGTGGGTTTGCACCACAATTTGCTGAATTACAAGAATTATACAAAGAGTTCAAAGAACAAGGATTGATGATTATAGGATTCCCATCATCTGAATTTGGAGAGCAAGAATTTGATACGTATCAAGAGATACAACAATTTTGTTCGAATACGTTTGGTGTAACGTTTCCCATTTTGCAAAAGACAAGATGCAATGGTCGAGGACTGAATCCAGTTTTTGAATTTTTAAAAGATAATTGTCATGAACGTGGTATATTAGGTTTCCGAAATTTGAGATGGAATTTTGAGAAATTTATCATTGATAAAGATGGTGTTGTTACCAGGAGGTTTAAAACTGAGGTGAACCCTTTATCGTTAAAACCATTGATTGAAAAGATGTTAACGGGCACTTAAAAGGAGATAAAGAAAAATTTAAAATTTTAGAGTAAAACTTGCCCCATCATCGATTTGATATAAGGGCATGGGGCAAGAAGAAGAAGATGGGAATGCGATTTTTACAACCGAGGAGCCGAGAGCCGAGGTGTCGAAGAAGATTCTCTGTGTACCTGTACACAATATCCATTCTGGAAATGGCAAAGTGCTAGATTTTCAAAAGATTACAAATTATCATTTTTTGCCATAATCCATTGCTGATGATGATGATTGTGTGGTGTTTGTTTCTTTGTTTGTTTGTGTAAATGGGATCATCTTTCTGAAGAACCCATCTTCGGTTAGTTGTCGGTTGTAAAAATGATGTAGTGGATATAGTGTAACAATTTCAATCATGAACTGAGTAGAACTGAGTAGAACTGAGTCCAGGGTCGAGAGCGTTTGAACAATTGTGCTATATATTATAAAATTTTTTTTCAATATTAAGAGATTAAGGTGGGATGTAGAAGTAGTGCCAGTCAGTATGCTGTGTAGATGATATACCACTCTACCCACCATCTATATAGTGTATACACTGTACAGTGTCCAAGACTCAAAAAGATCCCAATTGATTACTAAATAAATACACGGAAAAAGAAATTTATTTTCCCACTTTTTGCTTTTTGGTTTTTGTGCCCCCGTTGGTGAGTGAGTGAGTGAGTGAGAAACCGTTTGGCAATTGGCAAGTTGACACACACTTTTGATATAAATATCAACTGATCTTCCCGTGATATCACTGTTTATTATTATTATTTATATCTACAACTAATTAACTAATCAACTAATACACATACACATACACAATGTCATCATTTTACGATTTAAGTCCAAACGACAAAACTGGTAAACCATTCCCATTCAGTGAATTGAAAGGTAAAGTTGTCTTAATCGTCAATGTTGCTTCCAAATGTGGTTTCACACCTCAATATAAAGAATTACAAAAATTATACGAAGATCATAAAGATGAAGGTTTAGTCATCTTAGGTTTCCCAACTTCAGAATTTGCCAATCAAGAATTTGATAACCAAGATGAAATCTCATCGTTCTGTCAATTGAATTATGGTGTCACATTCCCAATCTTGGAAAAGACTAAAGTTAACGGTAATGAACTGAACCCTGTTTACCAATTCTTGAAATCAAAGAAATCTGGTGTCTTGGGTTTCAAAGGTATTAAATGGAATTTCGAAAAATTCCTTGTTGATAAGGAAGGTAAAGTTTATGAAAGATATTCATCATTGACAAAGCCATCTTCATTAGAAGATACCATTAAGAAATTATTAGCCAAATAAGTTAATGTTGTCCATCCCATGCCATCTCATGTTTAAGCGTTTATTATCAGTAATAGAGAAATTTTTAATTCCATTTAGTTTAGTTTAGTTTTGTTTAGTTTGTTTAATTTAATTTAACATATCATCAATTGCATTTTCATCAATTTGTAAATACATTTTCTTAGTCAAATTAACTTTTTTCCTGAATGTTCTTTTTATTAACAAAAAAAAAATAAAAATAATACTACGGCTATATGGCTACTACACCACACCCTTTCCCACTTTTGCTAATAACAATAATAATAATAATACACCATCACCACCACCGATTCAAACTTTTTCATCCAATAATTTCTCAATGACATTTTCCAACTGTTGTGGATTAGTCAACGTTGAATATCTACCGACAATCTCTCCTTTTTTATTTATTAAAAATTTCTCAAAATTCCATTTAACACTTCTTATACCTAATACACCAGATTTATTATTTTTTAACCATTTATAAACTGGATCAGTATCTGCACCATTAACTGAAACTTTCTTCATTATTGGGAAATCAATACCAAAATTCAAATAACAAAATTGAACAATTTTACTTTGATTTGATCTCTCTTGTTTAAAACTATTACTTGGGAATGCAATTATTTGTAAACCCTTTGATGAATATTTTTTACTCAAATGTTCTAAATCCTTATATTGCGGAGTGAAACCACATTTTGATGCAACATTGACAATTAATACAACTTTACCTTTTAATTGTGAAAATGGGAATGGTTCATCTGATGAATCCAATGGTGTTAAATCATAAAAACTAGAATTCTTTGAAGTTGTTGCAAATTGCGTATTAGTCGCTGTTACCGTTGAAACCAGTGTCATATTGAATTGTTCTTATCACTATTATCAATAATATCAATTACTTCTTGTTCGTAATCAAGTTCCCTACACATACACACAACCAGGAAATCTCTGGTTTTAAGTACAATTTTTTTTCTCCCTTGGACGAATTTAGACTTTTTTTTTTCTTCTTTAATTAATTAAAATGATCTTCAATATTTTGCCTCAATTCCGATACATAATTAATATTGTAAATCATTCTTTTCCTTCTCTATTCTGGGAATTAACAATGATGACTGAGTTTCCACCGTTGTCATTCACGTTGCACTTTTCACTTTTGACACAATCTTGGAACTTCGTCAGCAGTTAATATATCACCTCTATATAATAATTTATCAAAGAGGAAAATGAAAAAACAGATAACATACAACGAGATTTCTTTTCAAAAGGCTGGACCGATTTACGTTCTTATCGTCGTTGTCCCTTGAACATCGTTTATGTCTCGGTTAGCAGCTGATAACATTATACCTTTTCCAATAATATATACAACATTGTAATTAGTAATCGTGCTGAACAGTATGTACTCAATTTGGAGATTTATTGCACCAAGCGCAACTTTTCTTATTTACTCCATGAATCGCCATCTGAGATGCATGTATGTATGACTGAGTATCTATCTATCTATCTAATCCAGTGCCGACGGACGGAGATTTTTCTCTTTTTCTGTTTTTTTTTGTCTTTTGTTTGTTTGTGTTTTTTTCCTTGCGTTGAGAGTTTGTGGTTGTAGTAGTAGTAGTTAAGCAATCATGATGTGCAACGCATAAATAAGGCTGTTCAATTGTCAGTTAGTTAGTTGACATATCTCTCTTACTCTAGTAGTAGTATATATATATATCATCTCTTTTACACAACACCTTCCACCGACTTCAAGATACCCGCCAGATTAAATGACTTACATTCCCACATGAGTTAGTGAAAGATAAATGACGCGCCGCTTGAATCTGGACAATTGCCATGGCAACTAAGCAAAGACAGGCAAATTGTCGAGATCAAAGTTGGTGGTGGTGAATTTGTAACAGTAGATGATGATCATGACCTGAAATTACACTTATCCAATCCTTACAAGATCTACTATTTTGTCACATTCTTGGTAATACTATAAATCTCTAGTCACATATTGATTACTAACAGAGACCCGGTCCGTTTACCTTAGTTCACTTAGTGTGTTTTTTGCTTGATGCAACAACATTCCGCAAGACAAAAAAATTTGAAACATAACTGCTAACGCTGCACAGTCGGTTAAAATTGCAGATCTCTCACCTTTATCTCTCATTTTTACTCCATTCACATCATGGTGGGAAATACACTCTTACACGAGTTACAAGACACTCACTCGCCGATATCACCTCTCATAAGCACCGATCACGTCTCACAATTCCATCTGTGTGTGTGGTTTTTTTCCTCGTCCTGAATAACGGTAGCTCGCTACTAAATCATTTATAAAAATTATATCTGTAAAAGTTATCTTTCCAACATCAAAAATCTTCCGACAAATCATAAGCACTAAATGAATTGATAACTCAACAACCAGCACCCAATAAAGCGGAAGTACTGAGTCACCTTGTTCCACCCATTCACTTGCACATTCCCAAACTGAAAGACCCTGCTTTTACTCTTGTTAAACATTATCAAAATTCTAGAGATATCACAAGCAAAACATGGTGATTCTTCCAATGTCATATGAGATACGATATATCGAATATAGCTGAGCCTGCAGTAGAGAAACCGCGACAGACAGTTGACATGATGGAAGTCCTACTGGTCAAGAGACTGATTTCGATGACTATTGTAAATGATATCCTCTTTTTTATAAATTTTACATTATAAATAAATTGTGGGGTGATGGGAATTTATAGGTTCTTTGTATATTATAATTCTTCTATATATGATGCATCATGAATTATACTGGCCATGCTAAATTATCATATCCAAACAACCAACGACCAATCAAGTGTCTACCGATCAAACATATAAATCCAATTAAGAATTGCAATCCCATTAATAATGAACATAATTTATCTTCTCTCATTGGACCGAACCAGACTAATACCAAATTAATCAATGTGAAATTATTAGATTTTTTAATGATGATTTCGCCAGTAGTGTTATCAGTTTCCTTTTCTAAACTCACCAATTTGAAAATTTCCAAAAATAACAAGATCTTGGTTTTCCAATTCGATAATGGGTTTTCAAAAATCACTTGAGATGGGTATAATATATTTTCATCAGCTTCAAATCTTGGTAATCTGTGTCTTGGACATGGAATAATTCCAGATAATTGTGGAACTGAATAAAGGAAATTGATAATTTGTGGTATGAAAAATAATAACAATGTCTTACTGAAATGTCCTAATATACCAACTATGGCGAAAACCATCCCACTGAAATAACAAAAAGTATCACCAACGAAAACTTTTGAAGGGTACCAATTGAAATGCAACAAACTCAATGAAACTCCTAAAAATGGAATCAATATACAAGCTGAAAATAAATGGGAATCATAAGCTGGGAATTCACTATTCAATGGGATCAAATAGCAAAAATCGTTCAACAATAATAAACAACTCAACACAACAGTTTGTCCAACTTCTAATCCATTGACTCCAGCAAAGATATTCACAGAATTGGGGCAAAAAATTGCTACACTTGCCATATAAACGTAATAACCCCAACCCAAATCAATATTATGAAAGGGTAATTCGAAATAATCTCTGATGAAATTTGGAATCAATATAGATGTTACCCCAAAATCAACATAATAAACGATTAATAATGGTATTGATGCAATAGCTGGTAAGAAAAATTTATGTCTCCATCTGATATCAAACAAATCATCAAGTAAACCTAACAAGATCATACTCTCTAACGATAATATCCCACTAAGATAAGAACTCAACTTATTATGTGGGAAATAATGTTGTTGATCATATTGATAACTGAATCCAACTTCTCTATTACCACCTCCAGAAGTATCAACGATTAAAAATTTCAAAAACATAAAGGGAATAAAGCAAAACATCAAAAACACATACGTTATCAGTGGTATGATCCCAATCGTCTCCGGTATGATTGGCTTGTCCCTTTTGGATAAATCCTTACCGAATAATCCAATCTTTATAAATGAATCGGTAACATTTGGGATTATATACGATGTGATGTGGTATCCGATTATTGATAAACCTATTGAAGTCTGTATTGGTTGATAAGGCGACGACGTGTCACAGATTAAAGATACGGCCAATAACGATGACAGAGCTGTGACGAGTCTTGTGGCCATTGTTATTTGTGTGGGTATAATCAATGGTACTCTGTATATATTTATAATACCTATGATAATATATCAATTCTATTGTTTTGTTGACATGTTGTTTTTTTTTTATGTAAATTTGTAATTTTTCAAACACGAGTTGTTGTACACAAACAAGAATATAGATAATTGGTACAGATAGATGACAACATATTTTAGTATAAAAATTGATAGTTATTAGTTAATGACTGTATTAATTTGGGGGTATGCTATTTATTAATAAATGAATATATACATGTATCTATGTGTTGGAGCGCCATTTCGAATCAAAAAATCAATGCATTATTAATTCTAAAAGTTACAATCTAATATTATTTCTTGTTCTTGTTGATATTTTCCCAAAAGATTCTTCTCTCTTCTAATAATTCATCGGCGATATTACCAATCTCTTTGGTCTTGATGAGTAATCTTGAATCGAAAAATTCTTCTAAATTCTTTGCACCTTTAAGTTCCTGTTCGTATTGGAACGCTGAGATCAATAATTCATACTTATCGATATCCTTGACTATCTTAGCATTGAAGTTTCTTTGCTCTTCATAATCCAACCAAAGATCACACATTTCAATAGCAAAATCAGGGTTATAATGCTTGATGATATCTGCCAAATAAATTATAGTCTTGTATTCTCTCTTTCCCTTTTCTATCTTGTCTATATTTTCATCATGAGGAACGATATCACCAACCAATGCTTCGGCTAAATCATGGACCAAGGCAATCTTACAACACTGATCCAAATTGATTTTTTCATCTTGGTCAAAATTCTTAGCGTTAAGCGACATGGCAATGAGTGACATTCTATACATATGATCAGCTATACTCTCTGGGTTAGGGATATTATGATTAAGCCATCCAGTTCTCTTTTGAGTCTTTAAAAGGTTTATTATTTGTTGAAATGCAACGATGTATGAATATGATGACTTTGATGGTTTGTTCAATAAATCTTTGATTTCTGTCGGGAGAACAGCTTGTGGATCCCAAGCAGTGTCATAAGATGATTTCAGCATATTGTACAGTGAATAAAATCGGGTTTGAAAGAATGAAATGGGCAACCTTTTGGAGTAGAAAGATCTCAACATAAAGTGTTTGTCTAAATGCTAAATTTTTTCCTCTGTTTGTGGTTTGTGTTGCAGTGAATTTTTTTTTCTCACATTGTTTGTTTACCAATTGCTCAAAGCGGATGGATCTGTAGTTATAGATGTTTCTATACAACAAGATGATGAGGCTCTTGTCAAGAGGTTGAGACGAATGATTTGACTGATACGATATGTGTGTGCTCTGTATATATATATTTGTATTATAAGATGTAGATAGTACCATCCATGAAAGAGCTACTACAACTTCTGTGTGACAATTATCATTCACAAGTACAATAACCCTTAAATTATAAGAATTACAAAAACGTTTTCATTGTTTTGTTATATATATAATTGATTTTTCAAATTTCTTAAGCAACTAATTCAACAACACCACCAACAGCTCTGATTTTTTCTTCAGCTAATTTGGAAACGAATCTAGCCTTGACGATAACTGGAACAGATGGTAATCTACCTTTACCTAAAACTTTACCGTAACCGTTAGCTAAGGTGTCAATGACAACAGCAGCTGATTTGTTTGATGATTTCAATAATTCATCCTTGTTAGCTTCTGGAACCAAAGTCCATAATTTGTCCAAGTTGATAACTGGTCTCCAGAATTGAGCATTTTGTTTATGGTAATATCTCATACCAACTTTACCGAAGTAACCTGGATGGTATTTATCTAAATTGGTTCTGTGATGATGTTGACCACCAGCTTTACCACGACCACCCGGATGCTTTCTGTGTTTACCAACACGACCATTACCGGCTATATTATGAAAGAAAAACGTTAGTAATTGTTTGATAATGAATTATGAAGCCCTTTCTAGTGGATATAAAACCATATAGATTGATATTAACCTTTGATATTTGACTTTCTTCTCCATTACTCGAAAATTTTTTTTCCCTTCACTAACGCAAAATAGTATGGTTACTGGTTGAAAAATTTCAACATGATTAAAAGTGCACTGACAAGGTTGATGTATTCATCCATTTGAAATCATTCTTAATGTTGAAGAAACTGTTCTAAAGATTTGCTGAATCTTATGTGGTGAAATTTTCAAAATATAATAATGGTGAAATCTTTTGATGGTAATAGACACAATGTTTCATGGAGATTAATCAAATATCTAATATGACTATGGAAATAAAAACTAGTGGGTAATCTGATTGGTGAATGAATTGAATTACATACCTGAAACGTTACCTCTGTGTTTTCTGGTTTTTGTTAATCTGGTAGGCATTTTATGATTAATATATGTTAACCTTTAATTAATAGAGTATAACCAGTTTTGAATTTTTTTTAAAAAAACGAAAATTGCACAAAATGTTTAAAATGAGTGAGCAAAGAGGAAAAAGTTTTCTCACTTTAGGTTAGATGCTGGTGTTGGGAGGTTGTATTGTGAAGGGTTTCTGCTTTTTGCAGCGCAGCGCTTTCGCACAACAACAGTCACAGTCACACTGCCAGGCTCGATACAGCTATATTGGTTATATTGTGCACGTCTCTTGATGTTGCCATGGTGATACCTTGTAAGTCACGTGCGCGGCCTTGCCTTTACCTACTATTAATATTACTCAATCTATTAAATTGATGATAACAAAGACAAATGCTAAATCAATCCTTGAAATGTCTTTTTGTAGAATAGACAACCTACTCCCCTTATAATTTCATCTGATTGGTTTGTAATTCCTCTGGCTGTGTCGTCCTGTTCCTGACCATTAAATAACATCAGAAAAAAACACCAAAACAAAAACAAAAGATAACGTAGAGAAGGCTCTCTATCTCCTGTCAAAATAAGAGACGTGTATCTCTTATTCACATTACATCGTCAATTCCATCATTATATATCAGCATGGGAAGCTTATCAAATAGGGAGGATGCTGAAAGCCAATCGCTATTACAAACTCCACCTCATTCAGTGGGAGACGATACCACTTTCGATGAGGCGTCCCATCTACCACCACATTCAAATAGTTTCAGCAAGTTGGAAGACCTCTATTCGAAGAAGTTGATCATTTCAGTGATCGTTTCATGTTTAAGTTCTATTCAGTATGGCTTCCACATGTCTGAACTCAATGCTCCAGAGTTAATATACTCCTGTCAAAAGTCAATTGCTGGTCCAAATGGTGATTACGAGGAGAGTTTCTTTGGGAGGTATGGGTTTCTGCAATGTATTCCATTGACTAGTAGAAAAATTGGAACAGTAACATCCATCTTTTCCATAGGTGGTTTACTTGGTTCGATATACGCGGGACTGTTGGCAGACAAGTATGGAAGAAAAATGATGTTTACAGTCAATTCCATCTTGTTCATGATTGGATCAATGATTGAGACCAGTGCATCCAGCTATGTCATAATATCCATTGGGAGGTTAATATCGGGACTAGGAGCAGGAAGTGGGATAGTAGTGACTCCGATGTACATTAATGAAATTAGTCCCTTGGAATTACGAGGAACTTTGGGTTCGATGAATCAAGTTTCGATCAATATTGGGATATTGATCACTCAATTACTTGCCGTTGGCTGGGCCAATGATGAGCAATGGAGATTCATCTTGTTAACAGGTTCCGTTATAGCTGCTGTTAATTTCATTGGCGTGTTTTGCATCGACGAGTCTCCTAAATGGTTAACTATAAACGGTCATGAATCAATTGGATTTGAATCTCTTATGAAGTTGAGAAATTACAATCAAGATAGGTGTGATCATGAGATTGATCATTGGCAAAAATTGAGATTACATCAAGAACGTCATCAACAGAGATCGAAGCCATCCATTTCGAAATATTTAACGTCGCCCATATATGAAAACTCAAGAAAAGTGGTGATTGTTATAATGATGGGTCAACAATTTTGTGGAATTAATTCAATCATCTTTTATGGGGTTAAAGTATTGACTACATTATTCCCGAAAAGTTCAGTCACCATAAATTGCATGATTTCAGTTTTGAACGCCGTTATAACATTCGGGGCCTCGTTCGTTATCGATAAGTTAGGAAGAAAGCCAATGTTGTTAACTTCAGTCTCCTTCATGTTATTGGCGTCTATCGGTATGGGATTTGGTATGATTTCAAATTTAAGCATTTTATCCGTCATTAGTACATTCATATACGTTGGATCCTTCGCCATTGGATTGGGTCCAATTCCATTCTTGTTGATTTCGGAAGTCACACAGAATGAAGTTAAAGGTTTGGCTCAAAGTTTTGGTACTACGTTAAATTGGCTAGCTACATTCTTAGTTGGGTTTCTATTCCCAATTCTTAATGAATGGATTGGAGGTGCTGTTTATTTCATTTTTGCTATTGTTTGTTTCTTATTTGTCTCATTTACTTATTATAGGATACCAGAGACAAGGGGTAAAAGCACTTATGAGGAAGTGTGGGACTGGAACATCAGAGCTGAATAAGATGATTGTTTGCATAGATCACGTATACACACATAGATACATAGTATTTATTTACACGGGCAAAAAAAATAAAATTACACAAACTCCCCGACTTAATATAACGACTTTTGACTACACATATATTTTAATTATCTAATTGGTGAAAATGTCAACCGATGTGCCTATTGACATTAATCTGATATCATCTAGTGATATAAATCAACTCACACCGGAAGAATATGAAGAATATATCAATCCCTCCACAAGTTTGTTCGTTTTAAATAGTAAAGGTCATAGATTTGATCTTCATCCCGTTTATCGTATACCTTTAATAATGACAATCACCGGAGTGATGGGAGGATTGAACGGGATGACTAATGGATATTCACAAGCTGCTCTGAAATATTTGGCATCAAACGCACATAGATTACCAACAACGACCAATGGATGGTTTTATTATCATAAACGTAAGAATTACGTATGTTTGAAAAGTTCATTACAAAATGGTTTCAAATCCGGTGTCAGATTATCATTTATATTCGGTGCTGTTTTCACCTTGGAAGCATGTTTGGATAAACTGAGGAATTGTATTGATTTTGCAAATACCGCAATGAGTATCGGATCCATGGGTTGGTGCTATGCTGCATACAAAGGGTTCACCAGGGTCCAGACGAAGAATTTGGTAAAGAAGGGAGTAGGCGTAGGTATACTAATTGGACTATTACAAGACGGGTTACAGCTTTTAAAAGGGGATGATGTCTGGTATCTGAGAGAATTCTTTGGTATACGTCCATTAGAAGTTTCAAGGAAGCAAAAGTTTGTAAACTAATCTCCCATGTATTTATTTTACTATTTATTTATTTATTCAACTCAACAACATATATTTATTTACAATAACTGGTGATTTGGTAAATATGTAATTAACATTGTCTTATAAAATCACTCTTCATCATCATCTAGACCAAAAACTGGGAAACGAAGTATAACAGCTATACCGGTCAATTCATCTAATTGAACTCCAGACTCATGTAAACTGGAAAACACGACAACTTCACCACCAGTTGCCTTGACTTCCTCTGTAATCTCGATATAATATTTCCTCAAGGCAACGTCGTCATTTCTGAATAATGTATCAGTAATCAACAATGTCTTGACTGAACCAGAATGATCTCTAACAGCTTTCTCAACTTCGTCTTTACCATAGTAAGCTTGACTTTCATCCTTGTTTAAAACTTCTAAAAATTCTTCCAAAGTCATCACCTCGTGTCTGAATTTGGTATCGACCAATTGCTTTTGTAATTCTGGATTTTTCAAAGCTTCTTCTAAACCTTGTAAATACCCCGTGGAGGAATGAGTGACAACAAATTTCGATTTATTCGATAGCAATGTCTTATCAGTTTCCAATTGAGCCAGTTTCATGATGTAATCATACAATCTTTTATTAACGAAACCTGGAGACAGTATTATGATGACTTTCAATTTATCCAAATTGAAATGTCTGAGCATGGAATCATATGTAAGCTTCAAAAACCTCTCATAACTCTTCTCATACAGTGAATTATCTCCTCTTTTCTTTTTAGGAATCGATTTTTCAACTTTGTTTCTCAATATTGTCATATTTTCAGTTATCAAACAGATATGAGCAATTCCCTCGTCTAAAATAATAGCTCCAACTTCAGCTTTCTCTTCAAGAGAACAGGCTTTGGTTATGATATCATATGAAACTTGGTCCCATTCTGATTTAGTGAGGGTGAAGGGTAAATGGAATTCCAATTCAGCAGTATGATATGAACCTACTGGAACATCATCATTTGGTTCTGTTGTTTTACCTCGAAGTCTCATCACCTCATCTGAAGCTGTGAACTCAACATTCTCAATTTGAATACTTAGTGTTAGCACTTTTCTTTCAGTCTTGGCTTTGGAACCTTCTCTTGAGGAACTCTTTTTAACGTTTCTTGCAGTTTTCATCTTCACTATATCGTCTTTCTGTATCAAGTTATATATTGCCCAAAGGTCTTCTTTATCTGTAGCCACTAAAGTGACAAATCCACTGGCGTCTTTTTGAAAACTTTGCTTTACTAATTTCATCTTAAATGGAGTCCTTAGATGTTTTATCGATAAGAGCAATGAATAGCAGTTTTATATATATGAATCATCAGACCAAATATTTTTTTTTTATAAATATTTCAGTACAGACTAATTTTCGATCTGACAAGAGATCTCTATTGCCAAAAGAACAAAACTGGATCGCTATAAACGGTATGCACAAATGAGAACAATTCATTATTGAACTCTATAACATTCTTTGAGCTGTTCTCTAATAGCAACTAAACCAATGTAGGGTCAATGTACAGTTGTATGTACATACATACATCAATTCAAACAGCCCCTGTTATAGCTCAAAATTTTTTTCAATTTCGAAAAAAAAAGTTGTTAAAGAACATATTTTGGATGAGAAGACAGTTTTTAATTCAAACAAGATGTCTGATTTGGTAGCTTCATTTCAAAAATTAAGTTTAGCTGATGCTGAAAAAGCTGATGCTTCAAGATTCCCACAATTAACCAACGAGGAGTTGGCTTTACAATCCCAATGGGTTACTTTATCCAATCGTTTCCCTGAAACTTTGTCTGATTTCAACAGTAATTTGAAAGATAAAACCTATCTTTTGGGTAACAAGCCTTCCACCACAGATATCTCAGTTTTTGCTAAGGCCTTATCATATTTGACAAAAATCACAACCCCAGAAGAGATTGCCAGTCATAGACATTTGTTAAGATGGGGTGATTTGATCCAAAATACTTTAGTTGAAGTACCAGAATCTGAACAATTGAAAATCGATTACAACGTTCAAATTCCAAGAGAAATCAAGGCCAAGCCAGAAAAGAAGACAGCTGAAGCTCCTGCATCCAAGAAAGACGACAAAAAGGATAAGAAGAATGCAGCTCCTGCAACTCTGGCTGCTGATGCCGCTAAGGGTGACAAGACTCCTGAAGAAATTGCCGCTGAAAAGAAGGCAAAGGCAGATGCTAAAAAGGCTGCTAAGGCCAAGGCTAATGCTGAAAAGGCTGAAAAGGAAAAAGCTGCTGCTGCTCCACCAAATCCATCAATGATTGATTTCCGTGTAGGTTTCATTGAAAAGGCCATCAGACATCCAGATGCTGATGGATTATACGTTTCCACCATCCATATGGGTGACGAAGAAGGACCAAGAACTATTTGTTCTGGTTTAGTCAAATATGTCCCACTTGAAGATATGCAAGGACGTTACGTTGTCACCATTGCCAATTTGAAGCCTGTCACAATGAGAGGTATCAAATCTTATGGTATGGTCTTATGTGCTTCTGATGAAGCTAAGGAAGTTGTTGAATTCGTTAACCCACCATCAGACTCAAAAGCCGGTGACAAGATCTTTTTCGAAGGTTACGATGGTGAGCCATTGCCGCAATTAAACCCAAAGAAGAAAATCTGGGAAGCTTGTCAACCACACTTTAGCACAAACGAAAAATTCGAGGTTATCTACAAACAAGAAGGAAAACCAGATGCCAAGTTGGTCAACAAAAAGGGAGAAGTCTTACACAATTCGACTATCACCAGCGCTCATGTCAGTTAATTCTATATATAGTTAATACAATTTTATCATCATATATATCTGAGGGAACAGTAGTATAGTTACGTTGAAATTTTTTCGAATACTCTTATGTAAAGACTGCCGTTAACTACTTTTTCTCCTAGTTTCGAGCCCTTCTTGATGCTTTTGAGTTCTTAATTACGACTTTAAATAAACATTGATAATGGTCTGCTCAAAAGTGGGGGTTTGAATTCTTAATCTACAATTTTTTAACTTTTTTCATTATTATGTACCGCCCCCGTTTATTTGTAAAAAATAAATTTAAAATGTGAAGAGGTGTGTGTGGCCCAAAAAAACTCTATTATTGAAATTGTCGGGATAAGTAAAAACATAGTACAACGTCATTATTGATACTGCATCCTCAAGATCTGACCATATGTTGTAAACAACTCCATGTTTCTGTCAATCTAGAATAATAATTTGAAAAGAGGACATCATCATAATGGAGAACGATACGAGGAATCCAACAACAAAAATCGAGTCGGAAGCCAGAGGTCAAGATCCAGAGCTTCCAAAGATCAAAAAGACTAGAAGAAGGGCGCATTCGAAAACATCCAGGGCTTGTAATCATTGTCACAAGGCCCATATGACATGTGATGATTCCAGACCGTGTAAACGATGCATACAGCGAAGATTAGGCGATACATGTGTTGATGCTCCGAGAAAGAAAAAGAAATACTTGATGGATTTGGGCATTGAATCCCCGAATCAATGGGACGGAGTGTCTTCACAGAATGACAACTCACGGTTGAGTAATAGCAGTCCAAGTGTCGGTGGAACACCAACTGACGCACCAATGCAATCTGTGGTGGGCACATCAAACAGTGACAATATGAACATGATCAATGACAACAACAACAACAACAACAACAACAACAACAACAACAACAACAACAACAACAACAGTAACACCAATAGCAGTAACGATTATCCGTCACCTTTGAACCAGTTTCAATATGGGAATGGAATCCCTAAAAGTTATGAAGAGCCATCTCCATTTTCATTACCCTCAATTAACAGTTTCCGAAAGACACCCTTTTTATCTAATGCAGCAAATTTGGAGTACTCCGTATTAGGAAACATTGTCAATGATCCTTACTCTCCTTCATTGAGTCCCAACAACCATCTGTCCTCTGAAGAACTTTCCAGGGACTTTTCAACTCCAATCGTTTCATATCCTTCGATACCGAATAATGACAACAACGGAATACATATGCCACGGTCAAGGTTACCCAACTCATTTAGCATACCGACATTACCACCACAGCAGAAACCACAATACGAGAAGCGAAGATCTACGAGAGACTCAGTCGGTTCACAAGTGAGCTCTTTGTATTCAAATTCTCCCCGTTACGATGCTCAAATAAATCAATACTATATCGGTCCTGTTCATGGAATAAACGAGGAGATCTCTGCATCTATAAATTTTCCAAGTATCATTGATTTTATCAAGGAAAATGAGAAAAAGAACCCAAAATCCTTTTTCAATAATAAGGAAGCTTCAATTTCATTCTCAGTAGGATTGACTAGCGAGGATGAATACAATAGAAAAGTGGTTGACCAAGATAACATTGCTGCAAAGCATAGTGGATTGAAATATAAGGAACCTTCTGAAATTTATTCAAAGATACAAAAGCCTTTCAGTTATTACCCAGGTTATCATCAATTATTAACTTATTTGACGTCGAGGTTCAACAAGACTCAGTTGGTTTCTATGGCAAAGACAATGGCTGAGTATAGACCTTCCTTCATTGCTGCCACTTGTAATTTGAAAGAGGATGACTTAATCTTTATGGAACAATGTTTCCAAAGAACATTATTAGAATATGACAATTATATATCCATCAGTGGGACACCGACAATGGTATGGAGACGTACTGGTCAAATTGCCTACGTTGGTAACGAATTTTCCATATTGACAGGTTGGTCTAAAGAGGCACTTTTGAATAAAGTTTCATTTTTAGTGGAATTATTAGATGGTGATTCCGTTTTAGAATATTTCAAAATTTTTAACAAGATTGCCTTTGGTGATTTCAGAGGTGCTAGTATCAATGAATGTACGATATTATCACCACAAAATCAAAAAATAAGATGCAGATGCATAATGACTTTAAAGAGGGATGTGTTTGGTATACCGATGATGATAATTGGGAATTTCTTGCCCATAATGAGTGAATATGGAGAAGTGGAACCGTAGACAAAATTTAAAGGACTTTCAACAATTTGTTTAGACTGTCATAAATAAGTGTAATATATTGGAACGTATTAAAAAAACAAATAATATCAAAGCGAGAATGGTTCCGTTTGAACAATTAAACTATTGAGCCAATATTGACTTGACAAATTCAACATAATCAACATTACCATCGTCTGTAACATTGACACCTTTTAATAATTCATCAACTTCAGCATCGGATAATTTCTCACCGATAGAAGTCAATATATAACGTAATTCTCCAACGCCAATGAAACCTGTCAAGTTTTTATCAAATACTTGGAAACCTCTGATGTAATCCTCTGGTTGTCCCAAAGGTTTGAATCCATCTGGTCTATCGATTATCTTGACATAAGTGTCGAAATCTAATTCCTTATTGGTCAACTGCTGTTGCAAGTCCGATATCTCAGCTAATGTTGGATTTTGACCAACGGCTCTTAACAAGTCACCCAAGTGCTCTTCAGGGACTTTGCCCGTACCTTTTTTATCGAATAAGGAAAAGGCGTCTTTATATGTTTTTGTACTTGACTGTTGAAAGATAAGCAAAAAGCCCCCGCTGTTAGTAAAAATGCCATAAATGGTTGATCATTGAAGGCAGCTAACCTATGAAGTAACTACTTACCATTTTGTTGTTTAAATTCGAATTGAGTATTAACGTGTAATTTACCTCTTCGTCTACGTTTTTTTTGTTTCTTGTAGTTTTTTTTTGTAAACAAAACAAAAACAAAAAATTCTGGAATCAACAAATCGCCCGATTTGGTGACACATTCATTTTGACAGATCCGAAGAAACTTTTTGAAGGAAGAAGAAGAAGAAGAAGATGATGATGAAGATTTGTGTTATCATCTTGCAAATTACAGAAAGACGGTCATGAGTGTTGATATACCCAGGGCTAAAAGATTGGCTCTTGCCAAGACTGAGATGCCGCCTTGTTGTTTGAGAGTCCACCCTGATGATTCATCCATAGTGATAGTGGGAACGTATGAATTGAATAAAGATAGTGGGGCCAGGACTGGGTCAATTGAAATTCTCAAGTTGGATAAAGATGATTTGATTACAATATCCTCTTACAAGACATCTGGTGCTATATTAGATATCAAATTCTCTCCATTCAACAATAATATACTACTGTCATGCCATTCTACAGGTAATGTGATGATTTGGGATTGTAAGATAATTCAGCAAGGTTCGGGATCAATAGATTTATCATTGGTTCATGAAAAACAATTATTTGATAGAAGTACGTTAATAACGTCATTAGTGTTCTCCCCAATATTGGAGAATACCATCTTGTTAACGTTGACTACAGGGGAAGCACTGTTGGTGAAATTGTCAAAAGATGGATTAACAGACGCTGAAATCTTTACAAGTCAGCATTCATTGGAGTGTTGGACTGGTGCATTTGGAACACAGGGTGCATTAACCAATGTTGTATTCACGGGCGGTGATGATGGTGCTCTTATGGCACATGATATAAGAGAACCGTTGAACGCCTCTATTTTCAATGCCACTAGAGTGCATGATGCAGGGGTAGTTTCCATATTACCTTCAACGAAAACTCATAATTCAATTGGCGAATGGAACACTTCAAGGCCGTATGACTTATGGACAGGTTCATATGATGATTGTTTAAGGACCTTGGACTTGCGTGTAATATCACCACAGGATTTGATACCGGGTATCCCACCGTTGACTAGTGAAAGAATCAATCTTGGAGGAGGAGTATGGAGGTTGATACCGAGTCCCGTTGCCAAAGATGATAGATTGTTAACGTGTTGCATGTATGATGGTGCAAGGGTTATTAATATCGAAGAGGGTAAACCTAATATACAGAGGTATTTTAAAAAAGATCATGAATCGATGTGTTATGGAGGAGATTGGTCAACTGATGGCAGGTATCTGGTCACTTGTAGTTTTTACGACAATGTGGTTCAAGTGTGGTCGACAGATGATTTGGAATAATAAGCAAAGGTTTGTAATTATATAGATTTTGTTGTTGTATGTATCTACTTGTAGGCATTGTTTTCATCACATATAGGTTGTCTTGTGTGTTTTTTTTGCCATTTTTTGTTCTTATAGGTTGTTTAATTGTTATACATATACAAATTTTTTATCGAGTAGATTAATTTTCGGGCTCATCGGCAACACTTTCAATCCATTCTTTGAGTTTAATCCAGTCCACTTCTTTGTCCTTATCAGTCAACAAGTCAGGATCAGTATAACTATCAACAATCAACTGTTTCCTCAATGCGACAACTGTGGGTATGTTATTGACTCTATATTCAGTTAGCAAATCCTGATTTGCAGGTTCATCGGCTTCCACATCAACTAAATTGATCGACTTGTCTGTTTCCAAACTTACAATTCTTTGTAAAGCACCTGTTAATTTATTGCATGATTGATGACCGCGAATGGTAAAATTTAACAACAATGGTTGTTTCTGTATTAAGATCGAATGTAATTCCTCTTTGTTCCTTACTGGTAAGAAAACTCTGTTTCCTCTTGTTTGCGTTGGTGGATTCAAATTAGGTGCGTCAAATGACTTGGTATTAAATGGCCACCAATTGAATTGCCTTGAGACGATCAAACCGGATATCACCAGACCGGTGCCATACAGGACTCTTTTAGATATCATTGGTGCTGGAGAAGTCATGTTAGTTATTATTGGATTGAATAAAGCTGCTCTTGTTAAACCCATTTAAACTAAGTCCGGTCCCTCGTATATTTAATTAATTTATGTATTTAATTTGAATTTTGTGCTTTTGTTTTTTTTTTGCCTGAAGCGAAGTCAAAGCAAAGCAAAGCACAGCACAGCAAAATAAAGTGATAAAGTACTGCTGACAAGTATGATGATGAAATATGTGGGTATCTTAAAGTGGCTGCTTTTATGTGTTGTTATCCTTTAAGCATGTAGTAACTAGTGGTCTTCTGTACGTTGTTGCACAATACGAATCAATTATTTACCTGATTCGTTTTGATCTTACGGAGATCAAATTCTATTTAAAGGTCGAGCCCAATATAGCATAATGGGAGGCAGCAGCACTTGGTTTTGGTTACAATTTAATGTATGTGTACGCTCACGCATTGGCAAATTTATTTGCAAATTTTAATTAGTTGCAGATGTCGATCAAGCGATTTGCAACAAATCCACAGGGACTCGGCCTTTCCATGAAGTATAAGCTAAAATGAGAACAAGTAGTAAAAATCATTGTGCATCTTTCCTCCTTTAATGATCTTCAATCTATTCAAATTTATATTCCGCTTGAACAATGATACACGTCAAAATCGAATGATTTAAAGCAATCATTTGATTTGATGTGTTTGTTCTTTGTATAGAATCATCTTTAGTGTGTTAATATTCTTTCCATCAGTACAGGTCTCCTGCGTTCTTCTTCGAAACAAAGAAGGGTCTATTTATTCCTTGATCAAGAACTTGTACAAGGTGCAGATTCTTTGTTGTGTCTCTTGTTGGATCTTGTTGTTTGTTATACGGCGGAATTTTAATTTAACGAATTGAGCATATTTTAGATTTGGTCAATTTGTGTTTTATGTTATTAATAGCAAGCGCAGCAGCAGCAGCAGCAGTACTATTTGCGTAGGCACCTAGGCGACGATCAAATTTGCAACAAGCATCATGAAAAATGGCAAGTAGTGTAGATCCCTTGCTGAATAATAGAAATTTGAGCGAATTGCGCGAAATTCGGTGGTGACAAGGATGTAATTTCTTTCCTTGTTCGGTGCATTAGTATAGCTGACGCGTCTTTAAATACAATTTACGCAGAATTTGATCCACATCGATGACTTTGTAACCACAGAATTCATGTGCCAGGATGATCCATGGAAGACATTTCTGATTGATGTACTATAAAACATACAAGAGAAATTCGGCACTCCCCCTATTCGCAGCCAAGAAAGCGGCCAACGTATTTAGATATATATATATATATATATAGACATTCAGATTCAATTGTAATTCCCTCTTATTGAATCACACAATCTCTTTCAAACTATCTGAAACTTCAAATCATCGCTAAGTTTTTCCGTGATAATTCTTATCACTGTTCACTTGCATTTGCAGTAATTACTGAAAACTTACTAAAATTTCAAAAGCTTACTTACACTACAATTTTCAATGGCGCACAGTGTGAAAGGGTTATATTTCAAGCAAAGTCGACTGTTCAACAACTTGACCAAAATATCAGTTGGTTCTGATGAGGAATTTAGCGATTTGGAAGAATTCGGGTTCGGCTCTGATATTGATGAAAATGAAGACGACGATGATGATGATGACACCGTTGTTGGTACATCAAGGAATGGATCTGTCAGTGGGACTAATCCAAGTATAAACGAAAATGATATGAAACTAGTTTCGATGCCAAAAGTTGTAAACGTTACCAAACAGCAACCGAAATTGAAAAGAGATCATAAGAGCCAGGGATCAGATTTGACCATTACCAATAATGATAACATCAATAAAAAACTACTTCTGCTGGGTACAGAAAGCAAAGGTAAGCCATCGAAAAGGGTTCAAAATCAAGGGGAGATTGTCTCTTTTTACGTGAAGAAAAAGGATCCAAAGAAATCAAGCTCTACGAAAGCAATCAAATATGGGATGGAACCATTGGAGCCAAGCACCACTTTAACATCTACAATGTCAAAAAGAAAGTTGAACTATAAAGGGGAGCAAAAGAAGACCGCACAAGGTGAAGAAGTGGTATTTCTTGAAACTTCAGATCCAGATTTCTTCCATTCTTTATCTGTAAATGATAGGTTTGGTAGAACATATGAGATGGAGGACTTGGAAGATAAAATAGTCTTGGTTAAATTGAAAAAAGAGACAAGTACGACATCGACATATTCGCCGCGTGTACCACCACGTAGTCAATTACCACCAAAGATGCAAAGTCCAGATTATTTTTACTCATTATCGGCGTTGGACAAATTTGGTAAAACTTTTGAAATGTCAAATTTAAAAGGCAAAGTTGTCTTGATAGTTAATACTGCTTCCAAATGTAAATTGGCTACACAGTTTACAGAATTACAACATTTATATGAAAAATATAAAGATCAAGGATTTGTTGTCTTGGCATTCCCAACATCACAATTTGGTACCAGACAAGAATTGGATAGTGATAAGGAAATTTTACAATTTTGTAAAGTTAATTATGGAGTTAATTTCCCAATCATGAAAAAAATCAAGGTCAATGGTGAAGGTGAACATGAAATTTACAATTATTTGAAAAATGTCAAGAGGAAAATATTTGGTTTGAAAAAGATAACTTGGAATTTTGAAAAATTTTTGATTGATAGAAATGGTATGGTTGTTAAGAGAACTCCTTCAATGATTAAGCCAAGATATATGACCTCAACGATTGAAAAACTCTTGCTGCAATGAATCAAAATAAGCGGAAGGAGTATGACATATTTTGATTTTTATATTTATTTTGTTTTATTTTGAGAAAGTTTCCAATGCATTCATTTAACAAAGATTCAATCATGACTTTGTCTCTTCTATAAAAAAAAACTTTGATAGTCTACTCATTAAAGCTACAATGACGTATTTTGTATTCAATGTATTTTGTATTCAATGCTTAAAACTTTGCTCTACATATTTCTCATACTAAGTACCGTATATATGACTATTGGAACAACAAAATTTTATCCCGATTGCAGCATCAAAAAACACACCACAGACACTGAGATCTCAGAATGAATATCAATGACGAGGGAATCCTAAATTACCTGGCTGAGTGAAAAAATTCGTAACATGATGGATATTATGATGATGGTGATGATGGTAACGATGTTGATAATGATCTGGAGATCCTCCACTTTTTATATGGGAGACGATTGAAGGAACGCATCGATGTTTAAGAGCTTCATAGATTAATTGACGTTTGGTACCATTGGATTCGGATGGCATCTGATTTGGGTTTGATGGTATGGAGATCGAATCATTAACTACTCTTAGACTGTTTAAATATGCGATTATTAAATGCTAAGCCCTCTAATAATGGACTACAGTTTTGATCACGTACATCATCAGCCTATTGCATATCCATCTTTATCTTATCTTTTCAAAATTTTCAAATGTTATTAACGCATCGAAACTCAGCCCTTAAATGACTACCGAGATTTGTTATAGCGGGAAAAACACACTTTTTGATAGCAACTGAGGAAAATAGTTAGTGATAGGTTGTATTTTACTGTAAATGCAGCCTTAAAAACATAATGAATCCTGGAAGACTGAATAAATCATCTGCTTGATTCGCTCGAGGTATTGGCTTTGAGAGTTGATTGTTTAATAGTAGTATAGTTAGAGTAAAAAAAAACCGCCTCTATTTGCCCTAAAGAAGAACAAAGCAGAATCAACAGGAAACAATAACAAGCTATATTCTCTTATGTAATATAATAAGGCAAATGATGAGAATTTTGTAAAACAAGCTTTTACTATCTATCAAAGAGCAAGAATATCCAAATAACAAAGAGCAAGAATTTCCGTAAAATCATCGGTCGTTAAAGGAGCACGGAAATAATTCCAGATGCGGGAGGGACCCCACGGACTAATTTGAATAAAACAAATTCCTTTAATTGAGAGGAGTGATGATCTTCACCATACCGCACGTACATATGCAGCTTCTGATAAAGTGATGACCAGCTGTGTGTCAAAAACTGTAAGAATGGTTAGAAGTGGGTGGTGAGAACTTCTTCAGCTCATCAGTAAAGACAAAGATGAACTAAGAGAAAATGGCTTAGTAAGAAAAAAATAAATGATCTGGTCTGGGGCTTTATCAATGAAATGATAGGCTGAGTATACATATAATGTACATGATGGGGGATATCACTAAACGTCGGATAGATGTACAGTAATCAACCAACTCCCCATCGGGGGCTTGGATCTAATAACTCCGTGATCAATTTCTAATTGGCTGTTTCCATTCAAGTTTGTGCATGCCAAGTGAGTACAAGTAGCAATAACAACAACAAAACTTTCCTCTTCTCATCTCGATTCTAATATGACGCAACAACAAACGGTTTCAAGTAACAATAACAAAGTCATTCATTCATCTAACAAGAGACGGATATATTACGACATCCGTGATATGTGTCTATGAAAGTTGATATGGGCTAACAGGGTCTGCAAGCTTGAGTAGTTGTGCTTTTTAATGTGCACTCTATTGAAAGTACAAGGCGCATAGTCTTTTGGGAAATTAATGCAATAAATACTTAGTCGCTCAAATTTATCATAACATGATTTCTTAATTTATAAATTATTATCTGATGAAGAGAAATTTTATATAAAAGGCTTTTCATTTCCTCTATCTTATCAGTAATATTATCAATCTATTTATCGATATATATTATTAATAATTATTTATTATATCTAGTATACAATGTCTACATTCACACAAGATCACACTCAGATATCCGAGGACAATGACCACATCTCGTCTTCAGATGATTTTATCAAACCTAATAATAATAAAACTATTGTCAAGGCACCAACTAAATCAACTGGTATGAACATTCCAGCTTATGAATTCGAATGGGAACCACCAAAGACTGGTGCTTATGGTTCTCTTTTAAATTCCGTTGGTGGATTCTTTGGAACTTTAGGTTTGGTTCCGTGTTGTTGTTGTTCACCTAAGTATAAGGAGGTTCAACAAGGTTCCGTTGGTTTGATTACCAGGTTTGGTAAATTGTATAAATGTGTTGATCCAGGTTTAGTTGAAGTTAATATTATTACCGAACATTTGACTGAAGTTTCTGTATTGTTGAACATGAGAGAAATTCCAAGCCAAACGTGTATGACAAAGGATAATGTTAACATTTCATTGAGCTCAGTATTGTATTATAAAGTTGTTGAACCGGCAAAGTCAGTTTATGAGATTTCCGATTTACCAAGAGCATTGAGTGAAAGAACTCAAACGACATTGAGACATGTTGTTGGTGCAAGATCATTACAAGATGTCATTGAAAAGAGAGAAGAGGTTGCCATTTCCATCGAGGAAATCATTTCAGATACCGCTGCAGCATGGGGTGTTAGCGTTGAAAGTATATTGATCAAGGACATTGCAATGCCACCAAGTGTTGAAAACTCCTTATCTAAAGCTGCTGAAGCCAAGAGAATTGGTGAAAGTAAAATCATCACTGCAAGAGCTGAAGTGGAAAGTGCCAAATTGATGAGAAAGGCTGCTGATATCTTGTCTTCTGAAGCTGCTATGCAAATCAGATATTTGGATGCTATGATGACAATGGCTAAGAGTTCAAACTCAAAAGTTATCTTTATGCCAGGTTCAGGTGGTCAAGATGTGGTCAATAAAATTCACGCTGGATTGAAAAATTCTCCAGATGCCAAGATTGACGACCCATCTGCCAATTTATTGGTTGATCAAGATACTGGATACAACACGAATACTGTTGCACTCCAAGAAGCATTGTAAATGAAGTGTAATTTGATTTGATCAGTGATGTTTGTGTATTTTTTTTTCAGCCCAGTTTTCTTTTCTTTGATTTGTGTGCATTGTCTGCTTTCGTTAATTCAATATAGTTTAATATTCGTTCTTTATGAATCTGTGCTTTGTAGTTACTCAATTTGAACATGTGACTTCTTGTGTATCACCATGTATTTTATTTCGAAAAGAAAAAAAAATATTGCGTTTGTTCACATTTACAGAAGAGAGAGATAGCGAAAAGGACACAAGAGAAAAAAGAAAGACAAGTACATGGTGATGTTTGTATCTATCTATCTATATTTTTCAGAGAATCAGTTTTCTTACTTTGGTTTGAGTTCATCAGTTCACGTAAATCACTGACAAGTCCTTTTATAGCTACCTGATTATGATCCATGGTTTTGAACAGTATCATTACAAACCCAAATAAAACGCCATTGTGATTTTTCCTTTGTGATGGTGCACCTCATAAACACAATTTGAGCATTCTTCTACCACCAACCCTGCTGTGCGTTTGACAAGACAGGGAATCTTGAAAAGCTGACTACCAGCGTCATCTCACAGCGGGCAGCGACTAGTGGCTGATTAGACCGCCAGCCATCATCTGCTTGCAAAATGGCGCTAGTGTGTTCAGTGAAATTTCAGTCCTCTTAGACCCCCATGTGCATCGATACAGCACAATGAGCAGCTTCGCCAACCACCGAGCATGTCGTTAGTTGGACCATGAACCATGGACATCAACTACCAGTGTTATCCCCTTAGCGGGCGAAACCTAATGACCGATTAGACCACCTGCCATCATCACCTTGCAAAGATTGCTTCTGAGTTAGCAGTTCAATTGTAGTCATCTCAAATATTTTTTGGCAGCTTGACATCATTTGTAAACACCAAGCCCACTGTGAGTCGGACGAGGCACAATAAATTTTTGACATTCAACAATCATCGTTAGTCCCTAGTGTCCAAATAGTTGCTCAGCATGTAAAATCGTGCGTTTGTGTTCAGTGCAATTGTAGTCTTCTCAAACTTGTCCTCGAGATATCAAATCTGGTTAGCACAATTAATGGACCCCTGCAACACCAGAATATGATGTGAGTTGGACGAGGCACATCAGTAAGCTGAGGCTTAACGACCAGCGTGAGCCACTAGCGTCCACATACTGGTTGCCCAGCATCTAAAATGGTGCTTTCATTAGTGTTAAGTGCAATTGCACTCTTTTCAGATTTCCTGGTGCAGTGAGTTAGCACAATATGTAATTTGGACTACCAAAGTCCTCTCTTGAAGTAAGAGGGCTAGTGGCTGGTCAGACCATAAGACATCGTCAGCATGGGCAACAGGAGTTGGCCGAGCAGTGCAATTGTAGTAGTCGATTTTCTCTACCACCAATATGGCGTGAACAATGTGAGCACCATTCTTGGAAATTCCAGCGGCTTTTTTCCTGGACAGCGCTTGACTGAGAAGTGCAATTGTAGTAATCGATTTTTCAACCACCAAGTATGCTGAGAGTTGCATGAGAACTATTCATGGACATTTTAGCAGCGGCTGTCTTAGCGTTTAACGGCTAGTGGCTGGTCAGACCAAAAGCTATCATCAGCTTTCAAAACCTCTTGAGTGTTTGGTGGAATTGTAGCAGTAGTGTTTCTTGGTGCATTGTTAACATTAATTGGAACTTTTTCTACCACCAAGTATGCTGGGAGTTTCACATGGGATATTCCACCACCAACTTTTCCAGCGTTCAACGGCTAGTGGCTGGTCAGACCAAAAGCTATAATCAGCTTTCAAATCCTTTCGAGTGTTTGGTGGAATTGTAGCAGTAGTATCTCTTGGTACCCTGTTGACATTAATTGGAATTTTTTCTACCACCAAGTATGCTGGGAGTTTCATATGGGATATTCCACCACCAGCTTTCAAAGCGTTTAACGGCTAATGGCTGGTCAGACAAAAAGCTATAATCAGCTTTCAAGAGCTCTTGGTTGTTTGGTGCAGTTGTAGCAGTAGTATTTCTTTTGGTGCCTTGTTAACATTAACTGGAAATTTTTCTACCACCAAATTCGGTGGAAACTGAATTAGCACCATTCAATAACATTTCACAGCCAGCCTTCTTAGCATCCAATGACTAGTGGTTGACCAGACCATAAGCCATCTTCAGCATGGGAAATAGCGCTTGAATTTCAGTACTGTGAAGTTCCCTTGTATAGTAATGGGATATCATATCACCTTAAAATAATACCAAATATGAAAATAGCTGGACCAATTATGAACAACCAGCAAGTAGCGGTTCATTCTTAGCATCCAACGACTAGTGGTGGACCGGACCATAAGCCATCTTCAGCATGGGAAATAGCGCTTGAATTTCAGTACTGTGAAGTTCCCTTGTATAGTAATGGGATATCATATCACCTTAAAATAATACCAAATATGAGAAGTGTTGGACCATTAATGAAAAACCAACTACTAGTTCTTTCTCAGCATCCAATGACTAGTGGTTGACCAGACCATAAGCCATCTTCAGCATAGGAAATAGCGCTGTAAATGGGGGAAACAAAATATAACTTAAAGGAAATGAGCTTCATTTTTAATTTTTTTTTTCTAACTTTCAAAAATGTACCACAAACAAAACCAAGTATCTCTTTTGCACAAACATGGAAACTCATCCATTTAATTTATATATATAATAATGAAGGCCAGCAGGGTGATCCATGTCATTTCATAGACATCTTTGATAATACCTGTTGTCGTCATCTGCTTGTAATTTTTGATGCCCAAACGTTATCCTCTAATAAAAGTCGCCTCATAACAAAGAGTATATAAAGTCATAAACTAATCAAGAAAAACCATTCAATACAAATATTTCATATCGAAAGTGGGATTCCAGTTATAGATGATTCAGTCTAGTGTATACTAGTTTATATAATCTTCATTCTCAGACTGACTTCAGTAATAGACAGTATATACACTCGGAGACGATACCCATGAAAGAGATGATAACGTTTGATAACAATTATAGCTTTTGGAAAAGAAGCCAGCTTGGGAATTAGATGATTCCAATTAAGGAAAGATGACAATTCTAAAAGGGTGATAATATATGAGAAAAGTCGAAAGCTTATGGGTAAAGTTATTGTCATCAACTTTGTGTTCATGTTAGGATAATTGTTTGTTAGTTGATCAAGAAAAAGGGGCAAAGGGCAGAAGATGATAAGTGCGCATGTTGTAGGGAAAACGGAGAAGTTTATGAATACTATTATAGATTACTCTTAGTGTTAAAGGTTGGAGAAGCTTCTAAATGGAGAAGTTTTAAACACATACATAGATCAAAAATTAAAATTCTGTACATACCTGATCATTTATTCAATTGGAAGGAACTTTTTAAATTTTATTACCATTATCAGTATATGATAAAACAGGTGATCGGGGGTTCAACCTCATGAAGCGTCGACTTCTATCGTCGTGACCTCGAGCTTTTAAAAAAAATACTGATGAGCATTAAAGGTCCATATGTCGCGACTTCACTATAATAACCTTCAACAATAATTGCCATCTTCAGTTGTAGTAGCAACATTATAAAAACCTTCTTGACTTTCAATGCAATCATTGAAGATCATATAGTTTGATGGAAGTTTCCTACTTTTCAGTATCATAATATTTTTGATAACAATTCAATGATCTCACTGCTTTATCATGACTTGCCAAATCTTGAATCAATCTTGAATCAATAATGATGATATTTCAATAATCTAACATGTTATCCAAGATGAATGTAAACCAATTGTAGTAAATAGTACTGAATTATCGATATAATTCAATATTTGTAGTTAATCATGTCAGATTCATAATCTCTTCTGTATCACTATGTAGAACACTTTTCACTTGAAAAAAATATTGTGTTTGTTTACGTTTTCAAAAGAGATAGAGCGAAAACCAAATCACGTACACAAGAAACACAAGCAAGTACATGGTCATTACATAGCATGGAGGATCCTTCTAGCATACTATTGAACCAACCCGTGGTGATAGACAATGGGTCAGGGACTTTGAAATCAGGTTTTGCCGGTGAAGACAGGCCTAAATTTTTTGAACCTTCAATGATCGGACGTCCTAAATATTCAAGGATAATGGCTGGAGCATTAGAAGGAGATAAATTCATTGGGAAACAACTGTATGACAACAAGGGACTTTTGAAATTGACGTATCCGATTAAGCATGGGGTTGTTGAAAATTGGGATGATATGGAATTGATATGGTCGAATTTATTCACATCGAATTTGAAAATCAATGCTGAAGATCATCCAATATTATTAACTGAAGCTCCTTTGAACCCAAGTAGGCATCGTGATAAGATCTCACAGATTTTCTTTGAAACTTTCAATATCCCAGCATTATATATTTCTATACAAGCGGTGCTACTGCTCTATGCATCTGGTAGGACTACAGGGGTAGTATTAGATTCAGGCGATGGGGTATCACATGTGGTTCCAGTTTATGAAGGGTTTTCATTACCTTCTGCAATACGGAGAGTGGATATCGCTGGACGAGATATAACAGATCAATTACAAATGTTATTGAGGAAATCTGGGTATATATTGACGACGTCATCGGAGAGGGAGATTGTCAAATTGATCAAGGAGAAACATTGTTTTGTATCATCGAACCCTAAAAAAGATGAATTGGATTGGTTAAATTTCAGCAATTTAGACCCATCTGTCTCTACACAACCGGGTATTTTTGAAACTTTCAAATTACCAGATGGGAAATTGATTCATCTTGGATCGGAAAGATTTAGATCACTGGAGATTTTGTTCCATCCAGAATTGATAGGATCAGAATATCAAGGAATACAAGATATCTTGCAAGAATCGATATTGAAATGTGATTTAGAATTAAGACCAAGCTTGTATAAATCCATTGTATTAAGTGGTGGAACAACATTGATAAAAGGGTTTGGAGATCGATTATTGAATGAATTGAAAAATTCCACATCGTCAAAGTCGACAAAGATTAAGATTTTCGCACCACCAGAGAGGAAATATAGTACATGGATTGGTGGATCGATATTAGCAGGATTAACAACTTTTAAAAAAATGTGGATAACAAAGAATGAATATTTGGAAAATCCAGACTTGATACATGAAAAATTCTTATAATTGATTAATAGCGAAAAGTTATGATTAAAAATTTAAATACAATAATATCTATCACCAAAATCACCTAAACCTGGAACGATGTATTTGTTATCATCCAATTTGGCATCGATACCACCTGTGATAATTTTAATATCTGGATATTCAGCATGGAACGCTTCGATACCTTCTGGAGCAGCTAATAAATTCAAGAAGAAAATTCTCTCTTGCTTCACACCTCTATCGATCAACACTTTAGCACCCATCATTGCTGAACCACCAGTAGCGAGCATTGGATCTAACAAGAACACATATCTCTCTGCGATATCATCAGGTAATTTGGAATAAAACAATTTAGGCAATGCCGTTTCTTCATCCCTTTGAATTAAAACTTTCCCAATTCTCACAGATCTACAACAATCTCTTAATCCTTGTTCCATAGATTCACCAGCTCTCACGATGGAGACACCACAGATCTTACCTAAGAATTTAACACCTTGATAACTCAAATTCGTTGGTGTTTCCACTCTTGATGGTTCCACTGGTAATTGGTTTAAACCTTCTTCAACCAAGAGCCTTATGATTCTATCTGCATAGAATACGAAATCTGATCTCTTGGTGTTTTTATCACGGATGATACTATATTGTATGCATTGTTAATACCATAACTCTTTGTGCAATGATGCATCATAATGATATATAAATAAACACTTACGAGTATAAAGCCACTAATTGGTTTGTTTGTGGTAATAAAATGGTGTTTGGATAACTCGTCATGATGTGATCTTTGTGGATGTGTGATATAAAGATATGAGAAATTGAGAATACCGTTATATATGTATATATATATCCATACGATCAAACACTTTTCAATGTTTCCAGATAAGAAAGAAAAGTTTTTTTGTTTTTTGGTGTGAAAAATCGAGACAAACAACGTCGGCTTTCAACGTTCTACAATATTTCATTCAACAGATTGGGGAAATTATACATTAGGTATGATGAAATAGATTAGCACTATTGCAGTTGAGACACAAATGGATTCTCGATACTTCCACTACCATCGACTGGTGCTAATGTCACTAATTGTGGACCTCTTATAATAACTAATCCTAAATCTCTTGTTTCTTCTAACAAGACATCATTCTCTTCATCTCTTAATCTTTCCTTCACATCATCCAACACCAAATTCATCAATTGGTCAAATCCTTTCAACACTCCCGTGACTATATAATCTCTTGTTAGTATTATAATTAATAATATCATCTTCATGAAAATCATTTTGAAGAATTGATAGCTTTATTGAATTATAAAAACATACCTTGACGTCCTCCAATGAAATCTACAATAATTTCCTTATCTTGGTATTTCTCCAAATTCAAAATGGCTTCTCTCTTTGGACCATCTGTCTTTTTATTTCTCTATCAGGTAGTTAGTATATGTATATGTATATATAAATGGATATAATTTGCAAGCTTTGTTTTAAAGAAAACAGAAGGATTTTATATTGCTATATAAATGTTTGAACGTACTTTTTTTCTATCATCATTGTTGTTGTTATTTCCCTTGTGGTTATTACCAGTAGAGTGGTTCAGTGTATTGTTATTATCCATCTTTGTAACGTTGTCAATATTGTACTCTGTTGTGTGTTTTTAAAATTCTCTCCAAATGTTTTTTTTTATTTTCTTCTTCTGTCAATTGTATACAAGGTGTAATACAAAGGTAAACACACAGATAGAGATATAGATATAAAAATGGATATAACTGTGTATGTGACATCTCTGTTGACGTCTTCAGAGAGAAGGATATCATCTCAATGGTCATTGGAACATTTGAAACAGAAATTACTCCCCATTACAGGTATTGAACCAAGATATCAACAATTGTTTTTATATCCTATAAGTCATAGTAATGAAAGAATTGAATTAAAATCAAACGATGAATCAATGACTGTGTTAGAACAATTTCAAATAAAAGAATTCATGAGAATACATGTAAAAGATATGGATCCTAATTCTCAACTATCAGATTTAGAAGCTAATGAGGATAACATAACAGATACCAAGTATAAATTTACAAAAGAATCTTATGAGCAAAGATCTGATAGTGTTATGAATTGGAAGAGACAAAATCAATTGGGTAGGTTTGATCCAAATTTTGAGAAAAAAAAGCAGGAACAAATGGTTGAATTGAATGCCAAATTACCAACGTTGAAAATAGGTCAACGTTGTAAAATAGCCAATGAAACGAGGAGAAGAATAGGTGTTATACGTTATATTGGTAAAGTACCAGAAATCGATAACAACAAGGGAGATTCTATATGGTGTGGAATCGAGTTTGATGAGCCAATGGGCAAAAACGATGGGAGTATAAAGGGCCAGAGATATTTCCAATGTGGACAGAACTATGGATCATTTATCAGTCCGTTGTTAGTGCAGACTGGTGACTTTCCCGTGGAAGACCCAGATGATCTAATGATGAGTAGTGAAGATGAGATATAGTTATGGACAGCCCCTGTTTTGGGTGGTGTTGCGCAAAATTTTTGTTCTGTTGATTTTTGTTCACAGAACGCCATTCACCTTTGTTTAGATATATATATATCTGTGTCTATATATGATATAGAGTTGTATTGTGTTATAGTATCATATATTATCGATACAATATCCACTTGTAACCACCACGGATCATTCAAATCAATAACAAGACAAAACCATCACAGAATGTCTGAAAAAGCTGTTGAAATTCTTCAAAGTGTCGATTACCATTCAATGGTTCCCGATTTCCTTCCAAACTCTTTACAAAATGTGCTGCACGAGTTCATCGATGAGTTTGACATCTTCAAGATCTTTAGATTATTGATCATTGTTTATTTCTACATGATTTTCAGAAGAACATATACAAACTATGCAAAGAGAAGACAAGTTGAAAAAGAATTGGAATTGGACAGGGAAAGAAAGGCAAACGAGTTGGCTAATCCGACTCCAGAACCAATTGATCAACGTAAGCAACAGATCAAAGATGATCAATCTTGGGGATGGGGTAAAAAGACGAGAAGAAATATCAAGAAACAAGAAGAAGTATTGGTAGAGACGTTGAAAGAATTAGAAGAAAGATCCATGGGATCAGCTTATAACCCTGATTCCGATGATGATATTGAAGATCTCTTGGAAGATTAACGAGCTAACCCTATCTCACTTGTATACCAAATATATAGATATATATTGCAATTTGTAAGCCATATTTACATACAATTTTTGTCGTGTACGAAAATGTGTTATCACTCTTTAAACAAGGAAGAAAAAAAATTTTAATTCACATCAAGTAGTAGTAGTACCAGTGACAACAACAACCATAACAGGATAATGAGTTTCCGTGGTGGAGGTAGAGGAGGTTTCAGTAAACAGTTGTTACCCTTTGGGTTGGAATATAGTGATTTAAACGGTTTAGGAGTGGAGAAAGATGAAAATAAGTTACCCTTACCTATAAATGGTGCAACTACACAATTAGAAAAGGATACTGCACAACAATATATAAATTTTCAATCCATTATAAGTGAAGGACCTTTTTACACCGGATCATTACAACTGTTGAAAGTTTCCAAGGAGAAAACTGCTTCGCTTTATGATGATGGTGATGGTATTAATGATGGGATCAAGAGATATTCAGATAAATATAGAAAGAAGAGGAAGATTGGCAGATCAATAGATGAGCATCCATACATTTTAGAATTTTTCCCCGAAGAGCTTTATTCAGTGATGGGGATTGATAAGAAACAAAAGAGGAAATTATTATCATTGAGTAAATTCGCAAGACAAAATGATTCCTTGGCTTTTTTACAAAAGGCTTCTGATGATTTGAAACTGAATGATTTATTACAAGAATTGAAATCTACAGATGAAGCCACGTTATTAGCCACTGTTGGTGCTGGTAAAGATGATGAAGAAGATGAAGAACCTATTGAAGAAGATGAAGAATTTGATGAAGATGATGATGATGATTATAACGCTGAGAAATATTTCGATGATGGGGATGATGATGATGATCTGGGTGATGATGATGATGATGAGGCTGCTTTCTAGTCTTGTAAAGGTCACGGAGTCATATAAAATTTGTACATTAGAGTAATTATTAAAAGTTTAAGCATTGAATTTTCATATTTGAAAACCCCGTTCATATTATATTATATTAAAACACTATGGTACATAATTATATCCTTCTTTCCATGATGAAATTGATATCTTTCTAAACCATCACACTACTACGCTCTTCTTCCATTCAAATCTTTTAAATATCTGAGCTTATCAATGACATAATACTCTTCTTCTGTCAACCCAATAGGAACTTTTGCTGGAACTTTAGGTTTACCAAACCTAGTTGGTGAATAACTTTGTCTTGCATTCTCCAATTCCGCCCATTCTCCAGATCCTTTATAACCACTGGCACCGGGATCAATTGTGAGATCGCCATCTTTGATCACACCAGCTTCTAATCTCATCTTTCTTGCAAGATGTTTATCAGGCGTTGGTGCATTATACTTTGATTGGAAAACTTCATCTTCCTTTTTACCATTGGGCAATTTGGGTAGTTTTTGACTTTTCAAATATATTGAAGCGTCAAGGTTTGAGCCGATAGAGTCGGCAGAGTAGGGAATATCGATATCCAACTCGGATAATCTTGAAGAATGGAATCCAGATTGTGACGATGATGTTGCTGTTGGTGGTGGTGCTTTTCTTTGCCTTGGTGATATATTTTGTTTGAATTTTTCCTGATGTGATTCCAAAATTTGTCCATACTCAGATGAATCCACTGATTTGTGTCCGGAAAATAAACTGTTACCTGAACGACTACTATTATTTGATTTCGGTGGTGGTAATGGTGCTACCTCTTCATCGTCATCATCATCTGATGCACTTTCATTATTGTAGTATGTTGGTATTTCCAAATGATTCTTATTCAAACTGCTTATGCTTCTTGTCCAAGATGAAGTCTTATCTTCCTCATCATCATCGTCATCATCATTTGTAACACCTTTTTTACCAAATCTTCTATTTATAGCATCTTGGAATTCATTGGGATGATTCCTTTCCCAATCTGATTGAACTTGTTGCTCAAGTAAATCAAAATCATCTTCATTGGATTGGTGTTGTTGTTGCTGGTGTTGCTGATTGCCAAATCTGCTGAGGAAACTTTTCTTTGGCGACACTGAATGTAGTTTTTTCAAAAAATTATTACTCGTACTTTGTGGTACATCTTGTGATTGAAATCTGTTGGCCAATTTTTTAAAACCTGTAAAATCTCCTGAATTACGTCTTGGCATTTCATCATCCCCAATGAACAATTTATCCATATTATCTGTCATTGTGCTATTTATATTATTTTCTGTCCTTGAAGTGGGGAAAGCCTTCCTCATCACATCTTCATTTTCTAATGGGATTGTCTCCGGAAGTGGTCTTGTCGGTAATTTCTTGTGTATCAGTGATGATGAAAAGGATTTCAACAACACGTCGTCTGAATAGTCCACTCTTATATTACTTGTTTCTTGCCCAGGAATCGTGGGTAATGGTCTACTCCCACCTGATTTCCCCACGCTCATTCTATTTCTCATTGGGATCTTCAGTGGCACTTTTGGTGCAGTTGGGTAAAAAGTCATTTCCAAGAAAATTTCTCCAGCTTCCTTCCCAGCGTATTCAACATGATACCAATTGTCGTATCCAATATTTGGTGGTTTAGAGAATGCTGGCGTTATATCAATCTTCTTTTCTGCTATCAACGTTGGTGTCTTCTTCGTCTCATCCAAGATCGATAATTGTAGTACGGGTTCCAAATCAGGAGTCAATTCGAATTTTGTCTCATCGTCCCATACAGGTGTTTGTCCTCCTCGATAATCAACTTTAGTAGTTTCAACTATATGTCCAATTCTTAAAGATACATATGGATTTTGCTTTTCTAGTTTTCTTCTATTCTGTAAATATCTTGCCTTGAGCACAACTATCCTAAGCTGTCCCGTAACTCTTAGTTCAGAAGACATAGTTTCGTTGTTATGGTTATTATCAGATATGTAAACTGCCTCTTCACAAGACTTGTTGATTTTCTGATTTATTATTCTCTTTGTGTTTTTCGCATTTTTTTTTTTTGTTTTTCTTTCGATCCGTTTTGGATTTCTTTATTACAATTGTTTATAAATTGCCTAAAAAGGAATATCGCATTTCATTGTTAAAGATCCCTGTCTACGTGTATACATATATCATCACCGTCTATCGTTATAAGATCTACGATACTGGCCGTATCTGCTCCCCAGTCCTCTTTCTTCACCAATCGCATATTTCCCAGCATTAGGGTTTGGTTTCGAGTTCACAGGTGGTAATCTTGTCCTTCTCTTTGGATCAAAACCTTGATGATTTCTCTCCTTGGTGGTGGAAGATGCAGGTCCACTTGGTGGAGCTGGATCGCTTGGAGGTGGCAATGGCTTGCTCTTAGTACTATCTTCTTCTAATTTCTGCTTCTTCTCAGGGATTGAAGATTCATCAGGGTTGGAAACTTGATCGATTTCTCTCTTCTTGTTTTCATTTCCGTTTCCATTACCGTTTCCGTTTTTAGTTTCGTCATTGATGCCAAATTTAGCCCTTCTTTGGCTCATTAAATCTTCTTCAACACCAGTAGGCTTAATTGATACAAGACGAGTATCTGCTGTGACATCACGGAACCTCTTCTTTTCGTTTGATGCCGAGCTTTCAGATGAAACTATCCTCATCTTTTCCGCTTCTATCTTGGCTTTTAAAATTCTACTACGATCTTCTGCGGAACTAGGTAGTGATGATTCCCTCGAAATCGACAGTTCCAGTTTTTCAACCAGTCTTGACTCAGCTACAACAAGCAGAGTCTTTGGCGCTGATACTGGTGCTGGTGTTGGTTGTGATTTTGGGGCTGTGGGTCTTGGAGCTGATTTAGGCCCTGTTGGAGTTGATGGGGTGTTGTTATTTTTTGGAGCAAGAGGTGTAATGGACCCACTGACAGGTTTCTCACTCGTTGTGGTGGAAGCTGATGAGGGTCTCAATTTTGTGTATGGATTACCAGTTGAATCCGATGAAGATGATGGTTTAGATCTAGCAGCTAACTGTGCCAGTTTCAGAGCTGCATTTTTCTTTCTTATAGCTTCTTCATCAGCAGCGATCTTTGCACGTCTCTCATTTTCTGCTTTTTGTAATTTCTTGGCAATTAATTTCCTTCTTTGGTTGTATTCCGAAAGTTGATCTTCTGACATCTCATAAAACTCACTCAGAGGAACCCATTTTGAAGAATAAGATTTTATTCTTCCAATAAGTGAATTAGAAGCCAATTTCAAATCTTCTCTATCATCTTCTTTCAATATGGTGTCAATGGAATCCAATAACGATTCACAATGTTCATCAACTAATGGGAAAACATCTAGTAAGTTCTTCAAAAACACCAAACAATTCGATCTCGTCGTATAACTTGGATCTTGTAATGACAATTTCAAATTATTCAATATATTTTGATGAATTTCAAATAATCCTTCACGGTATTTTTGAAATGAGATTTCATTTAATCCAACAGATCCATTCCCCACTGCCGATGAATTGAAATTTTCTTCCAACCTCCATTCGTTCAAATGTCTCAATATGGCACCATAAAACAATCCAAAGTTCTCCAGCTGTGTGGAAGTGAATGTCAATATCAAAGAATTCAAAATGTCCTTGTTCATCAAGTAATCCAAAATTTGCAATGTGACACCGGCATTTTTGTCATTAATACCATGCCAAAAGAATACAAATTTTGCACAAAAAATTGCATCAAAAGGTGAATGTATAGATCTTGGTAACAAGCAATGATCTAAGAACTTGGCAACTTGTACGCTCAAATCAACTTCGTCAAGCAACCAGTGTTTTCTCTCTTCAGACAATCTTAACATAACGTTATCATGATGTTTTGAATGTTTAAGTTTATCTACCGGTATCAATGTCAATACTGATTTGTTTCGAAGTATTTCCTTTTCAATCCTGTTCAACTCTGATCTTGCAACGTCTCTGTCCCTTGAAGACACTTTCAATTTGGTTTGTAATGATTTAATCGTAGATTCTAACGTTGTTAATTTTTCATCATAAAATGAATCACTGAAATTTATATCATATAGAGATAATTGCCAAAATGTGACAAAGAAACCAATCTTAAGATTCGCCCAATCGTAATGAGGTAATGATTTTTGAATCGGTTCCATAATCTCCAACAATACGGGGTTCCATTCTGATTTAATTGTTGATGTTTCCAGTCCCTGTTGATCAATTGTCTTATCAATCATCTGACTCAATCTTTTCCTCCAAATCTCAAAACTCCATTGTGGTTGAACGTTATAAACCGAACATAATTCATCAACGGGTAAAATCATTTTGACAAAATCATTATATTTCAAAAACTCGTTAATCATGTCGGTGAAAAGATGTAAGATTGATTCAAATTCGTCATTCTTTTGTGTCAAAATTTTCATATGATTAGTGTTGGTGTTGCTTATGTAGTTTGAGCTCAATGACGATAACAAAATGAATAATTCATTCAAAGAATCGGTTTGAATCAATTCTTTTAACAATCTAATAGCTGGCTTAGCGGACAGTAATCTTTCATCTTGTAAAATATTAAATGCAACTCTTCTCAAACTTTTCTCACTACTCAATAATTCAATCTGTTCCAAGGTCAAATTTGAAATGGGTTTGATACCCGTTACCAAACTCAACAAGTCTTTCAACACTATCGATTCATTGATTTCGCCATTGTTCAATTTTTTCAAAGAGTAGATCAATATAGGTTTCAAATTCATTTGCGTATTTCTTGAAATTTTCCCAATAAAATTTGATATACTTTGTAACCATTGCCTTTCATTCAAACCATCCTCTTGAACCAGACTTCTTCCAGGCTTGGTGAGACGGATCAATAAAGCCATTGGCAAGACATCCCAAGCGTATTCATTAAAAAACGGTGCTAAATGATCAACTATCAAATCAATTAAATTGTCATAACTTTCCAAACTCTCAAGAATTTTAATGATAACAACCATTGGTGAACTCATCACTAGTTTTGATAATTTTCTACAGATTGATTTTGCAGTTTGTAAAGTCAATCTTTTCAAAGAACTGTTTGTTTCTTTTTCAATCCTTTTATATTGAGTTTGTATCTCTTCTTGATTCTTGATGTACATTGATTGATAAAACTCTCCATATATATTGTACCTTGTTTCCATATCATATTTTTTTAAAAATGCAAAGCAACATTGAACAAGAGTTGGATTATTATCAATGAATGATATGTATGGGAATATGAATTTTCTATAATATTCAAGGCTCTTATCCTTATTGTCAAATTTCAGCAAAATGTGACACATTTTTTCCATTAAACTTGAGTTTTTCACTATATCCGATCCAACAAAGCTGAAAAACTCATTAGAAACTTTGAAAAATTCATCCAAATTAGAAACTTTTGGTAAATTTTGCTTCCAGTCATAAAAGAAATGAAATTTCTTTGAAGAATATGATTCTGTGGTAGCGTCAAATGTCAATACATGAGTAACTGGGAATTCTTTCAAGTTAACAGTGTTATGAACTGATGATGACCTTGTGGTTGCCACTAGTTTAGGTTGTTGGAAAATAGACAATTCGGTTCCATTCAATGGTACAGTAGTCAAATATAATGGTTCAATCATCAGATCCATGAATCGGTTCAGTAATATTGATACCGTGTCATCACATTTGATCAAATATGGATATTGTGCTAGTATAAAGATTGATTCGTTGTAAAGACCAACAGAAAGACAGGATTTTAAAATGGTCACTTTGAGATTCAATTTAATGTCAACTTGATCTTTCAAATCTTTAGCTTTTGATTTCAGCAGCAGATCCAGTTTTTTCCTCTTTTCTGAACTTTCATCATCACTATCATCCAACGGCAGTGCCATTGCTAATTCTGAAGCACTCGCTATTTTCTCCAGGATTTTCTCCTTGTGTAAAGTTTCAATCAATGACATATCCTCATCTTTAAAAGGTTTAAGAAAATTGAATAAATGTCCCAAATTCAAAAAACCTTCTTTTATCAATATACCTATTAATACCTTTTGTGTTTCGCTCAACGGCCTTGAATCTTGATAAAATAATTTCATCGAAATACATTGCATCGCTTTTAGATTCCCACCTTGGTTCAAATTACCAAATAAATCATCATAATCTAATTTATGTTCCTCATCGGGCCAGAATGGTGATTTTTGTAATAATCTGATCAGAAACTTGTAATTTCTCATGATGTTATTGGAATAAACATCAAATATGACGTCAAATACTCTTATTGGATCTAATTTGTAAAATCCAATACACTTGATCAAAAAATCGGCACATTGATCCACTTTATAATCCAGAAACTCGTCATTGAATATATTATAAAGTTGAACAACAATTATTGAGTAACCTATACTATCTTCATTGTTCAATTGATAGTTTTCATATTGGAATACCTTTTTCGCCAATGACAGTTTGTAATCTTGTGCTGTGAAGATGTTTAACTTCATCAACATTGCCGTTCCTAAATTTGTGATCATCACATCAGTAGGGAATTTCAAACTTTGTATTAATGCTTTTATATTTGATGATATTGGCAAGGAATTACACAAGATTAAAAAATCTGATATTCTTGAGTTTTTCAATTTTATGTCAAAATTCAATATGGACAAGATGGTATCAACGATTTTATGAGACTCCAATAATGATGATTTCTCCAAATACAGTTGTATCAACTCATAAAAAAGTGGGATTAATTCATTCGGTTTGGATTCAACGTAGTTGGTTATGAAATTTTTCAAATACTCAGAATTTGATATTACATCACTTGTAAGTAATTCAAATGATTCTGAAGGTTTACCAAATTCGACATTATCCTTCAACAAATCGAATTCTTCTTGATCAATCTTTACAGAGAGATCAACAGGTTCGCCAGTCATATTGTTCTGGTTGTTGTTGTTGTTGATATTATGAAGATATCTTTGAAAGTTAAAAAAAATAAAAACTGAAAATGAAAATGAAAAAAATTACTTTACAGAACAAGACAACTGAATAAATAAAGATATAAAATAACAATAGAAAATGGTAAGTTGAGTATCAATAGTATCTTTTAAGGATTTGTTTTATGAATACTGACCAACCAACGTAATAGGCAGATAAGATCAGAGAACAACAAGTTTTTGAGAACTTGAAGAACAAGTATATAGGGTTAGGTGATGCTAATACGACAAAGGAAGAATGGATGGCGAATATATCAAGAGATACTTATTCCAATTTGATAACGCATAAGCTGTCTTTATATCATTTATCTACAGTTTTAAATAAACCTAGTAATTTGGTCAAAAATGACTTGATTGAAAAAATGATACAACCTATAACCATAAATAAGGGTGATGACAGTCAATTAAATAATAAATGAAATAAAAATAATAAAAAGAGCCACATAGGATAAAAAAAAATGGGAGTAAAAGAAGAAATAGGATAATATGGTTGTGAAAAAAAGAAGAAGAAGAAGACTTTTCAAAGACACATGGTTCTTGCTGTCTAAATTAGTTCGTCAATAAAGGAGCTTGTTCTTCGTCACCAACACGACGGTTGTGTTGGGTGAATACTTCACCACTAGCAGCTAATGCAGAAGAGATGAAAACCAAACTGGTGATGATGACGGCAAAGATCCATTGCAATGAAATGATTCTCTCTGTGAATTGATTGATAGCAATACCTAAAGTCAATAATGACATGGAAAATCCCACACCGTAATCATTATAGAAGGCCAAGAAACACAATGGAATCAACAAGAAATCCCAAATCAAGATGTTTGCCAATACTCTTAAAACAAAACTTCCGCCGTGTGAATGGAATACAATGGCACCATTCCAGAAAATTGCATATACAACCCAAGCGATAGGTAATGCCAGTGTGGAAAGATGTACAGAAAACCATTCATCAATTTTCTTGATGCTATAAGTCCTGTGGACAACGTATAAGCTTAACAAGTTTAAGAAATTCAGAACTAATATGATCATACTAATGATGAAATGATGTTTCTTGAAGAAGTAAAACCAGAAAAAATTCATCAAATTGTTAACGATAAAATGATAACCGACAACGTTATCAATTTTCTCCTGTTGCAGTATAGTTGTGGATTCATTTTTTGTAAAGAATTGTAATACGAAACTCAATTGTAAGATGTATTGTATAGACCAAAAGATTAAGGTGGTTATAAATAAACCGGTGAATGGGGTTTGATATTTCTTTGCATGATGATGAAATAAGAAATAATGGAAATTACCATAGACACTAAGTGCAAATGATAATATAGAAGCAACTTGACGTGTATAGAATTTAGATTCTCTAGTCATCTTTCGTTTAATTGAAGTAATCAGATAGTAGATGAAATGTATATGAAATATGAAACGGATCGGGAATACCACCAGATATTTATAAATTGAAACGGAGTAAAAGAGCAATCATCTACTCCAGTGAGCAATTTATCAATTTCTTGCTCCTTCTCATACAACTGATACAATATTACTACACGGAGAGCCATATAGAGATAGATAGATATATGATATATGATATATAGTGGTTTATGATATATATAAGTATATATATATTGTTCACTGGTATACACCATACACAATGGATCCTGTCTATCACTATATCCTCTCCGTGATCCTTCCACATACTTAAGAATAGTTTCCTTTTGTTTGTCTCTGGAAAAAAAACACAACAACAAGAGAAAAAAAATCACACACAACCAGACAGAGGCGGAGACAGAGACAGGTGAAGGATATAACCACCATATATATATACAATTATGATGAGATCCTCGAGATCTTCCAACTCGACTACTTTGAACACGTCCACCACAAGTCTCGCCACCAACGGTGTTCAAAATACCACTACGAATGGGACAAACTCGCACGCTCCCATTTTGAACAACACACCGTCGCATTCAAAGATATCTTCATCACAATTGAAAAAATCCATATATCCGGTAATACAAGAACTGGAATTCGGTGAGAGTATAAGATCAAGAACTTTACTGTTACAAGATTTCAAAGATCTTGGTCCTGTGGATTTAGTACATATTTCCACTATACATCCTTCGACAAAAGTCAAGGAAATTGGTCAATATCATTTCATTAATGGATTAGATGTATCATCAATTGATGCTCCTATAGCATATCTTACCAGTATATTATTGAATTTCGAAAAGACTTCAAAGAAGGACTTGAAAATTGCCACTTATTTGTCATATAATTGTTTCACAAAGGGTGATTTAAGGATAAGGGCAGAGTTCCCAGGTAATATAACAACATCATTTATCTACTCTGATCCGACAAAAGTTGCCATAAGTGGTGACAAGATCAATCAAGATTTATGGTTAGAGACAAATGTCAGTGCTATAATAAGATCAATATTATTCAATTCTGAATTGACCAGGATATTACCTGGTATGGTTAAATTGAATCCAATACAATCTAAGAAAATGGCAATGGAATTGATTGATAAATTGTGTTTGTTATTACCAAAAGGCCCATTGACAGGTTCTAGAGATACCATATTAACACCAAGTTATCAAAATAATTATTTAAACGATACATTGTTGAAAATTGTGGAATTGACAAATTCACATCAATATGCAATTGACAAAATTAAATCCATTGATGACGAAACTTTTCAACTATTGATTATACAAATGTTATTTTCACTGAATAAAGAAGTAGAAGCTGTTAAGCTATTGTATAAAGGCATTACAAAGAATCCTAGAGATGCATTCTTATTATTGGAACAGTCCAATTATTTGATATCAAAGGCAAGACCTGATTTAGCATTAATTTCATCACAAAATGCCTTGAATTCAATGCCAACAGAATTTGAATGTTGGGAAAATTTGGTTCAAGTTTATATAATCTTGGGGAATTATAAACAACTGTTATCAACTTTAAACTCTGCACCAATGTATAGTGCAAGGAAACGAGATTCAGTGGTTTTCAATTTAAGAGATGATTTAATATTTGAACAACCATTTGATGGTTGCATAAAGGACATTTGGGATGAAGAAATTGAATTGATTTATGGTTTCCAAACTCCATTAGATATACTGACATTACTGGAGTTACAAGCTTGTGACCCTGTATTGATTAAGATTTTCAACAATTCAAGATTATATGGAACTTTCAACAAGAGTTATAAATTGATTTCTAATATGGTACGTATAATAGGTTGGGATAAGATGTTAAATATTCGTTCCAAGATATTTGTTATGGAAGATGAAATGTCAGAACAGGAAAATGGCAATTTTTTCAAAGATAAGACATTGTGTGAAAGATGGCTTGACCATCTTTTCTTGATATTATATGACGATTTAAGAATTGTTATGATTTGGGAAAATGAAAGAATTGATAATGTCATAAGGCATAGTGCATTAGAATGGTTATTGATCGGTTTACTGTCAATAAGATGTCATCATTATGAAAGTGGTATACTGGCATTGAAAACCACAGTGAATAATAAATTCAATTTCTTTGCCTCTTGGGAATTGATCCAAATTTATAAAGAGAGTCAAAGTGCAAAATTCAAGCTGTTGCATAATAAAACCATTTATAATGGTGATTTGATAACGTTAAAATTGATGAATGATGAATTCATCTTGAAACAGATTGTTAGACATTTGAGTTATGAAAAGAGATATTACGGTGAGTTTAATCCCGATTTGATCTTGTTGTTGGAAAATTTCATCAAGTATAAAAATAACGAGATTTATTTGAAAAGTTTTATTGCTGGAGAGTTTAGTCAGGAATTGAGGTTATTCATATTGACTGATCGTATAATAGATTGGATATCCATGTTTATAGAATGAATATATCTATCTATCTATCACCCTAAATCATCATCAGTCCATCATGAGAGGGACAAATAGACAGATAAAGAATTGGTGGTTGTGTGCACTACTTTCTCTCTCTCTCTGATATATATATCTATACATTTATATGTCTACGTAGAGAGTATATCACTATTATCAGTGTGGTAGTACTAACCAGGTAGTAACTGTATCATACTACCCAGTGTACACTACACATGGTAGTATCCAGTGTACACCACATCCCATCCACCTCATAGTAATCAATCCGTTGGAAATAAAAAATTTTCTGTGATTTCTTTCTTTAAACACTTTCAATTCAACGCACACAGAGAAAATATCAAAGAGCAAAAACAAGTGTACCACTACTACTTTTATCCTTACCACATATATATACACTTCTAGTGGATGTTATTATATTAACATATCACATAGAGTATTAGCTTATCTATATATATCACTGCTGCTATCGTATATATACTTATATCCTATATATAGATATATATATATATAAAAAGGCAGTTCACTCACAGAATAAGAGAGAGGAGGTCTTATTCTCTAGTCATATATATGTACAATTGATTGGTTACAATTTTATCATATATATATATATATATATAAACAAATATATCTCATTTACAAAAGGAAGAGAACTACTATTGTTGATTAATTGATTACATATATCCATCAATCATGTCTGCATCATTTTGGAGATTTGGTAATAATTATCAAACTATACCAGAAATCACCAACATTTTACAAAAACCGGATTTCACTTTAGAAGAAGTCTTGGATGATCAAGACATCATTCAAGAATTAATATCTGAAAACGGTGCATTGATAGAGTATTTGGGTACACCAGAAGTTTTAAAACTGTTGGTTACTTATATCGTTGAAGATGATGAACTCAATCAAATTGCAAATGATGATGATGAAGATAAAAATTTGTCATCGTTGAAAAAATCAACCTCAGCAGATGCCAAAAATGATAACGATCATGATGATAATAATAATAATAATAATAATAATAATGATGACCAAATCGTTAACGATGAAAAAGAACAATCAAATAGAGACAATAATGAAGAAAACATAATAACAAGCATTGATGAAATTGAGAATGAAAATGCAATCACCAAACAACAACAACAGCAAGTTGATGATGATCATGATGATGAGAAAAATACAATTACATCGAATTTTGATGAATCTTATAACAGTGAAAATGAGATGAATTTCGATGATGAAGAAGAAGAAGAAGAGGAGGAAGAGGAAACACCAGAGGCAAGACATCATCGTCGTGCTCAAATTCTGGCTGAGATATTATCACAAGAAAATTGGACAATAACGCATGCATTTATGAAAGATCATTCCCATTTATTAGAAACTTTATGGACCATTTTGGATAAGCCAGCACCATTATCAATGTCATCATCAACTTATTTCATGAAAATTAACGAACATTTATTAGATCAACATTTAGAAGATATGATTAAATTCATATTGAACCAAGATTCCTTGGTGGAAAGATTCATGAGACATATTGATAATCCACCATTGATGGATTTTCTTTTAAAAGTGATATCTACTGATAAAGGCAGAGAACTGTCCACTGGAGTTATTGATGTGTTACAAGAAAAAAAATTAATACCTTCATTGATTTCATTTTTAGGTCCTGATCATCCATCAACTGAACAATCTGCAGCTGCAGATTTCTTGAAAGCATTCATCACAATATCTGCTAATTCAAACACTGATAATAGTACCATTGGACCAAATGAATTGACGAGAGAATTGGTTTCCAAACCTATTGTGGAAGAATTGGTACAATTAATGTTATACGGTGGGAGTGGATTGGCTAATTCCGTTGGAATTATAATAGAAATTATTAGGAAAAACAATTCTGATTATGATATTGTTCCCGTGTTGTATATAACGACGAAATCTCATCCACCATTGCCAACAGATCCAATTTATTTAGGTACTTTGGTTAAAGTATTTGCTGAAAATATACCAAATTTTACCAAAATGTTAGAAAGACCAACTTTACAAGTTTTAGAAACTCCATTTGGTAGTATCGAACCTTTAGGTTTTGAAAGATTTAAAATTTGTGAATTAGTTGCAGAATTATTACATTGTTCTAATATGGCTTTGTTGAATGATGAAAAGGGTGAATCAATAGTGGAAGAACGTGATTTGGAAAGAATCAGATTGAAAAAATTTGTCAAACAACAACAATTGCAACAAGAACGAGATGAGGAAAGAGGAGTATACGGTGATGAAGATATTTCAAGAGATATCAATAATTTGGAAATTTCTGAAGAAAACAAGCAAGCTGATGATGATATCGAAGATGATGATGAACTGTTTCATAATGCTACAGATATGATGATCACCGAGGATGATAAGGAACAACAACAACAACAACAACAACAACAACAACTCGATGATGATGCTGATTATAGTGTTGATATGGATGAAATTGATCATGATGGTGAAGAAAATTCGACAAATAGAAGCAATGAAGCTGAAGAAGCTATGATTAGAGAGAATCCCGTTGTTGGTGATCAATTGAAAATTGCCTTGTCCGATAATAATGTCATCATCACCATATTGGATATGTTTTTCAAATTCCCATGGAATAATTTCTTGCATAACGTTGTATTTGATATCGTTCAACAAGTTTTAAATGGATCGATGGAAATTGGATATAATAAATTCTTAGCCATTGAATTGTTTGGGAAGGGAAATATTACTAAGTTAATCATTGAAGGACAAAAGAAATGTGAAGATTATGAAGAACAAACTGGTTTAAGATTGGGATACATGGGACATTTAACTTTAATCGCTGAAGAAGTTGTTAAATTTGTTTCATTATATTCCCCGGAATCAATCTCTTTGATAATTCATGATGCGGTATCAGATGAAGAATGGAGTCGATACGTCAATGAAACGTTGGTTGAAACTAGAGAAAAATATAATGCCATATTAGGTGGTACCATTGGAGATGAAGATGATTTAGGTGATGATTCTCAAGGATTGATATTAGATCCTTCAACAGATCATGATCTCAGAGGAGTTTCATATCAAGATGATGATGAAGAGGATGAAGAGGAAGAAGATGATGATTATCATTCTTTGGAAAGTTCACAACATTTGGATCATCATGATAAGAATCAATACGAAGATCAAACTGAAGAAGATGCAAATCAATTCTCAAGGTATATGAATCAACAGATGACAAACGATTTACCTGATAAATTCGGTTCATCAGATGAAGATGATGAAGATGATGAACCAGGGAGCTGGACAATGTCTTCAGATTTCACTTCAAAAGTCAATACCACCACAAATCATGATTATCGTCCAGTGGCTAAAGATAACATTGGTAATAACCATAATAATAATAATAATAACAATAGTAATAATAGCAATAACAATACCATCAATAATCATGGTATCAATGGTGATGTTGAAGATGATGATGACGATTACGTGGATCCAAACGATGATGGACAAAGTTATACAAGAAAGAATCATCCATTATACACACCTACTGGAGATTTATTAGATCAATTCCAACAACCACAACATCATCAACAACAACATAGTCCAAGTGCACATCTAGATGAAGAAGAATATAACACTGATCCGTTAAGTGATGAAGATAGTGATGATGAAGAATCTAATGGTGTTCATGCATCATCCCGTAACGGCAGCAAAAGCGGCAGTGATGATGACGAGGATAATGAAGATGTTGATGATGATGATTTGAATGCAGAAGATTTAGGATTGATGAGATCGACAAGTAAAGGAGATATGGGATGGGATGACGATGAACAGAGAAGGTTGATGACTGTTGCTAGTTATATTCAAAGTCATGGCAATGATAAATAATTAAATGAATAAATTTATAGATGATGATGATGATGATGATGGACAATTTTTGGGAATTGATTTGATTTGATTTGATTTGATTGATCATTTTATTTACCCAAAGGACAAAACAAAAGGACAAAATTATTAAATATGATCTCTTTTATATACATATATCATATCTTTTCATGTTGTTTTAATCAAATGTTTTGATTGTGCGTTTTTCATATATATAATATGACGTGTGTAATTCCTCACATGATTTACATATATATCAATGTCAAGAAAGACATTACTAACAAAAAAATCATCATCATTGAAATGCTTTCATTGATCATGAGAATGGACAACGATAGATTATGGATAAAGGTTAAACACATTCACAATCGTGAACTATAACAACGGGGCCAGAAACAAAAAAATTTTGTCTTACATCAAATCCCCATGATTCGACATCGGTGAATATTAGACATATTTAGGTATGTATAAATCCCTTATGATGCCTTCCTGAGTTCCCGGTCTCAGACTAATTTAACAATCTATCGAACTGTTCCATTTTTGAAAAGCATCCCTTTGAAGACCAGTTTGAATCATGCACATTTTTAGATCAACATTTCTCATACATTCTCTATGTATGTTTTTTTCCTTTGCTCCATGTTTCTCCGTGACGTACACGTCTGTTAAACTTGGAATGCATTATGTTTCAAAAAAGATGTAAGACATGTTCATTATAGGTATTTATTTATCTCTGTATCCATGAGACGCTTAACAATAAGACAAAATGTGTGTTTCAAAGAAACACAAGGTTCGAGATCCATTGTCTGAATGTTTTGTTACGGTATTATATACAGAAATAATTTTCAGTTGAATGCAGCAGGTAGTGAAGAATGGAAATGTGACTTATGTGAGTACTTCTGTTCATAAGCAAGATCAGGTCCGTTTAATTGATCTGAGATGAACTCTGTAATTAATTTATTAATCAACCAATCATTAGCGTTTGACCCTTCAGTCACGGGTTTTCCACCATCACCGCCAATCAGCAACACCAACGTTCAGCCGTTGGGAAATTTTTATTCTTTACAATTTCTGTTGAAGCAATAAAAATAATATGCAGTAAGGAAAAAAGGGCAAGAAACGGCTAAAATGTTTAAAAGTGGTGAATTTATTCGATTCATTCCTTTGTACCATTGTGATCTGAATGAGTAGTTCACTAAAATGTAGAACCTCCATAGGGGCACCACCCATAAGAAAAGCAAGTGATGACTCTAATGATTTAATTGAGCCATCTTACTGTGAATGTGGTGATGATGGTGACAATAGCTATTCATCAATGTGTATGAACCAGATCAGAATGTTACTTGGATCTCGTAACTGTGGTTATGCCTGCCCCTCATCCCTAACTCCCCGAGTGTGCCCTGTTTACCTTTTCCTCTTTTAGGTGCGTTTCTCGACGAAAGGGGAACGTGGAATGCCGGATCTGGTATTTTGTCCTTCCTCGAGGCATGTGGCGAGGGAAAAGTTTAAAACATAAACAAAGACAAAAACATAAACAAAAAAAAACAATAAAATCTCTGGAATATTTTATTTTATTTTGTAGACATCTCTTTTATTCAACAATTTGTTTATTCATATATATCACTTTCCAATAAGTTGTTAGTTAGTTTGAATCAACTGTCAAAGTTTAACTCTAGTCACTCCTTTAATCCAATATCACAATCAAGAGTCTTTTGCTTTCACAATTGAAAATTATAATTTATTATCCCAAAGTTTACTATTTATTTAATACTGTCAAAGAAGATAAACAAATAATCAACAACAAGGCCAAAATTTAATACCCATCAACTTAATTAATTTAATCACGAAAATGTTAGTCAAATCAATCATCCCAATCGCAGGCACATTTGTGTTATTATCAAATGTTATCAATGCCGACGATGTCACCCTTGCAACAACTGTCGAGACCACCACTGATCAGACAACAACTTCAGTCATCACTTTAACAAAGACTGAAACTTTGTTGACTCCATCTGAATCTGCTGCAATCTTAGCTGCTGAATTATCACAATCTTCAGCTCTTTCAGCTAGTTCAGTTGCTTCAGTTGACGCTGCTTCTGCTTCTGCTGCCTCTGCTTCTGCTGCTTCTGTCTCCTCGGTTTCTGCTGCTTCTGCTGCTTCTGTTGCATCTTACCTTTCTGCTGCTTCCGTTGCTTCAGTTTCTTCCATCTCTGCTGCTTCTGTTGCAAGTGCAGAACTGGCTGCTTCAGCTTCTGATTTATTAGGTGCAAAAGCATTGGTTGCCATTGCTTCAGGTGTCTCCAATTATACCAACACTTCATCATCAACATTTTTATCATCAACAAGTTACCACAATTCAACTACAAAACATCATCGTCATCATCATACTGGTTACTCAAATAGTTCATCATATTTCCCAACTAGTACAACGCATCAAAGATCTTTGACTCTTGCTGCTGAATCAACTTCATCATCATCTGCTAGTTCATCAGCAGTTGCTACTAAATCTTCCGGTATGGCTAACAACTATCAATTATCAGGAAGTCTTGCTGCTGTTGCCGGTTTGGCTATTGCAGCTCTCTTGTAGAAGAGTTGAAACTTGCTGCTTTGTATGCTTCCCTAAATATACTTGACTTTTTTATCTTTTCATTTTTATACCCCCAAGTTTCTTTGCTTTGTTTCCTTGTTTGTCTTAATTCTTTTACAGCTATTATCTGACTTTTGTTAATTTGTTTCTCATCCAGTGGGGTGCCAGACAGTTTCCATTGGTTTCTTAGGCGCTTTTTTTTATTTAATGCTGTGTGTTTTTTTGTTGTGTGTTTAATTTTTTATTTTTTATGTTGTTGTTGTTGTTCCCCTTTTTTTTAACGTTAAGTGACGTGTGTTTCAAAATCTTTTTTTGTTGTTTGGAGTTTTCTTTAATTGAAATTAAGAGCCGTTATTCAATTATTGATACTAATGATCTTTAATTTGTTCAGTTGAATATAATTTAATAATTATTTAAAGAAAAGAAAAAAAATATATATATTTTTAAAACGGCAAAAGCTATAATAATTCTAATTCTTCAAATTCTGTCTTTCGATGACAACCGAATACAATGCATTTCTGACACCTTCATTTTTCAACTTCAACCACCTACCCAATCTGTGTTCCTTTGCCAACGTTGCAAATACTCTAATCTTACCATCTTTCTTATTGGCATCTTCTTCAACGGCTTCAATCTTTGTGACAAATCCTTTGGCATTTGACAACTCTCCAATTTGAGAAAATGATCTAAGATCATCACTCAACTTCCACACTTTGATAACTCCATTCCATGATCCTGAAAAGAATACATTGGAAAACGGTATAGCATGTATCGTAGTGATCCAATATGGGTTCGGTTTAGGTACTTGTCTTTCTGCATTGGAAACATCTTGCTCCCCTGATATTTGCTCAGCTGATAATTGTGGAAGCACTCCGTGTGCTAATCTTTGAGTGAATTGTGGCTTCTTTTTCGCTGTTGACCATAACGAGATGTTCCCATTGTCTGAACCCGTTACAAAATGAGAATCATCAATCATGGAAACAGTTTCGATGGATCCTTCATTATAAAATTCTTCCTCCACTTTTGATGTATCTTCACTCACTTCTTCACCCTTTCTTGGTTTTCTCTTCTTCTTCTCTGTGGAATCTCCACCTCTGAATGTTAATCTTGTTTCTTCGGCAATTTTCCATAACATCGCCGTTCTATCCCTTGAACCAACAGTAACACACCTTTCTTGACCCAATGCACTAATATCAACAATAAGATCCTGATGACCGTACAATGTTTCCAATTGAGCTAATTGGTTTACACTATATGTTCTAACTTTCAAATCCCCACATGATGCATATAATTGATCTGTATTTCTCCTGAATACTAATCCATAAATGGCACCTGTCTTAGTCCTGTTTTCTAAAACTTTCAAAGGTGACAAGTTTTCAGTAGACCATATTATCAATCTCTTGTCGTTACCCCCTGTGACGACAAATTTACCATTTGGTGATGCTGCAACTGTATAAATTTCATCCATATGTCCATTTTTATGATTTTCTTTATTTATCTCTATGAATTTTTTCCCACCTCTTGTATATTTAACTCTCTTTGGTTTCTTTTCGAAATCTTTGATGTCCCATTTCGATAATTCCATATCCTTTGATGTCGTATAACAGTATGGATAATGAATAGATAACGATGTCAATGACATTGATCCAATCCTTGAGATCTTTGGTTGACAATCATTAATGAGTAAACTATCAGCAATGAATTTATAAACGTATCCTTTTTGTTCAGCGGCATCTTTCTTCAATCTGGATGATATTATATCATCATCTAAATCCAGTGCATCAAATTCACCATACTCATCTTGCAATTCGGTTGTTAAATTATCCAAATATTGTTTGGCCAAACGACGACGTTTATCAGCAGCTGATTCACCTGCGAATTCTTCGTCACTGTCAATTGCATCCTGTCCTTCATCTTCTTTTTCTTCTACAGATACATCTCCTTGTTCGTCATCAGTATCACTGCCTCCTGATATTTCTTCATCATCCTCATTTGGTTGTGGAGTAGACGTTGTGGACTTCACTTGTTTAGTTTTCTTATTCACCAACGAAGTTCTCTTGTTATTATATGTTCTCTTACGCTTCTTACTTGGATCTGATAAAAATGGATCACCTGCCATCTTGAATTTTGAATGAATGGGTTATCTTCTGATGATATATGCAAAAATAAAATGGAAATGGCTCAACAATGCAAATCAAATGGGAAAACTCAAAAATATAAACCAGTAATGGTAATAAGTGTTATATATCTGAATCTAGTTGAGCAAAGTTCAGCTGATATATCTATACAAATTATAAAGGTTTAATCTGTCACTGTACAACAACCTCATCTTACACAACAGGCAAATTTTTTTTTTTACCAAAAAATTTTCAGATTTTGCCCAAAATGGATGTTTGTGTGAAATATACACTTCAATGTTCTTTTAAGGTTCCTTTAAGGTTCCTTTAAGGTTCCAGGGAAAGGTATAACTTTATGTGATAAGAGTATATCAATTTAAGAGTGATAGTTGTTGTGATTTGTACGGAGTTCACTCATTGGCCTGTGTTGAAACATTTGACGTTTGCAAAAAACACTTCAGGCTAATCAGAATCTGGATATAGTTTGGTTTTGGAGAGATGTTTCATACCTTCTTGTAGAGGGGCTAGACCTTTTAAGAAAGTTGCATTAAATGAAGACAAATCTGTAAAACCAAACGATAACAGGTCTCGAAAGTTATAGTGCCGTCTACGGAATTTTTTTTAAAAGCCATCTCTATCTGATATATATTGAATTGTAAAAGAACGATTAATTATATAGTTGAGTGCTTTTCAGCGATGGCAATTGTGTCTAATACAATTTGCCAAAAATTAGTTATGTTCATGTCATATCCAACTTTGACACCATCTGCCTTTTTGTCAACAATTTCAATTTTCCCATTCAATTCTCCATCTTCTATACAATGGATGTTCAATGTATTATATTTAAACTCTACTGGTAATTTTGGATTTTCAATCCCATAAAATGGCAATAACGAAATAACTGCTAAAGGATCATGAACTGGAGGTCCTTGTTCAAATCCTTGTTGTTGAATGTATGTCTGTTTAAAAAAGGAGATCAATTCATAAATCATCTGTCTCAAATTGGAAGTGTGTGGTTTATTCAAGATTTTTTGTTCAATCTCTTCGGTGGCAATCAGCTTATGTGTTAAATCGATTGGAACTAATATACATTTTGATTTGACTTCTTTATCTTCCAAAATGATGTTAGCAGCGTGAGGGTCACACCAAATATTAAATTCACCTGCACCCCAGTTTGCTTCCTCAATTCCACCTCCCATAAAGGATATATATTTGATCTTGGACTTGACCTCGGGATAGTCAATGAGCAACTGCGCAACATTTGTGAATGTTCCTGTAGCAGTGATGGCAATCTCTCCAGGATATTTGTTTATCGCTTCAAACATCGCCTTTGTAGCTGAACCTAATCCATGGGCCTTTGCAGTTGGTACCGGCAACAAACTAGAGCCTTCCAATCCAGATTCACCATGGATGGATGGGGCATAACTTGGTTCCCTCACCAAAGGTCTGTCTGCTCCCTTATATACTGGGATCTCCTTGTCCTTACCGATTGCAGTGAGCACTGACAATGCATTATACGTTGTCTTCTCCAATGAAGCATTCCCATGCACGGTAGACACTCCTAGCAAGTTGATATTTGGATGATGAGCAGCCAATATTATGGCTACAGCATCGTCATGACCAGGGTCACAATCCAACCACAATGGAATCTTGTAATCAGACATTTTTCACTTCCCTCTTGAATAAATCACAATGAATGGAACTTTGAAATTTGTGGAGGACAAAAAAAAAACATAAAAGTTATCAAAATGGCTAACTACTGCTTTCTTACTATCTACATGATAAGCGGCGGACTTCTAAGGACTATTCATTAAAGCTCTAAGTATTAAAATAAATATTTTGTAAACGTCATTGCAGATAGTTTATCGTAATCTTCAATGCTACTGCTGTCGATAACTTGCTCCAAATAGGTCTTGAACTCAAATCGCAATAAATTTGTCCTGTTTGTTAAACTTTTGATAAACTCAATGCTGCTTTCATCCAATGCATTCTTCTTGATGAACAAACATGTAACTTTCAAATTTTTATGAATGGAAAGGTACAACCCTATAAGTTTCTTGATATTCGTGCTATTCTCCTGTAACAAATGATTGAATGTTTCTATTTGATTATTTATCGATATTAATGTCAAGCAAATTTTTTTTAAATTGTGTAAATTATTCTTGTAACTTATCACGCTGCTCAAATGAGCATCAGTCTCGGTCAATTTCTGTTTGTTCCTGTTCAATTCGTTGTAATAGTTATTCAAATCGAATTTGATATTGTTGATCAATTCTATAGAACCGTCCACCGATTTACCCAACTTTATAAACTCGTCATAATCGTTATTAATCAAATTTATCAATTCATCATCTAACTCTTTTAGCAAGGATCTCAAATCTGACGATAAATCATCCAACGATATGAAGCGATAATTATCGTACATAAATTTATCCAATAGTATCTTGTCTCCCTGGTCATATTTTTCTATATTTTGCAGAAAAGTTTCCCTCGTCAGTTTAACAGGGTATGGGAACTCCTCCTCGTTATATACATCGTCTTCGAAATCAGTCATTCAGTTGCTCTTCAGTTGATGTGAACAGGGTTTCCATTTGGTTTGTTGTTCTGAAGTTTTTCCTTTTTCACTCATGGGAACCCAGCTTCCTTAATCCGGTAGCTTCCACATTTGGACCCGTTTGGGTTTTTTTGAATCTTTTAAAACAAAACGCGTCTTGTTCTTGTACCACACACATCTCTCTCGATATTGAAAACCAACCCCATTCCCTTATCATGACCATCCAGGGAGATATCAAGTCCTTTTTCGCCACTGAAAGCAGGGCAACAGGGCTATACACAAACGATACCAATAAGTTATTGGTGTTCAATAATGCTGGTATTTTGAAAGCCTTTAATGAGGAATCTGAGGAACCAAATGTTTATACTATATTGGATAAGCTGACTTCGCTCTCTGTCAAAGATGACAAGTTTGTTGTCACCTCAAGTAGTGGTGAGTGCGTTTTGTACAGTTTCAAAGGGAGTGCAGAGAAGGTGTTGCATAGGTCGCTACTACCTTTAAGATCTGCGTGTTTTAACCATGATGGATCATTGGCTATCATAGGAGGTGATGAATCGGAGTTGGTACTTGTTAACACTGAAGACCAATCTGTTAACAAGATAAAGTTGTCCGAGGAAATAGTCAATTTGAGCTACAACAAGGCAAATGACTTACTTGCAGTAACAGTTTCCAGCGGTGATGTCTTGATCTATTCGTTGATCTCTTCTCCTCCAAACTTGGTCACTAAAATATCCAAAATCACTCATGGTGTGATATTTGACGACGATGATGTCACAGACGAGGATAACTTATTAGCAACAAATTGTGAATGGTCACCAAAGAACAGTGATTTTCTTTTGGTTGCAACCCCTGAAAGAAGCATAAAAATACTCAACAGAAATGATGCTTTTCAAGAAGGTGAAAAATCTTTCAAGAATCAACACGAGGCCAAGATTATAGATTTCAAAATTTCTCCAGATGGCAAATATCTTGCTTCGCTAGATCTGAGGAGAAACTTACTCATATGGAATTTCAAGGCTTATAAATTGATTAAGAAGTTTCAAGTAGAATTGGATGATGATGAAGACAAATTGAGCAAGTTGTTTTGGAGTCCAGATAGTTTGTCTGTATCTATTTCCACATTTGCTGGATCGGTTGTAAATTACCAAAAGATCATTTCTGAGGATGAACAAGTAGAAGACAGTGCTCCATTTGCTATTGATCAAGAAGCTGCTGAAGCCTCAAATGATGAAGAGGAGGAAATCGAGGGAGATGGGATTCCTTCGCGTTCAAATTTTGCATTCGAAGATGAGGAGGACTTTATCATCGATGATGATAATGCAGGTTATTCTGAGAAGAGGTTGTTTGTTGATGATGATGATGAAGGTGTCGGTGAAAGATTTCAACCTTCCAAAAGAATGCGTGAAAATGCCCCCGCCTCTGCTGAGCCTACTTATGCTTTGAAGCCATACTCTCCTGGATCAACTCCATGGCATTCTGATAGACGTTACTTAACAATGAATTCAATAGGGTATGCGTGGTCTGTAAAACAATCGTCAAATGCCACTATCACTGTCTCATTTTTTGATAGAAGTCTGTACAAAGAGTACCATTTTAAAGATTTATACAATTTCGATTTGGGTTATATGAACGAAATAGGGACAATATTCGCAACAAGTGGGTATGGTACCAAATCAACAAAACTGAAGATTATGTTCAGACCGCATGAAAATGCCAATGAGACCTGGGAGAAAGACATACCTTTACAACAAGGAGAATTTCTAACTTCAGTCACTGGTTCCAATAACTGCATAATTGTTGGGTCTTCAAATGGTCTTTTGAGAATTTTCAATTTATTTGGTGTGCCAATGGGTTTGGAGAAACAATCTCCAGTTATTGCATGTATCACAAACAACAAGTTTTTCTTAACGATAACGTATAATGAGAAATCACAAACTTTCAATTACAACTTGCAAGATTTAGATTTCAAGTACTACCAAAGGGATATCACACTACCAATTTCCATTCCAAAATCAATTTTGAAAAACAACAAACATCATTTCTTAAAAAGTTTGTTTTTCAGTGATGATGGAGATCCAGTTATCACGGGACATGATAATCTTGTGTTGGTGTTGTCGAAATGGAGAGATCCTTTACAAGCCCGTTGGATACCCATCTTGGACATCAACGATGGTATAAATCAAATCGGAGGTGTCGGTGATGACTTGAAATGTTGGCCATTAGGTTTGTACAAGAGCAAATTGAACTGTATTGTTATAAGAGGAAGTCTGAATGGTATGTACCCTTCATTTCCCTTGCCCTTGCCTACTGAAATGGATATCAAAATTCCTCTCAATCTTTCATCATCATATGATGAAAACGAGGAAGAAGATCCAGAGGAGACATTCATGAGGTCTAAAACAATGGGTGAGTTATTGAACGACACAATCTCAAATGCCGATGCTGTTGATCAATTCGAACTGGAACAGCGGTTGTTGGAGTTGCAATTACTTTATGATAAGTCATTGTTAAAGATATTTGTATCCTGTTGTAATGATCAAAATTCATTAAAAGCTTTCAATATAGTTCAGGAAATGAAAGAGGACAAACTGTTGATGGCGAGTGTAAAGATTGCAGAGAGGATGGGACTCCTCGGTTTGGTGAGGCGTATTAATGACTTGAGAGAGAATAGAATGGAAGTAGAAATGAGATCATAATATATTTAATTTCTATAGTTTCTCTGATTCCATCCCTTTTGGATCTTTTTTCATTTTTAAAAAAAATTATGTCAATCGTTAAACGTTCGATAAGAGAATGGTAAGTATCTGATACCTGCAATATCAAATTTCACTGGCTAGACGATATTCCTGAAGGTAAGCGAGTTAGTATGTCGAACAAGCTCTGGAAACAAATACGTTAAGGCTTTCAAATTTGAAACATTCCATATCTCACAAAGGTATGACTGTTTGAAATGAGATTCGATAGGAACGAGTGTATCACCAAATGAAAAAGATTCCCCGGATGGTGAGGAAGGAAGAATCCATTATAATGACTTAGTTAGAGCACTAGCTGCCAACAGGGATGCACTTTTAATGGAAAGAAACAGACCTCAGCCTCAATTACAAGTTAATGGCCCACATAGGACGGTTGAACGTTATTCGAAAAAGTTTTCAGAGGTTGAAGTGATTGAAACTCAATATTTTGCTACATCCCAAAAACTCATATCAGCTTTCGAAGTAGCGGTGATTGTATTGATATTCATTTGTCTCATTTCATTTTTGCTGCTCTCTTGCACAACTCCTTTTTTGTGTCTATAAAAAAAATTGTGTTGCATTGAAAGGTATCAATTGTGGTCTTCCATGTCGTATGGTTGATATTTATTTTGTTCAACTGCCCCAAAAAGATACAGTTGCGTGTATTAGATGATGAAGTATTGCGTATTTCTAAAGTCTTTTTGTTGTTATGAGCACTTCGATTTAAAATTTTATAATTCTGATTTATTGATATCAATACTAAGGGTGACAAAGAGCCCAAGAAATTTGTTTTCCAGTTAAAGAGTTTGAAGTATTGATTGAGGCAATAATACTTTCAGTTCAGTTATAAGCTGTTAAATGATTATTTCGTCTATGATCACTTCTTCGGTTGCTTCTTTAGTATTTCCCCTTTCTCCATTTTATTGTTGGAGAAGCATTGAGAAAGGTTTTTCCTTATTGTTTTAGCCTTACCAAATGCTATCACAAATTCACAGGAGTGGGTAGGATGTCATTTTTAAGTATCTAGCTATCCGATAACTTCTTTAGTTTTGTAGTAGTTCCTTATCGAATCATACCGCATTCCTAATGTTTTTGCATAAGGTTTGCTCGGGAAGAATCAGGCGTTTCATTTTCGAGATATCGAGTGCCAGTTGATTTTGATGGAGGATTCATTGAATGTATCAACAATCCCATGGTAATAACTGAGAACGTGCAAAGGATGAATTCCGATTTGTACACGAAACTACATCTAGTGGACATCATTGCAATAAAGTCAAGATATAAAACTCAATATTCCTTAATGCAGACTTTGTAAATAGATTTCTGGCATTCGTATATCATCTCAGGGAAATGACTTAAAAAAAGAGGATATTTAGAAGCACTAGCATCTTACTGATTGATATGTGGTAGTTTTGAAAAAAAAAAATGAGGTCGTAATAATACATATATAATCTATATAATTCATTTTCTACCCCTTTTTGATTTCTTCTTATCCTTATTGAAAGTTGGACCATTGATCTTGGCTATATCCCTTTCATTAAGAATCAAACCGTTCCTTGTACTCTTTCCCACACTATTTATTTTCAAACCTCTATCTCTCATCTTTGTTGGATGCTTTGAAACACCTGTTCCTATTCTCTCAAATATAGAAGTTGAACCTTTTCCATTGGACAAGTCTCTCAACTGACCTTTTTTGGTCTTGGATAAGATGATGCCATTTTCTCTGGCATCTCTTTCGTATTTGGATATTTTCAGCTTGGTGGAATGTATTAAACCTTTACGCATTGACATTGGCATTTTCTCAAGTTTTTTATGTGACATGTTCGAATTTGTTTCTGAAATCAGATTTATCCTTGAATCCAATGCACGCTTCCTAGCCTTACCAATAGGTTCTTCATAATCGATTGTTTGTAAAGTCAATTCAGCACCTGAGAAATCATTCTTGGTATTACTTAAATAATGACTCTCTTTTAATAATCTTTGTAATTCCAAATCATTTTTCAAATTTTCTTCATCATTGACATCTTTATGCTGTTTCAGTTGAAGCCTAAGAATTCTTTCATCTTCCAGTCTTTGTTGCTCCACTGTCAATACTTTACCACTTCTAATAGCTTTTAACTCCTTTTTAGAAGGTTCAATATATGCGCTTGTTGTGTCCTTGAATTTCACCACCACAGCTGGCTTTGAAATCTCTTTTTTCGTATTGTCTTCCTCTCCTTCAGATTCGGAGAATCCTTGGAAATCATCATCCTCTTCTGAGCTGGAGCTTGAAGCATCATCTTTGCCATCAAAATCTATCAAATCTTCTGCATCTACTTCATCATCTTCTTCCTCTTCACTACTCTGTATTCTTTTCGACTTGTCTTCGAACCCCATGTCTTCCAAAGACCCAAATTGGGCTTCAAATGCCTTTCTCTGGATTTCCAAAGCTTTCAAGTAATCTGACATTTTATCCAGTTGATAGTATCTCTTCTCCTTCTTCTGTTATGTTTTAAAAAAAAAAAAATTTAGTGAAGAGAAAAAAAAACTTTTTTTTTTTGTTAAGAAGAAGTTGAAAAGTTGATAGATAAATACTCAAAGATGACTAGATTTAGAGGGTGTATCGACATTCATTCAGGACAAGTGAAACAGATAGTGGGAGGCACATTGTTCGATGATAATGAGAAAAGTCTAGAGACCAATTTTGTATCGACTAAGCCTTCCTCTTATTATGCCAACTTGTATAAGGAGAACTCTGTTCTTGGAGCCCATGTCATCAAGTTGGGTACTAATGATGTCAATGACAAAGTTGCCCTAGAGGCTTTACAAACTTGGCCAAATCATTTACAGATTGGTGGAGGAATAGATGACTCCAATGCGTTGTTTTGGATCGATAATGGAGCTTCACATGTCATAATCACCTCTTGGTTATTCCCCCATGGGAAATTTGACAAGGAAAGATTGATCAAAATATCCCAATTGGTGGGGCCTTCAAGATTAGTGATAGATTTGAGTTGTCGTTGTCGTGTATCGGATGGTGAAGTGGAATGGATTGTAGCAATGAACAAATGGCAAACTTTAACGGATTCCAAATTGTCAAGAGAGTTTTTGATGGAGTTAAGTGAGTACTGTGATGAATTTTTAATTCATCTGGCTGATGTCGAAGGTTTATGTAATGGTATCGATGAGAAGTTGGTAAGGTCTCTTGGTGAATGGTTTACTGGTAAGCCAATCACATACGCTGGAGGTGCTAGATCCATTGACGATTTGAAATTGGTCAAGGAATTGAGTAATGGTAAAATTGACTTGACATATGGTAGTTCGTTGGATATATTTGGCGGAGACTTGGTCAAATTCAAAGATTGTTGTCATTGGAACTCATTAAACGCTATATAGATCATATCTTATTAAACCTTTTCCCATATATCCTATTCCTATTATTACTAAATCCCAATCCGCTAAACAACTTTATTCCAAAGTTTCTTCCGTTTTCAAATATCTTATACAAGATTGGTCTGAGGAGCAACAATACACTTGTCATAGCAAACCCTTGGAGGAAGGGCATTAAAACCTGATCTTTGATTATAGTATATATGACAATTGTTGGTGTAATCACCACTGGTAATGGATCTTGCTGTACCTTGGCCCCTTCCTTTTCCACATCAATTTTTGAACTCTTTCTTGCAGAATTTGTATGAACCGATCTCATGAAAGATTGCTCAAATCTAAGATCGGGTATTTGTAAAGCAGTCGTGGGATTGGTCATTATTCTTGTACTTATTGTTGTTGATATTGCTATATATTCTAAAACCTTTTTGGCCTTATGAAAAGGAGAAAGAGAAAAATTCGAAGAAAAAATTAAAAAACTGTTTTCAACAAAAACAACACAATTTGAGTTGATAATATATATATTCAAATTAACAATACACAACAATGGATATAGATCAGGTGGAAGGACCAAGTGTCACGATAAGAAGACTGAAAAGGGATCAGCTGAAGTTTATCTTGTCAAATGTTGATATGAGCGTGGCAAACTCTTTGAGAAGAGTAATGTTACTGGAAGTTCCAACTTTGGCGATTGACTTGGTGGAGATTGAAACTAATACATCGGTGCTAGCAGATGAGTTTATAACCCATAGATTGGGTCTTATCCCATTAGATAGTGAAGATATCGATTCATTAGTTTATTCAAGAGATTGTACATGTGAAGATTATTGTGAGAAGTGTTCTGTTATATTATCATTACGTGCTATGGGTACAACTGATGAAACTTTAAATGTTTACTCAAGGGATCTTGTCGTGGAAAAGCAAGCGGGTTCTTCATTGGGTACTCCAGTTATAAGAGATCTGGAAGGAGCTGGTGTGTTGATATGTAAATTGAAAAGACATCAAGAGTTAAGTTTCAGATGTATTGCTAAAAAGGGTATTGCCAAGGAACATCTGAAATGGTCACCTTGTGCAGCAATAGGTTTTGAATATGATCCATGGAATAAATTGAAACATACTGATTATTGGTATGAAAATGATCTGGAGAAGGAATGGCCAAAATCAAAAAATTGTTCATGGGAGGAAGAACCAAAACCAGGGGATGTATTTGATTATAATGCCAAACCTAAGAATTTCTACTTTGATGTCGAAAGTGTTGGATCATTAAATTCTAAAGATGTCGTTTTGAAAAGTATTCGTGAATTACAAACCAAAATTGCTAATGTTATATTATCATTGGATGAATTAGACGCTGCAAGACCTCATGGTGCTGGTACCGCTTATGGTGGTGGAACTGCTTATTCCATGGGTAACGCTACCGGTTATCAATCCAATGCAGGTACCCTGTACGGTGGTAATACTGCTTACGGTGATGGTACTAGATGGTGATTGTTAATTTTTGCTCACGATATGTAATCATAAATTAATAAAACATTGTATACTATAAAAAGAGATTAGAAAAACTTTGAAAACAAATTTTGTGTATTATGAAGAATCATCATCATCATGCCCACTCTGGTTGCTTTTGATTTCTGTTATTGTTAAATCCACCTCTTCCTCTGTAACCACCACGGCCTCTATATCCTCCACGGCCTCCTCTACCACGACCTCTACCTCTACCTCTGTGTAATGAAGCTTGTCCAAATGTATCATAATTTAAATTTTTCTCTTCTGACCATCTCATTCTATCAGTGTTATTCTCGGTTGATGAAGACAAAGTATCAAAAAACGATGAAGATTTGTTATAAGTTTCAGCTTGAATCTGTTCTTCTTCCTCCTTTGTGAATTTAGCATTGTTGGATTCGAAATCGAAATCAGAATCTGGGATTTCAACTTGTTTCAGGGGTCTGTTATTATTACCATTGTTCAGTTTGTAAACTGTACGATTGCTCTCCTGTTGTTGATTTTGATTTTGATTTCTAAAATTCTCTTGTCTGCCCTGTTGTTGATATTGTTGTGTTTCCCTTCTTGGTTGATGTTGTGATTGAGAAGCCGATTGTTGTTGTGGTTGTGGTTTTTGAGATTGTTGTTGTTGCTGTGAAGGCGGCAGTTGTGATTGAGGAGCTGGTTGTTGTGGTGGTTGCTGTGGTTGTGGTTGTTGCTGTTGTACAGGTGATCTTCCAACTTGAGCAGGTACTTCTGTTGCTACTGGTGGTTGTTGTTGTGGTGGTTGTGGCATTGGTTCAGGGAACACTTGATTGATGTCACAATCCAATATATTCAAATCCTGAATATCTGAACCTTTAAACATAACGTGTCCAAAGATATCATTTTTAGGATGAACCAGCTTGGTAAGATCTAAGACTCTACCCTCGGTACCAAATGATCTGACCTGTGTTAATGACACAGTTCCATTATCAGCGTCAATATTATCCAAGATACCAAGATAACTGTATAAAAAATCAATTTGTTAGAAAGCTGCGAGAAATGATATTATAGAAATCTTCTATCAAAAAAA